>MU223539.1:452200-500603 GCA_018584345.1 Thuja plicata
TCTATCCTAACCCACCTCCTAATGTTGTCACATTCCATTAAGGAATACTTAGCAACTCCACCCACTTGAGAAAGTCCACTTTCTCAAGCTGGACTTTCTTAAGGTCCACCTTCTCAAGCCATCCTCCTATGCTTCTTAAAGGCTTTCATTAATTCCTTATTAATGAAGATGCCTTAAGCCTATGTCTCTCCCATGCCTTATTAATGTCATGGACATTAATGGCTCTTACACCTTCATTTATGAGCCTCCTAACTCATAAATTCACCTTGTCCCCCCTCTCTCTCTCTCCCATTCTTCTATAAATAGAAGCCTATTTTGAGAGCAAACAAGCCTACACATAAGATCAAAATCACAATGTTATGTTGTTGAAATGATCTTAGATTCACATTGCACTTCTTATTCCATGCTTTTTCATTGTTAAAATATTCACATGTTAGAGCTAGAATACTTGATTTTCATGTCTTTTAGTTTGATTTCAACTAAAAATCTTTCATGCTAGGTTGTATTCGTCACTGATTTATAGCATATTCTGAGGGCTAATATGTTGTTAATCACACTCCTCCTAGTTAGCAGGCAATAGGTCAGTTTTAGTGGGTTTTACAAGCTTTTCTAACCCTTTTGGACTAATATAATGACTTATTGAGTGTTTGTGTTGTTCCCAACAGGTTCCCAAATACACACACACAGTATTAACACATTTAGGCTCAAAATCACAAAGTAAACATCTAGTGTTTAGTGACTTACTTCTTATTCTCATTCCAGCCTTCTTATCTCCTATGATCTGATTCGATGGATGATGTCTTCTGACATACTTGTCAAGTTTTTATTAAGCTCTTTGTCCATCATTATGCTCATCATCTTGACCTTCATTCTGATCTCCATCACTCAGTACATCATCTTGAGTATTATCCTGATTTTTGGTAATTGCAGCCTGATGCTCGGTTGCAATGTTCTGTTGCTCGGGAGTGATACATTGTTTCTCAGGTAGAGTGTCAAGTTCTTTAGTGTAAACAAACTTTTTGTAGTCTTCTGGTTCTTTTCTGCTTTCCTTATCATTCTTTTGTGCAAATTCATCTATTCTTACATTTGCACTTTCAATGATCTTGTTAGATGACTTGTTAAGACATTTATAAGCCTTACTTTTGGTGGAATACCCTAGAAAGATACCTTTATCACTTTTGGAGTCAAGCTTTCCATTTCTATCATCTCTCAAAATATAAGATTGACTACGAAAGATTCTAAAGTAACTTACATTGGGTGTTTAACCATACCAAATCTCATAGGGTGTCTTCTTTGTGTCCTTCAATTGTATTTTGTTCAATGTGTAGATAGAAAAACTGAAAACTTCCCTCCAAAAAGTTTGAGTGATGCTTTTCTTAATCATCAATGTTCTTGCACAGTCAACAATTGATCTATTTTTCCTCTCAACAATTCCATTTTGTTGTGGTGCTCTCAGTGCTGAAACCTGTCTTTTAATTCCATGCTCACTACATAAATTAATGAATTCATCTGAAATAAACTCCCCTCCTCTATCTGATCTTAAGCATTTCAATTTCTTATCACTTTCTTTTTCTATCATATCCTTATACCATTTAAACATCTTGACTGATTCTGATTTATCTTTTAAGAACATAATTGTCATCATTCTAGAATAATCATCAACAAAGAAAATGAAATACCTATGTCCATAGTAACTTTTTGTTCTCATCGGTCCACATAAATCAATATGGACTAACTCTAGAATTGCTTTAGATGTATGGGCTTTACTCTTGAAACTAGACTTCGTCAATTTACCTTTGTGACAATTCTTGCACATGATATGTTCAGGCTTTGACATGCTCAGTAAGTCTCTAAATTTTCTTTTATTGTGTATCTTTATCATGTTGTCAAAATTCACATGGAATAGTCTCTTATGCCACAACCATATGTCTTTGTTTTTGGCCATTAAACAAGTAGTGTTAATGTCAACAAGATAGAAAAGGTTACCTTTTGTCTGTTCACCAGTTCCAATAAACCTTCCTGATTCATTGAAGATATGTGCCTTCTTATTCTCAAATGCTACTCGGTGACCTATATTATTCAGTTATGAAACACTTAACATATTATAATTCATTCCTTTTACCTAGTAAGCATTTTCACATTTGATCAGGTTATTCAACATTATGGTTCCTTTACCTTCAACTGGACAAGGTGTGTCATTACCCATTCTTACTGATCCACCATTGTAGTATTCAAAAGTTTCAAAAAAAAATTTATCACCGGTCATGTGGTGAGTGCAGCCACGATCTATAATCTAGACATCATTCTTACTAACCTTAGATATGAGTGCAATTTCTGCATACCTTTCTTCTTCTTTGTCTAAATCATCTTTCATGGCTACAAATACCATCTCAATGTCTTCTTCAGATTCGGTGTCAGTATCATCAGCTTTGTTCTCAGCTAGGTAACAAGATTTCTTTCCTTTGTCCTTGTAGTCATGGGTATCTCTTCTTTCATATTTTTGGTTGCTTTGATAATCTCTGTTATCACCTTGGTCAAACTTATTTTCATATGTGTTGGTAAACAGATTATTCTTTTTGCTTTAACTCTAGAATACCCAAATATTTAAGAATAATTGAATACAACAGTTGGGAAATTGTGACTAAATAACTAATTTCCCTCTTAATTTAAAGGTATAGCTCCCTTAAGTAAATGATCTTCAATGAATATTGATCCTTCTTATTCAAACATGGGTGTGTTCTTGACCCGAGAAAAGAAGAGGTAAACCAAGCTAAACCTAGACAGGAAATAGCTCAAGCAAGATAAATTCAATTCTAGATTTAGCCAATTTCAAGACTTCATCAATCATATGGCTTCTTAAAACTGGTAATGCAATAACCAATAATGAAAATGCAAATGCAAGACTTAAATATTTAATGATAAAGCGACAATGAATCAATCCATTTCACAGAGACATCTCCCAGACTTAGAATAACACCAAATTTCCCCCTAATTAACTGTATCAAATCATAATATAGAATTATGGTTCAATCACAAACTATAAATCTAATTCCAAATAAACATTTGAATTTAATAGATCGATAAATGCAATGTAGTGGAGTAGTTAAAGAAATGGCATTCAGACATACAAATTTGACTCAGCAAAATGCTATCTTTCACACCAAAATTTAGCCGACCTTTGTATTGATTTTGGAAATAATACATATAGGGTTCCAGAGTTGGACCGTTACAAAAAGGGGTAACCAAAATGGTTCAACTTCCCTAAACAGAAATGATAAACAAAATTTTATCCGTTACAATAATATCAAAATTTAGCACAAGGGGGAATCTATCTAAGCTTCAGTTTACTTCCCCTTGTCTAATTTAACCCTATAGGCAGTGACAACTGTAATGATCAGGATGAGCTCTTCATGCCTATTGATATTACATTAGTGTATCTGATGAGCCATGTGGAATTTTCTTTGGCCATGCTCTTGATTGCATCCGTCCAATCCTTTAGCTCTTCCATAGCTTTAAAGATGCATCCGCTCAACTATTGAAGTTCTGACACCTTGTCCAAATGGGTGGACGACTGTTCTGCCAGCTTATGCACATAATCAGAAAATGATTTCTGCATACTAGCCAATCTGATCATTTCTTTGCCCTGACCGCTTGTCTTTGATTCCATGTGCAGACCTTGAAGGAGTTTAAAATCTTTGTTTTTCTCTTCCTTGATCTTGACATCTATTTGTTGCAACCCTGTTTCAGCTTGGATGATCATCTTGATCTTAAATTCCAAGCTTTGAAGCCATTCGATCAAAGGATCATCTCCTTTCTATAGTATCTTGGCCTTTAGTGCCTCCTTGGTCTTCATTTTAACCACCATGTGCAGCATCACTATGCATTCTCGACATCTCACTCTCTCTAATGCGAGAGTCTGTAGATTCTTTTCAATATTATTCCTCTTTGTTTCCAGCCTTAGGAGAGCATTACCTAGTTGCTCAACAACTACTAGTCCCTCAGATTTGAGCCTCTCAATCCACCTCTTGCTGATCTGCCTGAAGTGTTTTTCCTCTTGCAACTTGGCTATGATGGCTTGGTTTTCTGCAGCACTGGAATCAAAAGTGGTCTGGGTACTGGGAACACTTGCTATCAAAGTGATGAGCTATTTGATGAAGTTAGTTAGCTCAACTACTTCTACTTTAAGTTGAACTTTAGCATTCTTGAGCTCTTCAAGCTCTTCTTCTATTACCACATTGGTGGATTTCCACCAATCTACCTTGGTGTAATTCTGAGCAAGCCCCATGTCAAACGACTGCAACTGAAAATCAGAGGCAGTCATATCTTTGATTCTTCCCTCCTTTGTAGGCTTGGCCACCTCTATAGTGAAATGCCTCATTTCAAGATCTCGACCCAGTGTAGACATTGTCTTCACTTTATTTACTTTACCCGCTATGATGTTGGGTTGAAAGGCCTGTGAGAGAGTATCTTTGCTGGAAGTCCCTTCCTCTGCTCTCTTCCTTTTACGCTCTAGAGTATGTTCCATCTAAGATTTAGCGCTGGTAACTTTGGAAGCAGAAACCAACTCTTCTATGAACAACTTCCTGATGACCTGAGGAGTAGCTTTAGGTCTGGAATAAAATGAATTCACTGATGTAGGAGAGGAGGAAACTAATTTAATGACTTGAGTAGCTTCTTGTTGCTTCTCAACCCTCTCATCTGATTCTATGGCTAAGGTATTGGAGGTATCTTCACCCACCTCTCCTATGATAGGGGATCCTCATCTTGGAGTATCTTGGGTCAAAGTGTCAACTTGTGTATCTACATCACTAGCTTTAACTGATTGCTTAGTTCCTACACCTTTAGTGGGCTCTTCTATAGGCTTGGATAGGTCTATAGAAACTACTTATTTTGTCAACCCGATGTACGAAAGTGGGCCCTCTTCGCATGTCTTCTTTGGTTGGATTTATTTCTTGGGAGGTTCATCGCCTCTGCCCGCTGGCTGGGTTGATCCTTTAGCCATAGTTGGGATCGTTACTGAAGAAGTTTCTATAGTGCTCAAAGTTTCTTTTGTCAGGGTTCGCTAAGAAGGAGGCTTCCTTTTCAAACTCTTCCTTCTGCCTGCAGTCCATTTGACCCAGTGCTTTGTTCTTTTGTATATTCCACCCATTAAGGTCTGCAAGTCATTATTAGCTTGACCTAGCATGGGTTTGGAGCTTATAGGAAGGGGCTTAATCTTCTCCAAATATGTATTGTCATACATGTGTTGGCTATCATCTTCTAATCCCTCCACAGCAATGTTAACTTTGAACCTTTTGATTTGTTCAATAGTTAACCTGACATAGAACCTTTCTCTACTCTCTAAGTCATCTTTGCAGTTAGCCTAGTAGTCTTTAATATCATCAACATGATGAATTGCATGACTCATTTGTAAGAAATATTAGGCATAATTTACTGGATCATACTGTGGCCTCAAGACATCATATGTCTCCAACTGAAACCTCTTTGAGAATGTCTTCAAAACATTCTTTGCCTCGGACCAGGATGCACAACTGTAGGCTCCAATGGTCATCAGGAAATCGTAGCCCTTCTTCTTAGCATCAGCACAGATTAGATTCACTTGGAGTTCCTACCTGATCACCTTGACCATCATGATCATATCATTAGGATATCTGGGAAACTTCAAAGGGAAGTCATCAAATCCTGCAAGATGAATATATGAGAAATTTGCAAATTGAATGAAAAAGCACCCAAATTGGCTAATGAAAGCCATGGCTTCACAAGAAAATCTCCTTTTTGGGAAACTTTATAGCTCCCTGCACAGTCTCATAGTAAATACATCGTTAACTCTGAGATATTCAACATAAATGTTATGTAATTGTAGATAGGGGAAAAATTCATAGCTTTTAACATCATCTAGGAACTCTTCTAATCTAGGAAGCCTTGGCCAAATTTAAATTGTGGCAAATATATATAAAAGGAATAAAGACACGTAGAACTCATTCTAAAGCTTAGCTCTACTTAGGGCACTACAGAGATTCTCGCTTACCATAAGAGCCTAATTGATGAAATGATGTTGAGAACAGATCACCTGGACTAGGAAGAAATGGTGCTCAGTGAGGTTCAATGCATCACTCTCACCTCAGATCCTATGAAGCAGCACCAATATGTCTACAATCTCCAGCTTTAGATTTGTGTTGTATAATGTTTTGGGAAACTTTCCTTTGGTGCTCCTCGGCTCTTGAAACCATGACTTCATTATTTCCTTCTTCCACACTGCCTTCTTTTCTCCATATTCGGTAACCGCCGACTATATGTCATTTCTGAATATTCAGCCTACTCTAAAATGTGCAAGGAGTTCTGGACAGAATCTCAATCAATGGATAGAAGCACCGTGTCATTGGGCAGGAGGATTTTCTTGGTATCTGGATTATATCAATCTATGCACTCTCAAACAAGCTCAAGAGCTTGAACGACAGTAGGAAAAATGACAGCTTCTACCAACCCGCTCTCCTTTAACTTCTCAGTGACAGGGTGTATCTGGTCTGCCTTCAAACTTCTCTGAAAGTTCTGCATATCGAAGAACTTCAAGGAGGTGTCTATAATCTTATGCCAATCAGATGTGATGTCATTCATCCCATCGAACCCTATAAATCTAGTAGCCATGCTTCAACTGATTCTGACTTGGGAATGAAGTATATCTCTCAAAAGTGCAAGAGCAATGAACAACCATTGCTAAGAATTTCAAATTTGGACAATTTGTCAAATAGATGGTAGCTCCTGTTTGGAATAATTCGCTAATTTTATAACTTTGAATTCTTACTGTTTAACGACCGACTTCCCACGCCACATGAATGAAAAGACTAAGAAATTAATGAAGAAGTCCGTTATGGAGTAAAATGGCTTTATTTGAATTAATTACTTTTACCCCTATGGGTCGTTAAGAAACATCCTTTCACTTTAGTAACTGTAACGGTAACTTTCTGGAGGTAGCGAAGAATCACTTTTCTGCCTCCCTTTCAGCAGAGAAATGCCTTTGGAGTGTTCTCTACTCAAAAATCCGCCGAAGGAGAATATTATCTTATTTAGATGCTAAAATGATATGTGATTGATTTATTTTCTTTCCTTATACCTTGGATTACTCAAGAGATTGATTATTCTTTAAAAATCCTCCATTTTAATGGTTTGGCAAAAAACATACCCCACAGGTTGAAACAAACTTGTTGGAGCAGCAGAGAAGCCATTTTCCTCTTTTTCGCTAGTAAGCTTGCATCTTAAATTATTCCTTGTTCAATCATTCCTTTTGCTTGAAATAGATTTGATCTGAATGCCCAAAACTTCCTTATTCCCAAATCTCTCATTTTTAACTTTCATTGACCTCTGATACTTTAAAGTCTGTTAATCGCAGAAAATGCACTCTGTAAGTGATTTTCCGCCAAGGAGAAGCTCAGAACCAATTTTCTGCCAATGCTACAAAAGGGATGTTAAGGAAAAATACTTCAACTGCATACAAAATGAATGTTAGAATCCTTTGAAACATGGCCTTTACCAGATTTGGGAACTCAACCTACCCAATGAAACACGATCTGAGAGACAAATTCCCTCTGGCTCACAAAAGAGAAGGCAATTTAGGAAAATACAATAAAGGCCTCCTAGCCTGAGAGGATAGTTAGACTTAGACTCAAGACTTACACGAAGCTATCAAGATCACTACTACACATTAAACATACACTTTTTTCTGAAAGATATGTAGACCAAAAGTGGGGCAACAATATGGTCTATCATTACTTAAGTCGTCTTTTCTTTTTTTAGGACATCTTGCAGAAAAGTGTCCAACCTTTTTACAATTAAAACATACAAGTGGTAGTTTACCTTTGTATCTACCTTTGCCTCTCTGCAATCTTCTTGCCATTAGTGTTTCAATCTCATCAAGTCCTTGATCCTCATTATCACTTTCACTATCATTCCTCATAGTGTGTCTATGACTTGACTTACTTATTTTCAAAGAAGATTTGAATGCAAAATCTATAGATGGTAAGACACTATTATCAAATTTATTCATCTCAAATGAAATCAGTCTACCAATCAGACTATCTAGAGTAACTATATTATTTGCAACTTGTCTCATTTCTTGAATAGCAGAAACTCTAATAGCATATACAGGCAGTAAGGTTCTTAATACTTTACTTACCATTGTTTCTTCTTCAATTACACCTCAAACTCCTCGGGTAGCATTGACTACCTCCTTGATTCTACATCTATACTGAGTGATATTTTCTCCTTCTTTCATCCTTAGATCATCAAACCTCCCTCTTAGGCTTTCTACTTTGGCTTTTAGTACATTAGCATCTCCTCCATGTACCAGCATCAACTTATCCCACATTTGCTTTACAGAGGTGCAGGTTTTGACATATTCAAACTCTTCATCAAAGAGTGATGAGGCAAGTTCTATCATCATGCAATTATGTTCATGCTTTTCTCTTAATTTCTCAAGAGTGTGAGGTCCTATAGGCAACACATATTCAGTATCAAGATGTTGAGTAACATTATTACCAATACCTGATAGGTGGAGTCTTATTCTGCTTTTCCATGATTCAAAGTTGTCTTTATTCAACTTGGGCACATCTCACTTGTTCATCTTGTGATATTTTTCTTGAGTTGTTAAACTCCCTTTCTAATTACACAAGCTCTGATACCAATTGTTAGAAATAACTAAGAGGGGGGGTGAATCAGTGGCCTCAAAAATATTCCAATAAATCAACCCAAAAACTTAGTGCCACAATATTAAGCCTCTAGTTAGCTTTAGTCCTACAAGATGTATGCCTTCAAATATACGTATCCAATAACTAATGCTCGGAGTTCATCGTTTAAACCTTATTCTTATGTTTACCGAATAGCAGTCTTTCATTTACCAAAAACATTAAATTTCTTAGTGTATACGGATCAATCCATATTAGTTATGTGTAATACAAAACACTAAAGTAATGACTCATAAACACATTGACACATGGATTTTTAACATGAAAACTCTATTAAGGGAAAAACCACTTGGGACCGATAACCCAAAAAGTTTACTCTTCTGAAGTGAGCTCGATGAAGAGCCAACCCTGTTAAAGGTTACAAACACACTGCTAGGTGTGACCTTGTTAGAGGATTTAAATAGAATAGTTTTTCACTTGATATCGGGCATCTCTATGCTACCTTCTATGACCAAACCCAATGTAGTTTGTCAAATGGTATTTTGCATCTCATGCTATCTTCATGATCAAAATTTTTGATACTCCTTGGGATGTATCTCAATATAGAAAGGAGTGTCAAGTCCTGCTTGGTTAAGAGTCTTTCTAAATCAATGGTTAAAATGAAATAGTAAATGATCTGTTCATACATACAACTTAGTCTTGTAGATTTTTAGATCTATTGTAAGCTCATTTTACCTTTCTGATCAATTTCCTCTTTTCAATACCTTTGCTCCACTTCTTTCTGCTTGGTGATGTTGTACTTCTTTGTTTCTCAGTGTCCGCATAAATCTTTAGCTCTTTCCTCAACTTGATTGATCAAGACTATATGAAGTTTCTCTTCATCAGTTTCTCTTCATCATCCTCTTTCTCATTCACTATCCTTAATTCATAATGAATTAATTTGTCTCTTTATACACATGATATCATCGTTTCTCACTTCTTGATTTTCTTGTTCTTGGTGTGATCTACAATCTTAGCCAATCTTGATTTAAAGCATAACTCCTATTTTATCTCGTAGAAATATTCTTGCCAGCTGGATAGAACAACTTTAAATATTTTACTTATCTATGGCTTTAACTTGTCAATTAAAACAATGTTAACAACCAGTTAAGTCTATCTTTAGCTCTGCCAGCTAAGTATTTTGTCATTTCTGAACTCCAGTTGACTTCGGTGTTTTAACTCTTTGATAGCTTTGATCAACACTTCAGTTCTCCTTGGGCTTCTCTGTCGGTGTTATCTATCTGTCGGGGTTGTCTGTCCTTCAGGCTTGTCTGTCCATTGGTTAGCACTCTAATTCTGGCCATCGGTAATGCTTGTGATTCTGCTTGTCGATAATGCTTGTCAGTTTGTTTTCTCAGGCAGCACTGTGACTTTGTTCTCAGTTTTCTCTGTCCTTCGATTTCCACTAGTTGTCGGTGTTTGAAGTCACTTAGTGAATGCTTTTATTTTATGCATTACTAAAAGCATACTCTTTTTCTCTCTGATTCTATGAAGTCTTTGACACTTTGAATATAGTTGATCAGATTATATCAAGTTGACATCAATGACAATACAATCCATTAACTGATTTAATGTCTTGCATTATCTTTTTGCATTTTGGTGATCAACTTAACATCTTCAAACATTCAATTAGTTACATGTCATCAACAAAGGTAATTGTTTGTGTCTGTGAAAATGTGGTCTTCTAAGCTATCAACACACATTTCAATAGGTCATTGCATAGTTAATATAATAAAGAATTGAACTAGGAGAACAAGAGATTAATCTAAATCGACCTATTGCCTTCTAGTAGGCAAGAGTATGAGTTTTCTCTCAGATCATCGTAAACCCAGTGACTTGAGACTATATAAATGAAGGATTTGCAAATAACTATTAATCTATGATGCAAGTACAAGAAGATTCATCCAATGATTAGCTTACTTCATTTTAAAAACGCAAATGAGATGTTCCTATGTTATTAATTGAAATGCTTGAAACATGTAAATATGAAAAATAATAAATGCTCAATGAAAGTGAGACAAAGACAACATAATAAATCTACTTGCAATTATTTGATCCTTTGTGATGAAAATGAAGCTTTCTTTTATGGAAAATCTCTCTTGAATTGACGATTGAGATTGAATGTCGAGGAACAGGCAAGATTGATTTAAAGAAGCACAGTCCATTTGCAAGGAAGACATTGGTTGAGAGATTCGGTTAGCTGAACTGACTAATCAGTCATTCAAGGAACTTCTAAAGTTGAAAGAGGAGTTAACTGAGTCAGTTTTTAGTTAATTGGGTTGATTCCAAAATGAGGAGAAGAAGAGACTTAGTTAACTGGACAAGAAATATTTATTTCTAATTTGATTTTCAGTCAACTGCAATGATGACACAAAAATGCATTTTTAAATATTTAAATGCATTTTTTACTCAATCTATTAATTTTAATTCATTTTTACATTTAATTGACAATTATCTATTTGTTTAATCAATATACTCAGATATTAATTAAATAAATGACATAAGGTTTAATTGCCAATATTTTAGGATTCAGGAATTAAATAATTAACTCAAGTTTGATGATAGGATAGGATTTAAGGTTTAGGTCAGATTAGACTGAAGAGGATGAATTTCCTTTAGCTTAGGACTTAAGGTTATCAAGATTAGGGTTTTCTTGATGAGAGATTGAGATTAGGGGGTTAGGGTTTAGTTGACCATTTTTAGATCATTACATTTTCCCCTCTTTCAATTGAAGTGTGATAAACACATTGATTCAAAGAACAATTAGCTATGAGACGAAGAATAGTTTGATGTGAAGCGATGAAACTACTCCTTCAAAAAAAACTGACTCCAAGTTTGATTGGATGAAGATCGATCAAAAGATATAGAATAAAATTCTCAATTTGATTTGAAGCGATAAAACTAAACATTTGATAGAAACTCTTAAACCTTTGGATTAGTTTGAATGAATAATCAATTTGATTTAAAGCGATTCTAATTTGATCAATGTGTCTGGTTGTAGGAATGGATGACTTGTGTAAGACTAATATGTCTGTTTTCGAGTGTATCCATCACTGTATAAGACAATTGATTGGGTTCCACTTGATTAAGATAATCTCAACTTGACGTGACATGACAAAGATGAGATGCCCCTAGCATTGGGGTCTTGTTTGATTTGATGGTTCTATTGCTTGGTTAAAGATTCCCAAATTTCTAGATGTTTGATGATGCTATCACTGAATTGTTGATGTCATGATCATGCCCCCTCGGGAGAGAAATCAAAATATGGTTAGGTGCCCCAGTGATCAGAGTAATTCAATTTGATAAAAAGATGATTGATTTGATTTGATGAGGTTGCAAGTGGTTAGGACCCATTCTGCACTTGTTTTAGGTCTTGTTGACCAAGTTTGACCAAAATTTGGCTCACTGATTACTTTGAGAGGAAAAATCCCATTAGTTTGAAATTCAAAAGATTGATTGCACAAGTGGTCAACTAAGATTGACCCAAAAAGTCAAACTATGATTTTGATAGATAAAATGATCTCAGATTTGATTTTGATCCTGAAAATGGATTCAGGATTGCTATAAAATCAGGCCTCACTTTTTACTACAAAAAGAACAATTCAATGTTATCATGCTATCCAACTACAATGCAAGAGCTAATATGAATGCAACCTAGGACTTGGTCAGTGGATTTTGATTTGAAAATTTTCATCATTGATCATTTGGGACATCAGAGTCGATATAACCCTTACTGGTGCCATTGCGACCATAAGGATATGAATATGAATTTTATTGGATAAAATGTGGGAAACCAACGTAAGCATCGAGGCATAAAATCCAAGATTGCCTAGATGTTTCCAGTTGATATTGAAAGAGTACACTGGTATCAAGGTATACCAAGCCAAGATAACCATGAGTGTGGTCTTGCGTAAACATACAAATTAATAACAATCAAGGAGATAGTTTTGACCTCACCTTGGCATGCAAGTAAACAGAGTCAAGGTATGTGAGGCTTTACCACCTTAATACGAAAGATCTTATCACAAACACCCAGTTCACTTGACATTGTAGGATCATCGGGACCATACGAACAAGAAACAATCAAAGAAAATATTAGCAAAAAGTATTGATAACAATCAATATCCAAGAAAATATTCAACATACCTTCAACAAGTTTTGTGAGCGTTTTGTGTTTGTTTGTGTGGGGTGTTGAGAAACACCATCATTGTTGTGAGTGCATAGTGCTTGATTGTTATTAATCCATTGTTAAGGTTTATTTCATGTTATCCAATGTGTGTTGAAAAACACAGATGTGTCCAAATAAGTAGTGTTAAGAAACATTGTTGAGAAACACCATTGCGTCAGTGAAAAACTATCTATCAAGAAGGATTGATATACTAACTCTGGTTTGGTTCATTGGATTGATCAAATTGGAAAGCTTTTTCCCTAGTAACAAACTCCAATTCAAGATGACTGACTTGACCTTGACTGTTGGGACAAAGTTGATTCGATTTCCCCCAGACTATGAATCAGATCAGTTTCAAGCCACGAGGGTTCTTAGAAGAACCAAAGTGTCATGAAAGTGATTGAAAAATATGTAAAAACATAAGCAAATGAAAGGAAATAATGAAGGATTACAATACATGTGTTGATAGATGGAGTGCTTGAGTACAAGAGGCGCATGTTTACCAGGTTTACATCAAGGCACATTTTTCTTTCTTTTTCAACTTTTTTGTATTTTTTGATTTTTTTTGTTGATTCATCAAGGTGCCTATTGCTAAATTTTCACAAGGATGATCATTTTTTCAAGACTTTTTTCAATTTTCAGCTTTATTTTGGGACATTTTTCACTTTTTCTATCTTTTTTTGGGACGATATAGATATGTACATATTGCTAGACACTGAGAATGCTCAGGTGTAAAACTTCTTCAGGTGGAGAGTGTTGATGGGTTCCCAGAGTTGTTCTCCTTCTGGGGTAGAGAGTCGATAGGCTCCAGAGCTAAATACTATAGTGATGATATAAGGACCTAACCATTTAGGTTCAAACTTCCCCTTTTGTTCTTGATGTGATTGATTACGGGGGTTTTCTCTCAACGAGAGGTAACCGACCTGAATCTCTCTAGGCTTGACCTTTTTATTGTATCCTCTTGACATTCTATTTTGATATGCTCTAAGATGATCAAACGCCACTTGCTGATTATCATCCAACAATTCTAACACTTACAGTCTTGAGACTCTGTAGTCTTCATCTGTTATAAGTCTATGTAGAGAAACCCTCAAAGATGAGATTTCTACTTCTATGGGTAAGACCGCTTCTGCTCCATATACTAGAGCAAAGGGTGTTGCCCCAATAGGCATTTTGATGCCAACTCTATAGGCCCATAGTGCAAGATTGATCTGTAGATGTCAATCCTTTCTAGAATTGTTCATAGTGTGATGCAAGATTTTAAGAAGATTCTTGTTTGAGGCCTCAGCCTGCCCATTTCCTTATGGGTAGTAGATAGAAGAACAACGTTGCTTGATTTTGAACTTATCACAGAGTTCATCTATATTACCATTTTTAAACTTCCCTCCACTATTAGTTATAATGGATGATGGGGTACCATATCGGTAGAATGTGGTTCAAAATGAATAGGGCCACTTGTTGTCCTATTGCCTTTGTGAGTGAGACTGCTTCAACCCACTTAGTGAAATATTTTGTGGCTGTTATTATGAACTTGTGTCTGTTTGAAGAGGACGAATATATCTTCCCAATTAGGTCAAATGCCCATTGCTAAAAGGGCCAATGTGTGAGAAAAGGAATAAGCTCCCTGGCTAGATAATGTATAAGATTGCCATGCCATTTGCATTTATTACAAGTCTTGGAGTATCTGATTGCTTCTTTCTCCATGTCTGGCTATTAGTAACCAACTCTTAGCAGTTTTTGAGCTAGAGTTAGAATATTAGAATGAGAACCACAAATAACATCATGGACCTCAGCTAACACAGGTTTGGACTCTTTCTTTTCTAGAAACCTTAGAAAGTACCATCTAGTCCTCACCTATACAAGTCATTTTCTATGAGAACATACCATGAGGCATTGCATATCAGGTGTCATTTGTTTATTGCGGGTTAGCACATCAGGAATGACATGATGGCATAGGTAAGCGTAAACATGTTGGTAGAAAGATGATTATTGTCCTATTCCAGAGAAAATCATTTGGGATTCAGGGGAGTTATAAGGTAGGAAATGAAGCTCTTCCACCAGGAACTCATAGCGGAAGTCTTGTTGTTGTTGTTGTGAGGAACCCAGGGTAGCCATTGCATTGACAACTCTATTTTCTATCTTCAAAATATGTTGGAATGTGATGAAGGTGAAGTAATTCTTGAAATCATCAACCATTCTTTTGTAAGGTATGAGTTTATCATCATGTTTTTGATAGACATCATTGATTTGGTTGATTACCAGTTGAGAGTCACCATGAATATGCAACTCGGAGATGTTCCCTTCAATAGCCAATTTAATTCCATTCACCAAGGCTTCATATTTGGCTATGTTGTTTGTAAAAGGATACAATATCTTGTATGCCTTAGGAATAGAGTAGTTGTGTGGAGTGATAAATAACACACCTGCACCTAAACCTTGTTGCGTGAAAGAGCCGTCAAAGAAAATCTTCCAGGATCTCTGAGTGATGTGCAAAATGGATCCATCTGAAAACTCAGCATTGATGGGTTGATCATCTTGTAGTGGAGCTTTAGCCAGTTGATATGCAATGGATTTCCCTTTGATGGCTTTATGTTTGACATATTCAATGTCAAATTCATTGAGGAGCATGACCCATTTAGCTAATCTTCTAGTTAAAGTACCTTTTCTCAAGAGGTACTTTAGCGGGTCAATCTTTGCAACCAGTCTCATAGAGTGTGCCAACATATAATGCCTCATTTTTTGGGATGCAAACACAACTTCCAGGAAAGCCTTCTCAATCACTAAATAGTTCATCTCATATGAGACCAAGGTTCTGCTGATGTAATAAATAGCTTGTTCTTTCTTGTTTTGATCCTATTGTGCAAGAAGTGCCCCTAGTGACATTGTGGTAGCTGTAATGTACAAAATCAATGGTTTTCCCTGTGTAGGAGGCATCAATACTGGTGGATTCACCAAATTTTATTTGATCTGGTTAAATTTCTTGTTATATTCTTCATCTCATTGATAGGTCACTCCCTTGTGTAAAGTTTTTGTAAATGGTTGTGCCTTATCAGGTAGTTGCAAGTTGAACCTCCTGATAGATTGAATCCTTCCTTGGAGCATTCTCATCTGACTAATGTTCTTTGGTCGTTGCATCTCCATGATTGCTTGTACCTTTGAAGGGTCCACCTCAATTCCTTTTTATGAGATAATGTATCCAAATAGTTTACTGAATGTAACACTAAATGCACATTTCTTTGGGTTCAACCTAAGCCTAAACTGCTCCATTTTATTCAGGATCTTTCCCAAAACTTGTAAATATGTAGATATTTTCATGGTTTATACAAGAGTATCATCCACATAGTCCTCCATGTTCTTGTGCATAATATCATGGAAGATCATTGTTACAACTCTTTGATATCTAGCACCTGCATTTTTCAATCTGAATCACATGTCGTTCCAACAGAAGTGATGAACTCTAACTGATTGAATGCTTGAAGATGATAAGTTGATGATCACCTAGATGCAAAAGTGAATGCAAGACATTAAATCAGTTAATGTATTTTATTTTCATTGATGTCAACTTGATATGGTTTGATTGTTCATACAAATAATATCATAACCTTGAGGATATGAAGAGACAAAGTTTATATTATCGGTAAAATATAAAAAAGTCTGTATACACCGAGTGACAGTGAACCCCGAGTAGTTCACAGTGTATACTGAGCAAGAGTATACTGAGAAAGTGAACACCGATTAGTTCACAGTGTATACCAAGCATAACAGAATATGATGACTGAGCTTAACTGAAGTTAAAGAATGACAAAATTGCTTAGCTGGTAGAGCTACAATTTAGGATTGACTGATTGGTTGCTTTATTTTCAATGATTAGTTAAACTAAAGCATGGAAAGAGATTTAAAGCATGTTTTTTTCATAGTTATCAAAGAGAGATTTATGGAATAAAACTAAAGGAGAGCTTTACAAGATAAAGAAATGCATGGTGAGTTTTACAGATCAGGGAGAGATCTATGACAAAAACAAGGAGATTGAGAGGCTAATTATGTCTATATAAAGAGACAAGGAATTCATTATGAGGTAGAGGAATATTGAGCATAATTTGTGTGAAGATATAACTCTTCATGTAGATCTAATCATACATGTTAAGGAACATATCCAAGGAATTCTACAGACACCGAGCAACAGAGGACAAAGCATTCACCGAGTAGAATAAAAAATGAGAGCAAAGGAACTAAAGTGTATATTGATCAGAGAGGTATTATAGAACTAATAATAGATCTGAATATTTGAAAATCAAAGTTGTCTTTTGAACATATCATTTATTGTATCAGTTTAACCATTGATTTAGAAAATCTCTTAACCGAGTGGTATTTAATAGTCCTTTTTGTATTAAGATACTCAAGAGTATCAAAAGGTTTTCTTGTTGTCAACATAGTGAGTGCTAGGTCAAAAGACAAACTGTCAGTTTTAAATCCTCTAACAAGGTCACACTTAACAGTGTGTATTGTAACCTTTAACAGGGTTGGCTCTTTACTGAGCTTACTTCAGAAGAGTGAAATTGTTTTGGGTTTCCGATCGGAAGTGTTTTTTCCCATATTGGGTTTCCACATTAAAATATATGTGTCAAATGTGTATAAGTTTCATTGCATTGATATTTTTCTTTACACATTAGTGAAACTGGATTGGTCAGTTAACACTAAGTTTATTTGTTTCTATTCAGTGAAGTCTAGAAAAGATAAACAGTATATCATACCGAGAAGTTTATATTTGTTAAAGATTATTTATGGCATACATCTTGATGATTTTGGGACTATAAGATAACTAGAGGGTATTATATTTAAGAGATAAGTTTTTGGTTGGATTTTTGGAATTATTACTAAGGCCACTAATTCACCCCCCCCCCCCCCCTCAGTTATTATAACAAGAAGGTCCCCCAAGAGCCTATGAATTTCCTTTTCTCTTAATCCTTAGGAGCAATTTTTATCTAATTGTATCTTGAGAAGCCATCCATTAGGGATTACATCTCGTATCTAGCTGTCATATCAATGATCATGTCAATATTAGGTAGAGGAAAGTCATCTTTCGGATAGGAATTGTTGAGATCTCTAAAGTCAGTGCACACCTGGATGGACTTATCTTATTTTGACATAGGAACAATGCTCGAGATCCATTCTGCGTAATCAATGACTCTGATGAACCCAACTTTGAGTAATTTCTCCAACTCTTCTTTCACTAGTAGAGAAACATGAGGATGCATCTTTTTGAGTTTTTGCTTCACTATTTTGACTCCCAGTGCAATTGAAAGATGGTGCATTATAAGATCTAGATCCAATCCTGGCATATACAAGTAATTCCATGCAAAGTTGATTTTCTTTTCTTTAAAGAATTTAGTGAATTATTTTAGCTCCTCTGTTGATAATGATTGTGCCAAGTGGATTATATGTGAATGTTTTTCAATTCCAATATTCACAGGTTGTGTTGGACCTATCAATATTAATGATCGCTCCTAGAAGTGACTAGGAAATATATCATGTACCCCATCCTTTGGTGCCTCAAAGAGGTTTTTGTCATTGGATGTGTCTTTTCTCTTTACTATTTTTTGTTCTGAAACTGCCACAATGTGGTTTTTGACTTCAGAATTCTTGTTTCTTTTCATTTTGATTTTATGGCTGAGGTACTTGATATCTACTTCAATCATGTTTACACTAGGTTCACTGGTGGAAGAGGTGACCGGTTCAACAACATTGAGGTAACAATCTATTTTTTTTTATCTTTGTTTATTACTATTTTTTTTTAATCTTTCACTTTCCTTCCCTCTTCCTTCCCTTACATCCCTCAATGTGTGAGTTTGGTCTATTAATATTTCCATTTCTCTTTTCAAAGTTACCCATTGTTTTAGTGACTTTGGTCTGTTAGATATTATTTCCATCTCTCTTTTAAAACTTTCCCATGAGTAATATAAACATTGATAACACAAAAACCATCCAATAATAAGTATCAAATATTTTTTGTTTGGAACGAATCTAAGAAGGAATTAGTTGGATGTGAGTACCCTAGGCATGACAATCCACCTCAATCTTCTTGGCCAACTATAGTATTCACCATATTAGATATGCTTGGCTAGGTGTCTGGTTTTGATAAGAGTTGGATCTTATAGAGGGCTTTTTTTAAGGAGGTCCCATTGAACAAAAATAAAAGTTTCTATAAGATTAATTATAGTCTTTCTTCAAAAATAGCAACCTCTACTTTTGAGGACTTCAAATTTAAGCGGGTTGAAAATTAGGAGGCTATAAATTGCCCCACCAACTTACATTTTTTGCCTGCCACTTGTCAATGATCTCAATTTTTTCAAATATATCCAGTTCATTTTTTTATTTATTTTCTATTTATTACTCAACATGTTAAATAAAGACCACCAACTTTCATAAATTTCAGAGCTTAAATTTTTAAGCATGTATTGAACTATAATACTCATGGGACCCTCTACTTAAAATCATCTTTAAAAATCGAAACAACACCCATTGTATTTTTTAGGAAGCCCCCTTAAGGATGTGGTCCTATGAGGGGTCTTCAACATCTATTTTTAATTAGTGGGAGGTCCTATGAAGTCAAATAAAAACTGTTATAAGATTGATTAGAATCTTTTCTGAAACTAATAACAACCCTAATTTTTAGGGTTGTAGATTTGAGTGGGTGGAAAAGGTGGGGGCTAGAAATTTCTCCACCAACTTATGCTTTTTTTTCACTTGTCACTCATTTGAATTTTTTAATTTATCAAAGTTAGAAATTACACCTTGGTGTGCAATGGGTACGCCAAAGAAGTGTGGAAGTTTGGTAAGGAAAAAAGTGGTCTATTTATTGTATACATTAGTGCAATACATGAGGTCATTTGCTTGGACATTTAGAAAGTGATGTTTTATGTGTAACAAAAGTACAAATGAAGAAGTGATAACTTATAATCAACTATGCATTCACTTCGAGGGGTCCAAGCATGATTGAAATAAAACCTTTGAATTTGGAAGATAACAAGACTCTATCTATTAGAGAGAGAGAGAGAGGGAGAGAGAGAGAGAGAAAGAGATTTTATATTTATAAGTTCATATTGCTATCAAGATTCAACTGTGCATTTTTTGAGTCAAACTCATTGACCCGTGTTTCATGAGTTGTGGTTCACAAGAACCCATCTCTTATGAGAATGAATGGAACACAAAGCACTGATTGCATCTAGGTGATGCTCACAAAGGTGAAGCACTAGGCCTTCCCAGGAGGTGACCCATCCCAAAACTATTCCAACTCAAGTGTGCTTAACCATGGAGTTTCCTCCAAGGTTAAGCCAACTTATCTTGCAACCCAATTTTAAAACCTTTATCAAGTGTTGTGTGTTATGAACCATTCATATAGAGCCCTTGAAACATGGGTCAGTGAGTTTGACTCAAAAACTATACAACTGAATCCTGAAAGAAATATCACAATTTGAATTTCTATGGAAAATATCTCCTACTTATCAATTGATAAGCTTAAGGGGCTCCATAGTGAATGGTTCATAAGGAATAAATCTTACTGAAGGTTTTTCAAATGGGGTTGCAAACTAAGTGGGCTACCTTGGAGGAAACTCCAAGGTTAAGTGTACTTGAGATGGATTAGCATTGGGATGAGTGACGTCCCAAGAAGACGCAATGCTTCACCTCTATGAGAATCACCTAGATGCAATGAATGCTAAGTGTTCCATTCATTCTCATGAGAGATAGGTTCTTGTGAACCATGACTCATGAAATATGGGTCAATGAGTTTGACTCAAAAACTACATAGTTGAATCATGATAGCAATTCATAATTTGACTTGCTATGGAAAAGATCTCCTACTTATCAAACCCTCAAATCATTAATTATAATTTCCTAGCCCAAATAAAAAATTATTTAATTTAAACATTGAAATAATCATAGAAATCAAAATAATTATTAATTAGTGTTGTCCTCAATTTTGCATTCCCCAAAATAGGGGCAACCCTACACAATTCTCAACGTTTGGTAGGAGTTTTCTCTAAGAGTGTTGATATTTTGTAAGGAGTTCTATTTGAAAGGATCAGTTATCTCTTGGTTCTTGTTTGATTTTACTTCTTGCAAGCATCCATTCTTTTTGTCCTTCTTTTGTTTTGCTTTGCTTTGCATCTTGTTTTTGTTCCTGTTCTGGTCGTAGTTTTGTAGTCTTTGTCTTCCAGTTCATTTTCAGGCAGTTCACACATCTTTATAAGGTTGTCAAAAGAATGAGCTTTTTCCTGTTAGTTGCATAAAACAAAAGCTTATTTTGTATGTTAAATAGATTTTAAACTCTATTGTAAAATTTCATGTCATTCTACGAAGTTTAGCTTAAAGATTTTAATGATAGCAAGTTTCTGAAATATATTTGCATATCAGATCATTAAAATTTTAAAGTCGCATATAAAATTATAAATTGTTTTCTCTATTTTATCTAATGACAATGAAAAGATGAAATTTATAAATAAATTTAAAAGTTGTTGTCCTCAATTTTGCATTCCCCAAAATTGGGGCAACCCTACACAATTCTCAACGTTTTGTAGGAGTTTTCTCTAAGAGTGTTGATGTTTTGTAAGGAGTTCTATTTGAAAAGATCAGTTATCCCTTGGTTCTTGTTCGATTTTACTTCTTGCAAGAATCTAGTCTTTTTTGTCCTTCTTTTGTTTCGCTTTGCTTTGCGTCTTGTTTTTGATCTTGTTCTGGTCATAGTTTTGTAGCCTTTGTCTTCCAGTTCATTTTCAAGCAGTTCACACATCTTTCTAAGGTTGTCAAAAGAATGGGCATTTTCCTGTCAGTTGCATAAAATGAAAGCTTATTTTGTATGTGAAATAGATTTTAAACTCTATTCTAAAATTTCATGTCATTTTGCGAAGTTTAGCTTAATGATTTTAATGATAGCAGGTTTCTGAAATATATCTGCATATCATATCATTAAAATTTTAAAGTCGCATATAAAAGTATAAATTATTTTCTCTATTTTATCTAATGACGACGAAAAGATGAAATTTATAAATAAATTTAAAATTTATTTATAAATTTCAAATTTCCATTTTAATGATGATCTACTTTGCATATATTTTAAAAGAATAATGTTTTTTTTAAAGTCTAAAAAGAAATTGAATTTAAAAACGTATAAACATATATTTTTAATAACATATGATAGTACAATTTTAAGATTTAGTGACGTAATATGTTTTTTGAAATATATAAATATGGCTTTATGAAATAAGCATTAGTTTTTAAAAAAATAAATAAATAAAACTATATTACTTTTAAGTAATATATTTTTAATATATGCAAAGAAAATGATATGTTTCTATCCCTTAAGGCGTCGATTTCCAAACTTCTAACATAACGTTTTAATTAAAATGTTTATGATTTCTAAAGGAAACCGCGGCTGGGATTATTGTTCAAGTCATAGCTTGACGTGTGCGTGTGTTTTTTAAATATGTCATGTGTAATAGAGCCAGTCTAAAACTCGTGGCATATTCTTTTAAAACAAGGCGTCAAATTTTAATGCAAAGACATATGTTTTAAGGAATAGACTCACAATTTCCATTAAAACATGGCGTTGATTTTAATTTAAAAAGCATGACATTAAAAATGTCATAAACTTTAAAAAATGCGTGGGTGTTTTAATGCGTAGTTTGTTTTAATACAAATGCATATTATGAAGCGTTGAAGAGCATATCTTATTGCATAAAGAAGACATATGTCTTTCTTTAATAAAGCCGTAGATAACTTAAGCTCTCGGGTGTTGTTTATTCCTCTTTTAGCATATGTGTTTTTCTTGCCAAAGCCCGTTAAAGCACAGTTTATGCATGGCGGCATTTTTAATGAAGAATGCATGGACATTTTCATCAAAACATTAAAACTCCTCCATGATTTGCTGCGTAAATCTTCAGAAAGCATGGTGGAGTCTTTAAAACTATTTGCACCCATAATTTACTGCGGTTTTAGCTGGAGATACTTGTTGTGGTGTCATAAAAACTTTGACTCTTTCTTCTCCATTCAATGCATGTTGTAAATCACTGCAGTTAAGGTGAGTTTTCTCTTCATTTTCAAAAATGTTTTTGCGTTAGCCTCCAAATTCAAAATTCATTCTTGATTGATTTATTCAAAAGAGAAAATAATGCCCTGATGATAGGGCATGTTTTTGAATCTTTATCTCCTTTTCTTGTTGTTTTTATGCATATTTTTTATGCATGATTGGCATTTGTCCTTCCCCAAACAATGACTCATGGTATTGGCATTGATTTTCACAAGAACTTGTCAAATTTTAGGGTCTATATAACTCTGTATTTTTCTCTCAATTTGCAAATTTAAAATTCATTTCTATTTCCAGAATTTGCTTTGAAGAAGGAGTTGGTTTTTCCCTTTGCATCCAAGGAAGGTAAAATGTTTATCTTCTCTTTCTTGTTTGCATTTTTGTATTTTGTTTTTGTTTTATGTTATGCTCTCTTCTCTTCGCTCACCTTTTCTAAGTTGCATATGGGAATGCAATTTATTCTCATATGTAGTCGAGATTAAAAACCTTGTTCTTATGGTGATCTTCCCAAAAGTGCATGAAATGTACAAAGTGTTGTCCACATATGCAGTCAGCCCATAAAACTCCACTTTTTCATATCCCTATTTGAAAAACAAGATGCAAAGTTTCCCTCATATGAAAACATTTTCAAAAGACCCACTTCTTGGTCCTAATATGCAATAATTGCCTAAAAGCCCACCATGTTTAAAATGAGAATATTAGATTCCTCCTTGTCCCACTTTTCAAAATATACATTTGCGACGGAAAACCTCACTCATTGATGACATTATTTTGCCATTAGTATACTTAGAGGAAAAACACAGACAAAAAGAATTATCGGCAGATAGCAAGCATCATCGGTGAACCACAAGCATTACCAGTGAAATGCAAGCATACCCGACAGCACAAAGAATTTTTGAGAAAAAATGCTAAGTATAAATGTGACAAGCTTCACCGACGAACACAAGCATCACCGGTGAACACAAGCATTACCGGCGAACACAAGCATTATCGGAAACACAGTTTCCAAAATCAACCCAACAGGAATAGACAAGCATACCTGATGACATGTTCAATAAGGAACACTGACGATCAAGAAAACCGACCATCAGAACCGACAGACAGATCAAGAACCCGCAAATTGTGGATCTGAGTTTTACACGTCAACTAAAGCAATATAAATCTATTTATAGAGTTTTATTTTTGTTTTAAATCATATTAGATGGTCATGCATGATTTATGTAAATGCTTTAAAGCATCCTAATAGATCAAAAGCATATCTAACTACAGATCAAGATCAAGTTGTATATCTTGAATCTAGAGTTAACGTGTAAATGCATGAATCAAGAATTGAGCCTAGATTAGTATAAATAGATGTTCGTACTCAATTGTGAGTACATGAATTCTTAATAATTAATAGCCACAAAGAGCATCTAAGGAGCAGAAGGTAGAATTCATGCAAAGAGAAGAAATAGAATACATCAGTTAACAAGAACACACAGAGGCTACCGACGAGCAGATAAAGGTAATACTCAATCATGGAAGGATGATTAATAGTATTTTTGGAGCTTCATAGGATATGTTTTATCAGCAATTGAAGATTGCATTTATCATCAGATCAAAGAATTATGTTGTTGCATTCTAACAAATGCATTACATCTAAAATCCTTTTGTAGAAGTTGGACTTAACCGTCCTTTGTAAATCTCTTAACAGAGTGCACACTTAACAGTGTTGTTAAAAGCTTCAAATGAAGTAGATCTTAACAGGTCTCCACTGTAATACTCATAACAGGGTAGGTCATCAGAAGTGACCAAATTATAAGCCTTAACCAGCTCTTCTTATCTGCAGATAGTGAAGTTTGTGGGTAACAATCCCCACCATAGTTTTTACTTCCTTAACAGGAGTTTTCTGCGATACCATATCATGTGTTATGTGTTATCAAATTTCATGTATTTTTCTTTTACTGTTACACATCAAATGGAATGTATGATATGATTTCATATGCATAAAGAAAGATGAACAGATAGATAAGTTATTTTACAAACTGATGACTAAGGGTTAATGGGCTAACCAAGAAAAGTTCTAGTGGTACTGCTTCAGCCCTCCCCTCTCAGTACAAATTATCTCAATATAATTCCAACAACTCATGTCTATTTTTCCGTCTGCATAAAGGGCTTCCCTTTCCATTCATTCTTGCATGTGAAATGGATTTCTCTTCTCTTGGTGATGAAGTTCTTATTTTTGGGATTTCCATGTTACAGTTACAACTGTTGCGATCCTTATCATGTTGGAGAAAGGATGTACGTCACCAAAGAACAAAGGGAAGAAGAAAATGAAGTATCAGTATGATAAGTACCAAAACTCCATTGTACCTTCTCAACTTACATCTTATGTGGAGGAGATCTTTGATACAGAGATTGGAAACTTGGACATGGATGAGTTTCTAAAAAGGGTGGAGAAATCCATTAAATATGACATGATCAGTATTAGGGAAAGCTTCATTCATCATGTGTCTACTTTCCCAATAGCTGCATTGGAACCCAAGTTCATGATGGCATGTGCAAAGAAATTTGATCCCACCTCTGAGACGATCAAGAATCAAGATGGGAAGGTGGTGATCAGTCTTGATCCGGATACCATAGATCATGTTTTCAAAGTGCCAAGAGCTCCAGTTGTCATGAGTCTAACGATTGATAATGTCTCGAAAGATGGGAAAATGGCAAGACAACTTACCTGATATATATGAATGATAACTGGTTGATCACCAAAAGACCAAATGTGGCCTGATGGCCTAAAGGGATGCATAGATCCAAATTCAAAGAGGAGGTCCACGATCTCATCACCTTGTTAAGCCGTGTTGGGGATTTGAAAGAATTCAATCGTTTTGAACCTTGGATGTACAAGTATTTTTCCTTGATCCTCAATTCAAGGCAGCGGTTGTGTTGGGGAGAATTGATCAGTGATACCATATGTGGGTAGCTAGTGCAAGTACCTAATACATGTACTTTTTACATGAACTCTTACCTAATTTACATCGTTGCTACCCTGGGGTCTTTTTCAGGACTTTCTACCAACGGAGACAAGATGCAGTTACATGTGTGGGATTACTATGATCAATTTCCATTAAATTCCATGCACAATCATTTTAGAAGAGTGCAAGATTTATTCTTTGGATATTTCTAATGCTTGTTTGACAAGGAGCTTCCAAACAAAAGGGTTTCTGATGAAGCATAGAGCCAAGTAAGTGAGTATGACTGTATCTTTCTTTAGTTTCTGAACTTCACCTATCTCAGGGTCGGGTATTTCTGGGAAGAGCCATATACTTTACCTAGGTATCCTATAGATAAACTCATTCTTACGAAGTTAGCTTGATAGCTTATGGTCATGCAAGCATATCAGTCCTCTCTACACAGACTAGGTATGGTCATTTCCTCATGAAATCCTCTAAGGATTGGCGCCTATTCACTCAACACAATTCCTAAAGCTAAGTGCATGGAATTTGAGCTTCAAGAGGTCAATTTGAATAAGTTCATGGCATGAGATTAATTTGACTGGAGAGGAATGAATGACAAGATTTGAATATAGTTCACTCATGTTCATCATCTTGAGGATTTGTGGGTTGATCTGCGTATGGAGGTGGACATCGCCAAGATGGACTATTTCCACCTTACAATCAAGCAGATAATAGAATTTCTCCTTTCTCAAGTTCTTGAAGGGGTCAAGGATGATGATGACATCTTGGATCCAGAGTATCAAAAGCATCATCTTAAGGACTTACCTGTTGTATCTCAATGTTGGTCGATAAGGGAAAATGTGTCTATATGGGACAGATTCCAAAGTATCATGGCGAACACAAATGTTTGGTTTAAGAGGAGGGGCTTAAAGAGTATCAAGATTAAACCCGGGTGAGACTTTGACCTTGCTGGTCCTATGGGTGCAAAATTAGAAATCAGGGGTAAGGGAAAGGGAGAATCTTCTTCATTAGAGGTTCAAATAATCCAAAAGCTGGCTATCAGAGGTGGTAAACTTATGGTTAAATCTCCTACTCCAGATGTAGTGCTTAAGGTAAAGATTTCTGAAATGATTGATCTCTCGAATAGTGAAGAGGAGTTGCAAGTGTCGGTTACTCCTGAAGTGTTGCAAGTTCAAGAAGTCATTGAGGTACAGGCTGTGCATGAGTCTGCTCCAGAGTTGGATGAACCTCCCATGTCTCCTCTTGATATGGATTTTGATTCATTCACAATACATCTACCTCCCACACATTCGATAGGTATTGTCCCTGCTACACCCATCTCTTTTGTCATTCCAGCACAGAGAGAAGATTTATCATATGTGTTTGATGAGCTCCCTGAGGATCTACCTAGGCTTGACACAGTCATGGCTAATAACAACTTGGCTTCACAGATTGAGTTGTTCATGGGGGAGAAAGTTCAAGGAGATTCACTCTTGTTGAAAACACAAGTAGAGGCATCTGTCATGGATATATTGTCTTCTACTCTGATAGAACCATTGACTGCCATGGTCACGGTTGATGTTGTTGCTTTGTCTTTTGTTCTACCTCCTTGGTTGGTTGTTATCACTCAAATGAGAAAGAAACTTGAATTTCCCTTAGAGGAATTTGATCTTTACCCTAAGAGAAAACCTCATGTGTTGAGAAACAAGAAGGCTAAGGTGGTCTCCAAGGTCATAATTGATGACCAAAATGTCAAGTATGCAAAATTTCTTGAACCTATTTCAGATAAGCTTGGGGATGAACTTGCGGCTATGGATTACAAGATCACTGGGGTAGAACTTGGTAAGAATTCATTTGTGGGTTGTCAGATGGATGTTCATGATGTGCTTGATCATTTTACAAAAATATCTGACAAGCTCTAGAAAATGAAACATATGCTGAAAGAGGAAAACATCCGTCTGTGTGAAGCACTTGAGAAGAGCCTTTCTTCTCAAAAAGAGAGTGTACTTTTGGAGGACACTCAACAACACATTGGTTTTTTGGAGAAGAATACCAAGGTAATGGATGAGTGGATCAATCAAGTTGAAGTTCAGGGCATGATGGTTATCAAGGATGCACATCGCATATTCAGAAACATCAAGAAGACAACTGACCATTTGCATGAGGTGGTTGGATCTTTTGATTAGCAACTAAAGACTCTAAGTGAAGACTTGGAGGTATAGAAGAGAATTGGGGAAGTTGATCTTAATATCTTGTGCACTTACGAAATAGTCTCTTCAAAAGAGATGTATTTTAAGTTTCTGGATCAGTTGGTGAACAAGGAGCAAGTTTTGAAAAACTTGATAAGAGATGTTCATGGAGCCATGCAGATATGTGTTGAGCATAAGGAAACCATTATTAAGGCCTTTGATGATTTGGCATACAAGTTAGTGGCAAAAGATGGAGAATTGATCACAAAAGAGCATGCATTATCAGGGTTTGCACAAGCCATTTGTCACGAGCTAGAGATTAGCACCTTCAGTTGTGGTTCTATGGATAAACTAGCAGACTTCAGAGTGGCTTTGAATTAAATTCAGACAAATTTGGGTGGGTACAATGGTGAGATCTCCAAGGCATAAATTTTTGTATGTAAGACCATAAACATAGCTCAACACACGGGTGTACCTGACCCAACTATTGTGCACAAGTCTCTTTGCTAGTTTGAGGTGTGCATCAGTTTTTTAAAAAAAGTGTTGTTAGGACACTTAGTTTTGTAAGTGTAGAATATTTGACAGATTACACAAGAATATGTAAAAACATTACCATGTAATCATGCTAGAGGTACATTAGGTCTTGCAACATTGAATAAGTCAAAGTTGGTTAGTTTTTGATAATATTTGAATAGTTCAAAGTTAGTTAGTTAGAGATAAGGATAGAATAAGTCAAAGTGGTTAAGGGTTTCCCCTTTATTCTCCACTTTTATCTCTCCTATTTTCCTATATAAGGAGGGGGGTTCATTGTAAATATTCATATTTTGTTGTGTGCAAGTAAACTATAGGCAATTCTCTTGTATTCTGAAAACTTTGAGTTTCATTGTGCAAAGTTAAGCATTTGAATAAAGGAACAAAAATTGGAAAAATTTGTGTTGTTAGTTTTGAAAATTAATGAGTGTGTTCTTATGTTGCATTGGTTAATATTTTCTCAAAATTAATAGTTATCTTGCATATATCATTTGAGAATTTTAATTTGAGTTGTCTGAAGACTTTGAGCTTCAGGGGATAAGGGTTACTATAGAAGGTAGTGGCTGCAATATTCCAAGGACTGAAGACTTTGGGCTTATGTATTGTGAATTAGATAGATAGAGTACTTATTTGAAGTGAGGACAAGAGACTTTGAGATCTTGTATCATTTCATCTTTATATAAATTCATTGGTGTCTCAGTTGATTGTTCTTAAGTCAATCTTTGAGCCACCGATATTACTTTTGCAAGGTGAACTGTATGTGTTACAGTTCAGTTCTACTTGAATCCACCTGTAGGAAGAAGGGACCCTCCCCTATTTCATAGAGGAGAGAGTAATCTCACACACTGCTGCCTAAAATACACATTTTTCAAGTTGTATTCTTAGTGACTTGTAAAATATTTAGCTAATAGTTTTTGATGACTCTGCTAGGGATCTGAATTCTATTTTGATTACAAGGTTGATAAGAAGTTCACTTAAGAAGACTTTGAGATTCTATTTGAGTTTCTCATCCTAGAGAAGCAAGGAAGGACTTTGTGCCTTTAACGGACACTTTTCTTCTTTAAAACATTTTATTGTTGTTTTATTTAGTCTATTATCTACCTTCACTTTACAATCTTTTTCTGAAATAAGAGAAAATGATTAATCATTTATTCTACAGGAGAGAAATAAGCGAATTTCCATCCAAAAATACTTTCAAGGTGATTACTTTGGATTTGGTCCAAGTGATTCAAACTAGGAGTTAAACAGTATTATCGATAGAGGAAGGGTGAATCGTCAATATTTACACCGATTTGGGCTCAACAGGCTAGGATTTCTCTTCTAGCTCCTACATCACCACTCACCCGGACTACCAGTTATCCACCATAAAAGAAGAAGAGTTTTATTCCTAGTGAAGAAACTCATTTCTTCTTCAAACGATTAGTTGCATCTATCCCACTTTTTTCTACAATGGTTGCTGGCCCATGGGGAATAGCTTTTGGTCCTCTCGACCTTACTCCACCAGTACATACTCTACCTTTAGGATCTCCTAAGAACTTTCTCAAGTTCTACGGAGATGGAAAACAACACCCAGATGAGCATATAAAATCTTTCTACATTGCATGTGGTTTTCTTAGAGTAGAGCATGAAGATGTGTCGATAAGGAATTTTGTGGAGACTTTGCAAGGCATTGCTTCTGATTGGTTCTTCAATCTTGCTACCGATTCTATTACAAGTTGGGACTCTCTTCAAACCAAGTTTGAAGAATGTTTCAAGCCTGTAGAAGATGAGCATTATTTTCTTTCTCAATTGACACAAATGAAGAAGGATGCGTAGGAGGGAATGCGGGAATTCATTGCTAAGTTCAACAAATTGGCAAATAGAATTCTTACCACTTCATGGCCCACTACTGAGATTATCAAATGTTTCTTCATCAATACATAGTTTCCTAAAGTCAGTTTCCTATTGAGATGAGCGGTTCCCATCAGCTTGGCTATTGCTCAAACTCTGGCAACAGAGATTGAAGATGATTTTATCATGGCGAGAAAGATTCGAAAAGGCAAGACAAGAGGGAATTTTTCCAATGGGAATTCCTACAACGATGCATCTACTTCAGGTAGTATGGATCCAATGCTTCAAAAATTAGCAAATGAAGTCCTTGCACTTAAAAATTAGATCTCACAAGGATTATTTTCTGCCCCATATAAGGACATTCCACAAAGAATATTTCCTAATGCTTCTCATAATTACTCTTGAAGTTCTGCCAAGCAGGAAAACTACAGGGTATTATGAAAATGATAAATCTGGTGTATCGCCAGATGATTATCAAAAGGAGGAGAATTATGCTCCTTATGATGAAGATCAAGAAGCAGCTAGTGAATCTAGTATTGGATATGTACACTATGATGGCACTGATCCAGAGGAAGACTTTTCTCAAGCATATGTGGTTATGAGGCGGTCTCAAATAAAGATATCATGACAAAAGGAAGAAGAAGAAAAATCAAGTCAAGGTACCCAGGTGCTTGTTACTATTTCTAAAAGAGGAAATCCTCTTCCTATTCTTCCTAAAAATAGTCAAGTAAGTTTTCTCCTTAGTTAGTATCTACTAATGTACTAAAACCTAGTATGTATAATCCAAAAATTTAGATAGACATTTCTCCTACGTCCTTGGCAAGTTCATTCTGAGATTTTGATATCATAGATCATGTCAAGAAAACTAAGATCCAAATGTTTGAAGTAGAATATTTGCAAGCGTATCCAGATCAGCTGGAAAGGCTTAATAACTTTGTCAAAGAATCTCAACCCACACAGACTTCTGTTGTTTTCTGAGACTCAAATAATCTTCCAAATAACTTAGTAACAATTCCTTCATCCGTTCCAAGAAAGATAGAGCCTTTTATATATTTTCCTACTAATCAATGGTTACAAGTTAAGAAATTATGTCATTGATTCTGGAGCATCGGATAATGTTATGCTTGCTAAGGTTGCTAATGCTCTAGGTCTGACTTTGACAAAGTCCTTGGGTAATTTTTATTCCATGGAGAATAAACAAGTACCACTTAAAGGCAAAATCAAGGATGCTCAATTTTCATTTTCTTCTTTCCCTAAAAAGAAGATTAAAATGATTGTCCTTGTTGCTGATGTTCCCACTTCCTATGGTATGATTCTTGGCCAAAATTTTTGTAAAGACGTAGGAGGTGAGTTAAGCATGGATATGTCTGAAGCATGAATTCTTGTTAAAGGAGTTATGTAGAAGCTATTTCCAGAGAGGGAGACAAAGTATATAGTGGTAAAATTAGATGATCCTCACTCTAAGATTCTTTTTGAATTGGCTGGCATGGTAAATTATTATCTTCATAGCTCTGAAGTCTCAAATTTTGCTGAGGATTATCAGTCTGAAGTATCGACATCCTTAACAGATGAAGATAAGTTTGCAGATGTCGAGGAAGAACAAGTTTTGGTTGAGGTTCCAACTTCACCAGAGGATTCAAACAATTATTTTACAATGGCTGAAAAAGCTATGCCTCCAAGCTCAGCAAATTCTGATCTAGTTGCCTTTCGGTTTCCTAATGCAATTGATTCTAATAAGGTATGGGTACTCAATTTTGATGGAAATTGTGTAGCAACTAGTTTAGGTGTTGGGGTTGTTTTAAATACTCATCAAGGAGAGAATTTTCCTTATTCTTACAAGCTGCAGTTTAACAACACCAACAATACTGTTGAATAAGAAGCATTGCTTCTAGGTATTGATGTTGCACAGAATAAAGGGATCAAGAATTTACATGCCAAAGGTGATGTTGATCTCGTGGTGTGTCAAGTAAGAAATCAGTACCAAACCAAATATGAATGGCTCAAGCATTATAGAAACTTGGTGTTGGACTATATCGAGTTGTTTGATGATTTCAACATTTTTGCAATCCCCGGAGAGATCAATGACAGAGCTGATTTGCTTGTAATTTCAACAACTTGTCTAGTACCTCATGAGAAAATTAAGCAGGATAGATATACTATTCAATTATTCTATCATCCTAGTGTTCCTAACAATTTAGATCATTGGCAAGTGTTCAATGATGATCAATAAATAATCAACTTTCTAGAAACAAAAGACAATTTTGATGAATTGTTCTTCAAAGGAAGTAGTTCTCCTCCCCAAGAAGATACATCCAAAAAGAATCCTGAAATAGGAGAAGAGGTTATTCAGCTAAAAGGGAATCAAATTCCTAAAGGGCTAGTTTCTCTAGAAAGGATATTTGATAAGCATGATCGATATGTTAAAAATCAGCAAGAAGCTGGATCAAGCTCCATCATGGAGTATGAAAGGTATAATTTGAATACATAAGTTGATCCTAAGTTTGTCAATATTGGCAAATGTTGTACTCCAGAAGAGAGACATTAGTTCATCCTTCTCTTGAACGAATACATTAATGTACTGGCTTATTCATATGATGACTTGAAGTCCTTCTGACTGAAAGTAGTACAACATGATATTTCTTTAAAGACTGGAGTTTCTCCTTTCAGGCAGAAGCAGCGACAGTATAATCCCAAAATCTCGGGCACTATCTTGTCTGAAATCTAGAAGATGATTGACGCAAGGATTATCTTCCTGATACAACACTCAACATGGGTGGCCAACATTGTTCCAATTCATAAGAATAATGGTGAGATCCACATTTGTGTGGATTTTTGCAATTTGAATCAAGCGTCCTTGAAGGACAATTTTTCATTGCTGATAATGGATCACATGTTGCAAACAGTGACTGGATCCCAGATGTTGTCTATGCTTGATGGTTTTTTTTGGTTACAACCAAATTGAGGTAAGAGAAGAGGATCAATATAAAACAACATTCACGACACCCTAGGGTACATTTTCTTACAACTGAATGCCTTTTGGGTTGATAAATGTTGGTGCAACTTTTCAGTGTGTTATGGACCTAGTGCTTTGCGATATCAAGGATAAGTTTATCACAGTCTATCTCAATGACTTAATGATCTTTTCCAAGCATCGTTCAGATCATTTGATTCATTTCCAGAAAGTGCTTGAAAGATGTCGATAGCACGGGATTTCTTCTAAATCCAAAAAAATCTATCTTTGAAGTTATGGAAGGTAAGCTCCTAGGATGCATTGTGTCTAAAGAAGGTATTAAAATTGATCCAGAGTGGGTCAATTCAATTCAAAGTCTTACCTTACCTACTAGTAAGACTGCAGTTCATTCTTTCAGCAGGAAAGTGAATTTCTTGAGATGTTTTGTTCCTGACTTTTCTGAGAAGACTCGTCATATTTCCAATATGATGAAAGGGACAACAGTTTTCTGGTGGAGTCCAAAGGGAAAAGTTTCTTTCAAGGAAATTAAAGAGGCGATTGCACATGTGCCAGTGTTAGTTTTCTCAAACTACACTAAAGATTTCATTATGTATAGTTATGCATCTAAGCATACTATGTCAGCAATTCTTGTGCTGAAAAAAAAAGAGGATATCCAATCGCCTATCACATTCATGAGTTGTTCACTGAAGTCACATGAATTGAAATATTCTTTGATGGAAAAGAATGCATATGTGGTGGTGAAAGTGGTAAAGTCTTTCATATTTTACATCTTGAACTCTCATGTGGTGGTTCTCGTTCCAGATACCATAGTCAAGTCAATTTTGGCCCAGTAACAATTTGGAACAAAGAGAGGAAACTAGATTGCCAAGATCTAGGAATATGACATTGAAATTCATCCCACTAAGCTGGTTCAGGGTAAAGGTTTGTGTCAACTGATGGTGGAAAATGAACCAAACAAAGCAGAACTTCCTGAGACTTTTCCCAAAGTGTTGTTTGTCAGTACAACTGATGAGTGGTATTCTGATATCACATATTTTCTCACTTATGGTGAATGTCCTACACATCTAACCTACAAGGAAAGAAGAAATTTGAAGCTCCAAGCAGCCCATTTTTTCTTATGGGATATTGTTTTATACAAGCGATCACTTGACGGAAATTTGTTGCAATGTGTTGATAAGGCACAACAACTTCACTTGTTAGAGTCATTTCATGACATGGCATGCGGTGGAAATTTTTTTGCGCTAGTGACTACTCATAAAATTGTGCGAGCTAGGTATTACTGGATGACTTTGTTTCAAGATGTATATAGCTGGGTACGCAAGTGTGAGCGTTGCCAGTAATTTATTGGTAAGCAGAAACTCTCATCTTTACCTCTAAATCTAGTTGTGATCAAAGAGCCTTTCCAGCAATGGGGTCTTGATTTCATTGGTACCATTAATCTAACATCGAGTGTTATACATACTTATGTTCTCATAGCAACTAATTATTTCACTAAGTGGGTGGAAGCCATCCCAGTGAAGAATGCAACATTGTCAGTGGTGTGTGCATTTTTGAAGGAGAATATAATTTATCACTTCGGTGTACCAAACAAGATTGTAACAGACAACGCTGCAAATTTTTATCTGTAGAAATTATGCAATTTTGTTTTGAGCATGGTATTACTCTCGCTCACTCGTCTGATTATTATCCTTAGGGAAATGGTCAGGCTGAATCAAGCAATAAGAGCTTGGTTACCATTATTCACAAGTTGGTGGATGATAACCAACGCTCTTGGCACAAACCTTTGTTTGACGCTTTGTGGGAAGACATAATTACACCCAAAAGAGCAATTGGAATGTCACCATTCCAGCTTCTTTATGGAGTAAATGCAAAAATTCCCACAACTATTGAGCTTCTGGCTCTTAAGTTGGCTAAGGCCATTGAAGATAGCACCTTTGAGGATTCTTTGGACAAATGAATAATGTTTTTACATCATTTGGAGGAACAAAGAACTCAGGTGGTGGATCGGCTTGCAGCACATCAGCGACAGGTTAAAGTACTTTTCGATAAGAAAGCTAAGAAGAGGGAGTTTCAAGTTGGAGATCGTGTCTTACTTTGGGACAAAAGGCAGGAACCAAAAGGGATGCATGGGAAGTTTGATACTCTTTGGAGAGGACCATTCACTATTCATCAAGCTGCAGGAGAAAACACATTTATCCTAGCATACCGTGATGGCACTCCATTTGCACTTCCTTATAGTGCCCAACATTTGAAGTATTACTTTGAGTAATGGTGAGATAAGTACCACTGTACATAATGTCCAAGTCTTTTCTATTTATAGTTTTTAGATTTTGAGTCTTTTTGTTTAGTCGCCTAACTCTATAGCCCACTGGAGTAGATAAAGGCACTTAGAGATTCTAGATTCTACACTCCTCATTGTTTTGAAGAACAAACAAGGAATGTTCCCCAGTCAGAGCCAACTATTGTCCTCAATTTTGCATTCCCCAAAATTGGGGAAACCCTACGCAATTATCAACATTTGGTAGGAGATTTCTCTAAGAGTGTTGATGTTTTGTAAGGACTTCTATTTGACATGATCAGTTATCCCTTGGTTCTTGTTTGACTTTACTTCGTGCAAGCATCCATTCTTTTTGTCCTTCTTTTGTTTCGCTTTGATTTGCATCTTGTTTTTGTTACTATTATGGTCATAGTTTTATAGCCTTTGTCTTCTAGTTTATTTTTAGGCAATTCGCACATCTTTCTAAGGTTGTCAAAAGAATGGGATTTTTCCTGTCAGTTGCATAAAATGAAAGCTTATTTTGTATGTGAAATAGATTTTAAACTCTATTCTAAAATTTTGTGTCATTCTGCAAAGTTTAGCTTAAATATTTTAATGATAGCAGGTTTCTGAAATATATCTGCATATTAGATCATTAAAATTTTAAAGTCGCATATAAAATTATAAATTGTTTTCTCTATTTTATCTAATGACGATGAAAAGATGAAATTTATAAATATATTTAAAATTTATTTATAAATTTTGAATTTCGATTTTAATGATGATCTACTTTGCATATATTTTAAAAGAATAATGTTTTTTTAAAGTCTAAAAAGAAATTGAATTTAAAAACGTATAAACATATATTTTTAATAACATATGATAGTACAATTTTAAGATTTAGTGACGTAATATGTTTTTTCAAAATATATGTATATGGCTTTATGAGATAAGCATTAGTTTTTTAAAAAAATATATAACTATATTACTTTTAAGTAATATATTTTTAATATATTCAAAGAAAATGATATGTTCTGATTAAGTAAAAACAGGTTTTACAAGGACCCGAAACCTTTACAAAAAAAAACCAAATAGTTCAGCAGGTTTTACAAGGACCTGCAACCTAGAAATTAAAGATAAACAGAGTAAAGCATAAAACAGCTATGCCTAAGCATCAAAAAAGGAAGGAACAGAAAAACAGCGAACAGAACAGAAAAAGTCCCAAAGATACAACAGAAGACAGCAGGGACAGCAAAAAAACCCAACCAGGAAGGCAGCAAGAACAGCTATGATATGTTTATATCCCTTAAGGCATCGATTTTCAATCTTCTAACATAACGTTTTAATTAAAACATTTATGAGTTTTAAAGGAAGCTGTGGCTGGGATTATCGTTAAGGTCATAGGTTGATGTGTGTGTATTTTTTAAATATGTCATGTGTAATAGAGCCCGTCTAAAACCCACAGTATATTCTTTTAAAACAAGGCGTCAAATTTTAATGCAAAGGCATATGTATTAAGGAATAGACTCATGATTTCCATTAAAACATGGCATTGATTTTAATTTAAAAAGCATGCATTAAAATATGTCATAAACTTTACAAAATGTGTGGGTGTTTTAATGTGTAGTTTGTTTTTAATACAAATGCATATTATGAAGCGTTGAAGAGCATATCCTATTGCGTAAAGAAGACATATGCCTTTCTTAATAAAACCGTAGATAACTTAAGTTATCAGGTGTTGTTTATTCCTCTTTCAACATATGTGTTTTTCTTGCCAAAGCCCGTTAAAGCACAGTTCATGCATGGTGGAATTTTTAATGAAGAATGCATGGACATTTTCATCAAAACATTAAAACTCCTCCATGATGTGTTGTGTAAATCTTCAGAAAGCATGGTGGAGTTTTTAAAACCATTTTCACCCATAATTTACTGTGGTTTTAGCTGGAGCTACTTGTTGTGGTGTCATCAAAACTTTGACTCTTTCTTCTCCATTCAATGCATGTTGTAAATCATTGCAGTTAAGGTGAGTTTTCACTTGGTTTTCAAAAATGTTTTTGTGTTAGCCTCCAAATTTGAAATTCATTCTTGATTGATTTATTCAAAAGAGAAAATAATGCCTTGATGATAGGGCATGTTTTTGAATTTTTATCTCCTTTTCTTGCTATTATTATGCATATTTTTGATGCATGATTGGCATTTTTCCTTCCCTAAACCATGACTCATGGTATTGGAATTGATTTTCACAAGAACTTGTCAAATTTTAGGGTCTATATAACTCTGTATTTTTCTCTCAATCTGCAAATTCAAAATTCATTTCTACTTCCATAATTTGCTTTGAAGAAGAAGTTGATTTTTCCCTTTGCATCCAAGGAAGGTAAAATGTTTATCTTCTCTTTCTTGTTTGCATTTTTGTATTTTGTTTTGTTTTTTTTTATGCTATGCTCTCTTCTCTTCTCTCATCTTTTCTATGTTGCATATGAGAATGCAACTTATTCTCATATGTAGTCGGAATTAAAAAACCTCATTCTTATGGTGATCTTCCCAAAAGTGCATGAAATGTACAAAGTGTTGTCCACATATGCAGTCAACCCATAAAACTCCACTTTTTCATATCCCTATTTGAAAAATAAGATGCAAAGTTTCCCTCATATGCAAAAATTTTCAAAAATCCCACTTCTTGGTCCTAATATGCAATAATTGCCTAAAAGCCCACCATGTTTCAAAATGGGAATATTAGATTCCTCCTTGTCCCACTTTTCAAACTATGCATTTGCGACGAAAAACCTCACTCATGTCTATTTTTTTATCTGTATAAGGGGTTGCCCTTTCCATTCATTCTTGCATGTGAAATGGATTTCTCTTCTCTTGGTGATGAAGTTCTTATTTTTTGGGATTTCCATGTTACAGTTACAATTGTTGTGATCCTTGTCATGTCGGAGAAAGGATGTACGTCACCAAAGAACAAAGGGAAGAAGAAAATGAAGTATCACTATGATAAGTACCAAAACTCCATTGTACCTTCTCAACTTACATCTTATGTGGAGGAGATCTGTGATACAGAGATTGGACACTTAGACAAGGACGAGTTTCTGAAAAGGGTGGATACATCCACTAAATATGACATGATCAGTATTTGGGAAAGCTTCATTCATCATGTGTCTACTTTTTCAACAACTGCATTGGAACCCAAGTTCGTGATGGCATATGAAAAGAACTTTGATCCCACCTCCAGAATGATCAAGAATCAAGATGGGAAGGTGGTGATCATTCTTGATCCGGATACCATAGATCATGTTTTCAAAGTGCCAGCAGCTCCAGTTGTCATGAATCTAACAATTGAGAAATCTCTCAAAAGATGGGAAAATGGCAAGACAGCTTACCCAAGATATATGAATCATAACTGGTTGATCACCAAAAGACCAAATGTGGCCCGGTGGCCTAAATGGATGCACATATCCAAATTCAAAGAGGAGGGCCATGATCTCATCACCTTGTTAAGCCGTGTTGGGGGTTTGAAAGAATCCAATCTTTTCAAACCTTGGATGTACAAGTATTTTTCCTTGATCCTCGAGTCAAGGCAGTGCTTGTTTTGGGGAGAATTGATCAGTGATACCATATGTGGGCAGCTAGTGCAAGTACCTAATACACATACTTTTTACGTGAACTCTTACCTAATTTACATTGCTACTTCCCTAGGGTCTTTTTCAGGACTATCTACCAAGGGAGAAAGGATGCAGTTACATGTGTGGGATTACTATGATCAGTGGTCATTAAGTTACAGCCAAATTCATTTTAGAAGAGTGCAAGATGCATTCTTTGGATATTTTTTATGCTTGTTTGACAAGGAGCTTCCAAAAAAAAGGGTTTCAGATGAAGCATGGAGAAAGGTAAGTGAGTATGGCTATATCTTTCTTCAGTTTCTAATCTTCACCTATCTTAGGGTGGGGTATTTCTAGGAAGAGCCATATACTTTACCTAGGTATCCTATAGATAAACTCATTCTTATGGAGTCAGTTCAACAACTTATGGTCATGCAATCATGTCAGTCCTCTCTACACAGACTAGGTGTGAGCATTTCCTTGCGCAATCCTCTAAGGATTGGTGATTATTCACTCGACACATTTCCTAAAGCTAAGTGCATGGAATTTGAGCTTCAAGAGGGAAATTTGAAGAAGTTCATGGCACGAGTTTCATTTGATTGGAGAGGAATGAATGACAAGATTCAAAGACATTTCATGCATGTTCATCATCTTGAGGATCTATGGGTTGATATGCATACGGAGGTGGACATCACCAAGATGGACTATTTATGCCTTACAATCAAGAAGATAATAGACTTCTGCCTTGCTCAGGTTCCTAAAGGGGTTGAGTATGATGATGACATTTTGGATCTAGAGCATCAAAATCATCATCTTAAGGACTTACCTGTTGTATATTCATGTTTTTCAGTAAGAGAAAATGTGTCTATATGGGATAGATTCCAAAGTATCCTGGAAAACATGAATGTTTAGTTGAAGAGGAGGGGCTTAAAGAGTATCAAGATTAAACTTGGGTGAGACTTTGACATTTCTGGTCCTGTGGGTGCAAAATCAAAAATCAGGGGTAAGGGCAAGGGAGAATCTTCTTCATCAAAGATTATGTAAAGGATAAAATGATGTTAATAGAATAAGAGTGTTTTGATAGTCAAATCACTTATCACCTTACATTTAATGTTTAGAGTGGAGGGATAAATAAGACATTCCCCTTTATTCTCAAATGCACAAAGGAATGATCCAAATTGATCAACCCAAAAAGGATCAATGCATAAATGAATCAATCTATTAGAAATAAGAATAAAGAAGGAGATCCTAGGTTTCCCTCTTAAAAATGTGTTTTGAAATGAATGTAAATGTGTGATAGATTTAGAATGATTAAGGATTTGAATTGAAATGGATAGAAGAAATACACTAACCTTGAAATATTGTAGATCAAAGAATGTTGTTTTCTGAGGTCTATACTCTATTTCTAGAAAATCTGAAGTATGATCTGGAACCAGAACACAGAGATGAACAAAACCCACAAATATTTTTTTGATTTGACATTGTCTTATGAAAAAGGTCAACCTTGACCCACAAATGCCCCCCCTGACCCAATAATCTTGATCTTGACCTGCACAGGTCTGACAGAAAATCTGTTCACGGATCTCGATAGTTCGTTGAAAAGGGTATCCAGATCTAAGCTCAAATATGTAGTCCTAAATCTGTACCTACAAGAAAAAGAAGTTTTTTTGTTGGGGGGTGGGGAGGGGTTTTCCTTAGTCAAACCCCAATTTAGGAATTAACCTTTAAATCAATAAGTATAGAATTCTAGTAGTTAGTAGAATTGAATCTAACAATGAAGCTATGATATTCAATAGATATGCAATTGTATTTTGAATGTAAGTATAAAAATATGAAAGATTGGACTCAATAGAAACCATAAACCTCCATGATTATATGCTTGGAATCAACCTTGAAGAGAATGAATGAGTCTTGAGGATGCACAAAGGATCTTGAAGGAAGATCACACCACCATGATCACTAGATCTAGGGTTTGAATGATTAATCTTGAATGTTGGAACCAAATCCCTTCAAAGGCTTGAAAGCTTGAATCCTTGATCTTCAATGGAGATCTTGAATGATTGAGAGGAATATTTGAACACCTTGAAAGCTTGGAAATATGTAGAAAAATGGATGCTTGAACCTTTTTCTTCTTGACAAAATCTTGGTTAGAGCTTTTTGCACTTGGAAGACTTCTTTTTGCTCAAAATCACTTAGAGAAAATGAGAGGAGAAAACTTCCTTTTATATGAAACTAGGAAACAATCTTCTAAGGAGGCTGAAATAGGAGAAATAAATTCCAATTAGACCCATTCCCCTAGAAGAGGACCTATACTAAATATAATTTAGTATTTGCCACTTTGGAACCCAAAACAGTCGACCCAGAAGCGGGAAAAATGAATTTTTGATGACCTCCAGAAGCTGACAAGTTTCTAGTTTTGAAAGGGTGACCTAGGTCAAGGTCGAGGTCAACCCTAACCTAGTTCAAGGTTGAGTTTGACCCTAACCTAGGTCAAGGTCAAGGTTGACCTTGACCCAGGGGGTCAAAACCCCTGAAAAAAGTGCCATATGGGATAGAAGGTGCCCAGAGAGGCCCAATCAGGGTCCTAAATAGGCACAGAAGTAAGAGATGATGTAGAAATGAGGGGACAGTATGATGGTGGTCAAAAACATCCCCTAAGGAGGGATAAATTTTCTTAACATTGAAGTTCTTCCATTTTAAGACGATACAGTAAGCCCCCACTCTAGCAAAAGTATGGAAATCGAACATGCTTTCGGTAAAGTTAGAAGAAAGACTCTGGTAGATCGCAACGAGGTAGAACATCACTAGGTCAAGGAAATCAGTCCTTAGACCAAGGATTATAACTCAACATACATGCATAAAGATATGAAAAATAAAGAGCAATCAATCATAGAACATACATGACTACATAAGAAGGACAAAAGCAACACTATAGATAACATAGCTTCGTGATCTAATCCTACTAGCATGAAAGTGAAAGAGAGAAAAGAGATAGTGATTACCTCACCTAGTAAGATTCCCACCTTACTATGAATCACCAAGGAGGGAGAGCCCAACAGGTTCACCCATAAACTGTGCTTGTAATTGTAATGCATCTTCTGACGACTTTTTAAAATATCCATAGATCCATATTCTTGTATCACTATGAATATAAAATGGGTGTCTTTTCAAGATTTAGAAACTTATGTGCGTTACCTTCCAAGGATTTAGCATATTGAAAATTTAAAAGGGTGTGTATCTCTTCATGATTTAGCAACTTATGTGCGTTACCTTCCAAGGATTTAGCAAAAATAAAAGTAAAAATGTGTGTCCCTTCAGGATTTAGAAACTTATGTGCGTTACCTTCTGAGGATTTAGAAAAAAATGAAAGTAAAAATGCATGTCCCTTTAGGATTTAGAAACTTATGTGCGTTACCTTTCGAGGATTTAGCATATTGAAAAAATTAAATTAATGTAAACTATAGTACAAGGGAGACCCTATCTATGCCCCCCTCCTTATCATGACTACCTACTAGGCAGGATAAGGAAGAGAAAGAGGATACCTACTTCACAAGGTAAGGAGATATCCAGCTTAACAACAATGTATACCATATTATTAGCGAAGATCCTTGACTCTTACATCCAAGAGCATAGATAATCATGAAATGGATATGTCACTTATGGAAAAATTATCCTCAAAAGGGAAGAGATCTTATCAACAAGACCCCCGCCATAGAGGAGTGCTTAGGATAAAATGTCATCTTCGAAAGAAAGAGGGACCAAAGATTCAATCATCAAGCCCCTTGTAATCAAGAGGGAGAGGAATCTTAGGAATGAAGGATTCAAACTCTAACCCAAAGCAAGAGAAAGAGTTCATAAAGAACATAATTTGCAAAATGAAGAAGAGGTGATGACCTAGGACAATCACCTCTTGTATAAGAGGGTATCCATAGTCAAAAACATACATCTTTATAAGGAAATAATGTTATATGATAAACAAATGCCACTATGCTAAGGAAAGTAAATCCTTAGATAGAGGAAGGAGGAAAATACCTTTCCCCCCAGGTGCGTAGGCAAGGGATATATCAATTTATATGAAGAGAGTTTATAGCAAATAGATATCATGTGAGAAGTGAAAAAGTAACCCTTGTGAGGGATAGTAAATTATTTTGTTTCCAAGGTGAGAGATTTATCAACCATGGAAAATCCATGTCAAATAATGAAATAGGTTATGATCAAGGACATAGATCCTCAATTCAAACCAAAATTTTCATGTATGATTGCATATCACATAATAGATAAATACTGCTTAACCAAGGGAAAGTGGATCCCGGAAAGACAGAAAAGAAGGAGATGGCATCCTTGCCCCCCAAAATTAGGGACAAGGATGAAAGGGGACCTATTATATCACTCACAACACTATGCAAGACAACGAGCCCCCAAATATTAGGCTAACATTGTTTACATAATATGGAGTTCCATAATAGGAACATAAATGTTATTTAGAGAAAATAGGATTGAAATATAACTCATTGCCACATGACATATAAATAATTTTACTATCAATGAGCTGCCTAATCTTATAATGTAAAGCTTGATATTCATTAGAGTGATCATTAAATCTATAATAGAAACAAAAAGGAAGAATCTTCAAGTATAGACTACGTTTATTTTTGTGTTTAGGTATAGTAATCATCTTAGCATGAAGGAGTTTAGGCAGAACAACCTCTTGCTCAAATTCCTTCATAGGGTCATCATGTTTTGAAATGTTATTTGAGATGTTGGTAAAATTAATATGTTGTTGAGGATTCAATCGCAATCCATAAGAATGCTCATGCCCCTCATTCTATAAGGGCATTTGAATTCCTTGTTTATTCTTACCACATCCTTGACCATGGAATCCTTGTTTAACTAGTAAATGATAACCAGGACCATAACAAGAAGCCATATGAAAAGAAGCCAATTGAACTTTAGTAGTCACTATGTCATCATTGGTATGTTCGATAGATTCAGAAGAAGGAAAAAAAAAGGAATACATCCTAGGATAAGATGGGTTAGGAGCTTGATTCTCCACAGGATCATCACTAAGAGGGAGAGCATTAAGGGAATTTATATCATTCCCCGCTAATGTCTCATTACTAGAAGAAATCCCAAATGGAGGTAAAGAATCTATAATGTTTTCTTATTTCTCTAAAATGTCCACATAAGGGGAGTGTGTTTTAGAAAAATAGTCATCATCATGTCTGAATATGTCATCCATTAATAAATCACCCTCTTGTATCAAATCATATTCACAAGAAGGGGATAAATCAATGTCTTTATCCAAGGGTTCATCCCAAAAAGTAGAATCACCCGTAATGGCTTCATGAGGAAGAGAGTCATCAACATCCAAATCCAAAGGTTAATCCCAAATAGGAGGATTATCCTCCCTATCAATAAAGCACATTGTAGGAGTGCCTAAAGGTTGATCCCTAAAGGGGGAAGAATTATATTCTAAAGTAGGCTCATAGAAAAGACATATATTAGGAGAAGTAACATCTATCCTTAACTCACTTCTATGGTAAAGGTCAATTGAAGAGATTGTAGAGGAGGATAAAATAGGATTAGGATCAATGGAGATCTTATTCAAACAAATTTCATCCTCACTTCCATGTACCTCATTAGGGGATCTAACTTCTTTAGCAATAAAAGCCTCATCAAAGTATTCAAAACAAAAATCATACATGTTGAACACAATGAAAAATGTAAATGTTTTTGTATTTTTAAAGAAATTTTGAGAATTTTATGAATTTTTAAATATAAATGCAAGAGAATAAAATAAAACCTACTTCTATATGCTGCAAGATCTAATATTAAATGCAAATCTAACAGCAAAAAGAAAGAGTTGTCTATTGTGGGTTCACCAAAATGTAAAAGAGAAAATGATGGTTTTAATAGAATAAGAGTGTTTTGATAGTCAAATCACTTATCACCTTACATTTAATGTTTAGAGTGGAGGGATAAATAATACATTCCCCTTTATTCTCAAATGCACAAAGGAAGGATCCAAATTAATCAACCCAAAAATGATCAATGCATAAATGATTCAATCTATTGGAAATAAGAATAAAGAAGGAGATCCTAGGTTTCCCTCTTAAAAATGTGTTTTGGAATGAATGTAAATGTGTGATAGATTTAGAATTATTAAGGATTTGAATTGAAATGGATAGGAGAAATACACTAACCTTGAAATATTGTAGATCAAAGAATCCTTTTTTCTGAGGTCTGTACTCTATTTCTGGAAAATTTGAAGTATGATCTGGAACCGGAACATAGAGACAAACAAAACCCAGAAATATTTTTCTGATCCGACATTGTCGTATGAAAAAGGTCACCCTTGACCTAGAAATTTCACCCTTGACCCAATAATCTTGACCTTGACCTGCACAGGTCCAACAAAAAATTTGTTCACAAATCCTTATAGTTCGCTAGAAAGGGTATCCAGATTTGAGTTCAAATCCGCAGTCCTGAACCTGTACCTACAAGAAAAAGAGGTTTGTTTGTTGGGGGGGAGGGGTATGCCTTATTCAAACCCCAATTTAGGAATTAACCTTGAAATCAATAAAGTATAGAATGCTAGCAGGTAGTAGAATTGAATCTAACAATGAAGCTATGATATTCAATAGATATGCAATTGTATTTCGAATGTAAGTAAGTATGAAAATATGAAAGCTTGGACTCAATAGAAACCATAAACCTTGATGATTGTATGCTTGAAATCCACCTTGAAGAGAATGAATGATTCTTGAGGATGCACAAAGGATCTTGAAGGAAGATCACACCACCATGATGGCTAGATCTAGGGTTTGAATGATGAATCTTGAATGTTGGAACCAAATCCCTTCAAAGGCTTGAAAGCTTGAATCCTTAATCTTCAATGGAGAGCTTGAATGCTTGAGAGGAAGATATGAACACCTTTAAAGCTTATAAATATGTAGAATAATGGATTCTTGAACCTTTTTATTATTGACAAAATCTTGGTTAGAGCTTTTCGCACTTGGAAGACTTCTTTTTGCTCAAAATCGCTTAGAGAAAATGAGAGGAGAAAACTTCCTTTTATATGAAACTAGGGCACAATCTTCTAAGGAGGTTGACATAGGATAATTAAATTTCAATTAAACCATGCCCCTAGAATAGGACCTATATTAAATATAATTTAGGATTTTCTGCTTTGAAACCCCAAAAAGCCAACCCGGAAGCGGGAAAAATGAATTTTTGATGACCTCTGGAAGCCGACAAGTTTCCAGTTTTGAAAGGGGGACCCAGGTTAAGGTCGAGGTTGACCCTGACCTAGGTCAAGTTTAATTTCAACCCTAACCTAGATCACAGTCAAGGTCGACATTGACCTAGGGGGGTCAGAACCCCTGGAAAAAGTGCCAGGTGGGATAGAAGGTGCCCGGAGAGGCCTAATCAGGGTCCTAAACAGGCACTGAAGTAGGAGATGATGCAGAAATGAGGGGAAAGTATGATGGTGGTCAAAAATATCCCCTAAGGAGGGATAAATGTTTTTAACATGGAAGTGATTCCATTTGAAGATGATACAAGTTCAAACAATCCAAAAGTTGGCTATCAAAGGTGGCAAACTTATGGTTAAATCTCCTACTCTAGATGCAGTGCTTAAGGTAAAGATTTTTGAAATGATTGATCTTTTAGATAGTGAAGAGGAGTTTCAAGTGTTGGTTACTCCTAAAGTGCTGAAATTTCAAGAATATGTCAAGGTACAGGATGTGCATGAGTTTGCTCCAAAGTTGGATGAACCTCCCATGAATCCTCTCAATACAGATGTTGATTCATTCACGATACATCTATCTCCTGCACATTGGACAACTATTTTCCCTGCTACACCCATCTCTTCTGTCGCTCCAGCAAAGAGAGAAGATTTATCACATGTCTTCGATGAGCTCCCCGAGGATCTACCTAGGCTTGACACACTCATGGCTAATAACAACTTGGCTTCATAGATTGAGTTTTTCATGGGGGAGAAACTTCAAGGAGATTTAATCTTGTTGACAACACAAGTAGAGGAATTTTTCATGGATATACCTTCTTCTACTCTGATATAACCATTGATTGCCATGTTCATGGTTGATTTTTTGCTTCATCTTTTATTCTACCTCCTTGGTTGGGTGTTATCACTCAAAAGAGAAAGAAACTTTAAGTTCCCTTGGAGGAATTTGATCTTTCCCCTAAGATAAAACCTCGCGCGTTGAGAAACAAGAAGGCTAAGGTGGTCTCCAAGGTCATAATTGATGACCAAAATGTCAAGTATGCAGAAGTTGTTGAACCTATTTCAGATAATCTTGTGGATGAACTTGAGGCTGTGGATTACAAGATCACCAGTGTATAACTTGGTAAGTATTCATTTGTGGGTTTGCATATGGATGTTCATGATGCGCTTGATAATTTTACAAAAAAAAATTTGACAAGCTCTGGAAAAATAAATATATGTTGAAAGAGGAAAACATCTGTCTGCATGAAGAACTTGAGAAGAGCCTTTCTTCTCAGCAAGAGAAATTGAGAAGATAGAGAAAAAAAAGACATGGACACTTGTACCGAGACTAGATGACAAGAATGTCATCGGTACAAAATGGATATTCAGGAATAAACTGAATGAGAATGGAGAAGTCACCAGAAACAAAGCAAGACTAGTATGTAAGGGGTATCCACAAGAAGAAGGGATTGATTATGGAGAGACCTTTGCACTCATTTCTAGGCTAGAAGGAGTGGGAATATTACTTGCTTATGTTGCATTTAAAGGCTTCAAGGTATACCAAATGGATGTCAAGTCTGCATTCCTAAATGGAATACTTGAGGAAGAGGTATACATTGAGCAACCAAAAGGGTTTGTTGATCCAAACAAGAGAAACATGGTATGTAGATTACACAAAGCCTTGTATGGATTGAAACAAGCACCCCAGGCCTGGTATGAAAGACTTCATTCCTATCTCATAAGTATTGGATTTGTAAGGACTAGTGAAAACGGTAATCTTTATTTGAAGGAAGATGTTGATGCTAACATTTTGATTGCTGAAATATTTGTTGATGACATCATATTTGGAGGCAATGATATGCTATGCAAATCATTTGCAAATGAAATGAGCAAAGAGTT
>MU223539.1:516775-530033 GCA_018584345.1 Thuja plicata
GGGAGGCACCTAACTGTGCTACAAATGAGGCGTACATACCTTACCCCCCAGTGGGATTTGAACTTGTGACCTCTCTTTCAAGAGTACAAGTTCTCCACCACTAGGCCAACTCAGGCTGTACATTTTCAATGGCCCTCCTTTTCCTAGAGAAACAACTTTCAATGGCCCTCCTTTTCCTAATATTCAAATGCACATTTTCTTTCCTTTTCTTCTACAAAATGAAGAATGCAATGGGCATATTCTACCCCTTTTTATTTAATGGAACCACAAGTTTTCACAATGAAATTTTCAAGAGAAACAACTTTCAATGGCCCTCCTTTTCCTAATATTCAAATGCACATTTTCTTTCCTTTTCTTCTTTCAAAATGAAGAATGCAATGGGCATATTCTACCCCTTTTTTTTAATGGAGCCACAAGTTTTCACAATGAAATCTTACAATAAGTATCCACACATGAATCACTTCTTACACACCATCTTCTCATCCTTTTATCCATATGCATAAACCTGTAATAAAAATTTTAACTTGGTCATGGAGGAGAACTAGAGCCCAAAAAGGTAACAACGTTCAAACATATGCACAATAAGAATAACACACACACACACACACACACGCATAAAATCTCATCCAAGGCTTTCACATAGGATCTCACAATAACCCATTAATGGGGTGAAGGTGGATCAAGTACTTAGGAGGATAATGCCAAATTAAATAAATACATTGCCTTCACAAGGCATACAAAACCAAAACCTTCCTTTGCAATACAAAACTCACAAAATCCCTTATGACCCCCAAATGACAAAATGTCAAAACTCCCCTTATGACCCCCAATACAATGGCAACAAAGACCTCATAATCTTTTTCATATCCCTCTCCTCCATGAGGAGAGACTCTACACTCTCTAATTTTTCCTAAATCTCTTCACCCCAAGGCTACTCTTCCCTCCCAAGGGTGAGTTTGGCCTTGCACTCCCAAAACAACATACAAGCATGAAAATAAAGAAACTACCATGAAAAAAAAAAAAACTTCACAACACATTATTTTACACAACTTTCATACCTATATGAACATAGAAATAATGAGGGTGAAACCACCAACCTTTAATCAAGTTATGGAAAATGAGGTTTGATGAAGAGCTCCAAGTCCTAAGTCCTTCTCCTTTCTCCAAATCTTCTCTAATTCCTTAGTTGTCTCCAAAGTTGGAGAGTGGGTGATCAAACTCTATGGCTTTGGGAGATCCTTCTAAAAAGGCTCGACACACTTCCCACCACCCACTTGGAAGATTACATAAATTTCTATTGGTTGGTCTTCCCAAAATTTGAATCTAGGAATGGTGACTTGTGAAGGAGAAACAAGAAACTCACACGTGATAGGAGAGGTTGTCTACCCAAGGCCATCTTCTCAAAAGTTGATTTTTGTTCATCTTGGAAAAAAAAATTTTGGAAGGGCTCACAACACATACCTAGGTGGTCCTATGGTTACAAATTACCCTTACCCATAGGTATACCAAGTGGGCCTTCAAAAAGGACCTAAACTCAACCCTATGTGTTAGTTTAACCCTCCAAAAACTCACCTTAAGTTTACCTACAAGTACCTCTTGCTTTTACCACACTCAAGGCTCACTAACCAAGTGAATTTACATGGGGATCCTACATGGTACTATCTTAGGTTTAGTTGAAACCAATCATCCCCAAATGGACATCTCATTCCCACATATACACAACACAAGTGTCAAGTGATACCACAAAAATACACAACACAAAAGACACATGGAATGTCCACTTAGGTATTTACAAAATTACAATCTACAATATATAATTGACATAAACTCAAGCATATACAATTATGAAATAAAGCACATTACAATGAGGTTTTGTCTCTTCATTAGATACAACCTTGGCTTCACTATCACACATAGGTTATGTTCTAGTTATCCATTTAATTTCCATGGTCATAATCTTTCACATCTTAATTTGAATATCAGTAGTCCAAAATAATCACATATAATGCATGAAAGAATATCAATTAAGCATATATCATGAAATAAACATCTTTTCATAATCCAATCATAATTAAATTATCATAGAAACTATTGACATATCACCAATGATTCCTCTCGAAGACACGTGTCAAAATAAGTTAATGAAGTTAATCCACTTAATCACTTAACTTTCAGTTATTTCCAATCCACTCTAAATCATAACTCAATGTGAGTAAGGCCAATTAACATGAAATCAACATTTAACTGCATCATCATAATAATCATTCAATTCAACTAATCTAAATGCATGTATTAATGTACTATAACATCATCATGAAAGTCACTAAACACTATTAACCATATCACAGGTAATAATGTATCATACCACATCAACTTAAGTACGAGGATCAATATAGAATGAAATGCATCACATCACATGATGTCAAACCATCTATCTAATAGAGTCTAATCCATAATGTATCAAAATAGTACATCAAATAGAAGGTCTATCATCAGAGTAAGTGGAATGTCTTAACGGCTCAGAATAGGGCCTCATAAAATATTAGTTAGAGGAACAAATTCAAAATGCCAAACATGAAATACAAAAATCCTCAAACTCCTTATTAGAAATCATTATTAAAATGCATTTTCATCAATTTATCTCATAGGAGAAATATATAGGTGTGCGCACAATTCCCATTAAATTTTGCAAGGAAAACTTATGACATTGTTTCTATACTACACCTCCTTCAAACCTTTAATCTTTCTAATCTTCTATAACAGAGACATATTCGTAAATTTAAGTTTTTATTAGACACGTGAGAGGAGGTGTCTTACACCATAGAGTGAGATAAAGGATTTCTCAAATAAATTTCAACATAGACATGGGCATAAGTGATAACATTTTTCTCCATAGCTTGTCATGAAGGGCCCACTGGCTTGCCAAGCTGAGTTGTAACCACATTAAAGATATCGTTTCTCCAAAATTCCAAGGGAAAGCACTGTTAAAGCCTCACACATATTGGGACCCTTGATGAAAGTTCTTTTGTAGGGTTGAATCCAACATGCCATGGTTTGATGAATAAATCATCTTCATTATAAAAATAGTGATGACATGTAATTGATTGAATGTTTGAAGATGTTAAGTTGATTACCAAAATGCAAAAGGATAATGCAAGACATTAAATCAGTTAATGGATTGTATTTTCATTTATGTCAACTTGATATAATCTAATCGGTTATAATCAACGTGTCAAAGACTTCAGAGAATCAGAGAGATAAATATTATGCTTTTTGTAATGCATAAAAGACAAATATTCACTATGTGACTTCAAATACCGACGGATAGAGATCACTGACAGTCAAGTCATAGTGATGCCTGAGCAAGAAAACTGATGAGCATTACCGATGAGAAGAATCACAAGTGAGACTGACAACCAGAAACATGGTGTAAACCAATAGAGAAGCCCGAGGAGAACTGGAGTTTTGACCGACGCTATCAAAGAGTTAAAACTGAAAATAAATAGAGTTCACAAACGATAAAATATCTAGCTGGCAGAGCTAAATATAGACTTAACTGGTTGTTATCATTGTTTTCATCGAAAAGATAAGCCATGGATAAGTAATTTATTTAAAGTTGATTTGTCCAGTTGGCAAGAAGATATCAGCGAGATAAAACAAGATTTTTTCTTTAAATCTAATAGGCGAGAATTGTGGATCATGCCAAGATCAAGAAAATCAAGAACCTAACAATGGTGATATCATGTCTATAAAGAGACAAATCAATTTGTTATGAATTGGTGTGGAGAGAGAATGAAAAAGAGGATGCTATGAAGAAATTGATGAAGAGCAACTTCATTTAGTGCTGATCAAACAAGCTAAGGAAAGAGATAAAGAATTCTGCGGACACCGAGCAACAGAGCATAGCATCACCAATCATAATCAAAGTGGAGAAAAGGTATAATAGAGATATATTGATCAAATTATTTTATGAGATTACAATAGATCTAAAAATCTGCAAGTATAAGTTGTATATGTGAATAGATCATACTATTTCAGTTTAACCATTGATTCATAAAGTCTCTTAACCAAGCGGGATTTAAATATCCTTTCTATATTGAGATATATCCAATGTAGTATCAAAAAGTTTGATCATGAAGATAGCATGATATGCTAGATACCAATCGACAGGCCAAGTGAGTTTTTGATCAAAGATGGTAGAATAGAGATGCCAGATATCAAGTGACATACTAAAATTTTAAATTCTCTAACAAGGTAACACCTAACAGTGTGTTTGTAACCTTTAACAGGGTTGTCTCTTCACCGAGCTCACTTTAGAAGAGTGAAAATTTTGGGTTATTGGTCCCAAGTGGTTTTTCCCTTAACAATGGTTCCACGTTAAAAATCCATATGTCAATGTGTCTATGAGTCATTACTTTAGTGTTTTGCATTACAAATAACTTAATTGGATTGATTGGTATACTCTAGATAATTTACTGTCTATCAATGAATTAACAGATTGCTTTTCGGTAAACATACAGTAGAAGGTTTTACAAAGCATTCCGATCAGTAGTAATTTGATAAAAGTAATTGGAGGCATTCATCTTATAGGACTGAAGATAACTAGAGGTATAATTTTGTGGTACTAAGTTTCAAGGGTTGATTATTGGAATATTTTTGAGGTCACTGATTCACCCCCCCCCCTTCGTTATTACTAACAATTCGTATCAGAGCTTGTGTACTTAGAAAGGGAGTTTAACAGCTCAAGCAAAATATCACAAGATGAACAGACGAGATGTGCCCAAGCTAAATAAAGACAACTTTGCATCATGGAAAAGCAGAATAAGACTCCACCTTTCAGGTATTGGAAATGATATTGTTCAATACTTAGATACTGAATATGTGCTACATATAGGACCTCATACTCTTGAGAAATTAAGAGTTAAGCATGAGCATAACTGCATGATGATAGAACTTGCATCATCACTCTTCGATGTTGAGTTTGAAGATGTCAAAACCTACACCTCTGCAAAGCAAATGTGGGATAAGTTAAAGCTGGTACATGGAGGAGATGCCAATGTACTAAGAGCAAAGGCAAAAAGCCTAAGAGGGATGTTTGATGGCCTAAGGATGAAAGAATGAGAAAACATTACTCAGTATAGCTATAGAATAAAAGAGGTAGTCAATGCTATCCGAGGAGTTGGAGGTACACTTGAAGAAGAGACAGTGGTAAGTAAAATCTTAAGAACCTTATTGCCTGTATATGCTATTAGAGTTTTTGTTATTCAAAAAATGAGAGTAGTTGCAAACAATACAGTTACTCTAGATAGTCTGATTGGTAGACTAATATCATTTGAGATGAACAAATTTGATAATAGTGTCTTACCATCTGTAGAATCTGCATTCAAATTTTCTTTAAAGATAAGTAAATCAATTCATAGACATGTTGTTAGAAATGATAGTGACAGTGATAATGAAGATCAAGGAATTGATGAGATTGAAGCACTAATGGCAAGAAGATTGCAGAGAGGCAAAGGTAAATACAAAGGTAAGTTACCACTTGTATGTTTCAATTGTAAGGAGGTTGGAAACTTTGCTGCAAGATGTCCAAACCAAAGAAAATATGATAGAGGAAATGACAGATCATATGAGAAGAATTTTGATAGAGGTGATAATAGGGATTACCGAAGCAACCAATAATCTGACAAGAGAGATAACTGAGACTACAAGGACAAAGGGAAGAAATAATGTTACCTAGCTGAGACTAGAGCTGATGACACTGACACTGAATCAGAAGAAGACATGGAGATGGTATTTGTAGAAATGAAGGAAGATTCAGATGAAGATGAAGAAAGGTATGTAGAAACTGTACTCATATCTAAAGTTAGTAAAAATGATGTCTGGATCATAGATAGTGGCTGCACTCATTATATGACCAGTGATAAACAAAAGTTTGAGAATTTTGAATACTATAATGGTGGTTTAGTGAGAATGGGAAATGATACACCTTGTCCAGTTGAAGGTAAAGGAACCATAATGTTGAATAACCAAATTAAATGTGAAAATTCTTACTAGGTTAAAGGATTGAATTATAAATTTTTAAGTGTTTCTCAGTTGAACAATTTAGGTCACAGAGTAGCATTTGAAAATAAGAAGGCAAAGATCTTCAATGAATTAGGAATATTGATTGGTACCGGTGAGCAGACAAAAGGTAACATTTTCTATCTTGATGACACTAACACCACTTGTTTGATGGCTAGAAATGAAGACATATGGATGTGGCACAAAATATTGTGTCATGTGAACTTTGACAACATGATAAAGATAAGAAACAAAAGGAATGTCAGAGGCTTACCGATGATGACTAAGCCTAAACATATCATATGCAAGAATTGTCAAAAAGGTAAGATGATAAAGTCTAGTTTCAAGAGAAAAACCCATACATCTACTGCAATTCTAGAATTAGTCCATATATATCTATGTGGACCAATGAGGACAAAGAGATACTATGGAGATAGGTATTTTATTCTCTTTGTTGATGATTTTTCTAGAATGATGATAGTCAAGTTTTTAAAAGATAAATCATAAGCATTTAAGATGTTTAAATGGTACAAAGCAATGGTAGAAAAACAAAGTGAAATGCTTAAGGTCAAATAGAGGAGGGGAATTTACTTCAGATGAATTCACTGACTATTGCAATGAGCATGGAATTAATGGACAGGTTTTTGCACCAAGGACAACACAGAAAAATGGAATTGCTGAGAGGAGAAATAGATCAACTATTGACTGTGAAAGAACATTGATGATTGAAAAAATAATCACTCAAACTTTCTAGAGGGAATCTTTCAGTACTGGTGTATATACATTAAACAGAGTACAATTGAAGAAGGACGCAAAGAAGACACCCTGTGAGCTTTGGTATGGTCATACACCCAATGTAAGTTACTTCAAAAATTTTGGTAGTCAATGTTATATACTGAAGGATGATAGAAATGGAAAACTTGACTGAAAAAGTGAAGAAGCTATCTTTCTAAGGTACTCAACCAAAAACAAGGCTTATAAATGTCTTAACAAGTTATCTAACAAAATCATTGAAAGTGCAAATGTGAAAATAGATGAATTTGCAGAAAAGAATGATAAGGAAATAAAAAATGAACCAGAGGACTATAACAGGTTTGTTTATATAGAACCTGACACTTTACCTGAGCAACAATGTGTCACTTCTGAGCATCAGACAATTGCACCCGAGCATTAGGCTGTAATTACCAATGATCAGGATAATACTCAAGATGATGTTCCAAATAATGGAGATGAAAATGAAGGTGAAGAAGATAATCAGAATGATGAACACAAAGCTGAACTAAAATTTGCCAATATGTCAGAAAAAATCATCCACAAGATCAAATCATAGGAGACAAGAAGGCTGGAACAAGAACAAGGAGCAAGTCACTAAACACAAGATGTTTACTTTGTGATTTTGAGCCTAAATCTATTTACAATGCACTTGAGAATGAAGAATGGGGCAGTGCTATGAATGAGGAGATAGAACAGATTGAGAAGAATAGTATATGGACACTAGTACCAAGACCAAATGACAAGAATGTCATTGGTACCAAATGGATATTTAGAAACAAGATGAATGAGAATGGGGAAGTCACTAGAAACAAAGAAAGATTAGTATGCAAGGGATATGCACAAGAAGAAGGTATTGATTATGGTGAAACCTTTGCACCCATTACTAGACTAGAAGGATTTATAATCTTACTTTCTTATGTTGCATATAAAGGATTTAAGGTATACTAGATGGATGTCAAATCTGCATTCCTAAATGGAATTCTTGAACAGGAGGTATACACTGAACAACTAGAAGGGTTTGTTAATCCAAACAAGAAAAACATGGTATGTAGACTACATAAAGCCTTGTATGGATTGAAACAAGCACCTAGAGCCTGGTATGAAAGACTTCACTCATATCTCATTAGCATAAAATTTGTTAGAACAAGTTAAAATAACAATCTGTACTTAAAAGAAGATACCGATAATATTATTCTAATTGCTGAAATTTTTGTTGATGATATCATTTTTGGAGGGAATGAATTATTATGCAAGTCCTTTGCTAATGAAATGAGCAAGGAATTTGAAATTTCTATGTTTGGGGAGATCAAATTCTTTCTTGGTCTACAGATTCTTCAACAAGATGCAGGCATATACATCACTCAGTGTAAATACATCAAGGAAGTGCTAAAGATATTCAAGATAGAAGATTCCAAACCAGTTGGAACACCTATGGCTACTGGATGCAAGCTGACAAAAGAAGACAAGACAAATGAGGTAAACCAAACCTTATATAGATCAATGATTGGCAAACTGATGTATGTTTTTCACACCAGACCAGATATAGCACATGCAGTGGGGATAGTTGCAATATTCTCTGCTAATCCCAAAGAATCACATATGACTATTATGACTAGTCAAGAGGATTCTAAGATATCTGAAGAACACCGAGGACTATGTCTTATGGTACAAAAGAGAAGGAAAATTTGAGCTACAAGTCTATAGAGATGTTGATTGGGATAGAAACATTGATGACCAAAAGAGCACAATTGGAGGAGCATTCTTCATGGGTGACAGACTTGTCACATGGATAAGAAAGAAGCAAGGATGCATCTCTTAGTCAACTATAGAAGCAGAGTATGTGGCTGTTGTTGCAAATTTCTCTAATATTGCATGGATCAAACAATTGCTGGAAGGTATGAATATGAAGATTCTTGAACCAACAATTATCTACTGTGATAATACCAGTGCAATAAACATTTCTAAGAATCTATTCATGCATGCTAAGACTAAGCATATTAGTATCAAGTATCACTATCTGAGAGAATAGGTGTAAGCAAAAGAAGTGACACTGGAATATTTTTAATCAAAGGAACAATTAGCTGATATATTCACCAAGCCATTACCAAAGGATACTTTTGAGTACCTGAGACAGAGACTAGGGGTCCAACCCTTATCTATCGATCAGTAATCTGACTAGGAAGTTGCATTAGCCTATACCAAACTGACAGATCATTCATGTTGATGCAAACACTGAGATGCATAGCAACAAATACATCTGTACACATCAAGGTACAAATCTACACCAAAAAAACCAGAGACATTGTATTGCTGATGGATAGGGAATTTCAAGGAATATATTATGCAAAGGGATGGAACATGATATAAATGATAAATCAAGGAGAAATATTTTTGTTTGGCATTGTTGTCAAAGGGAGAGATGTTCTCATTATCATCAGGGAGAGATTTGCTTTATAATACTGGGAGAGATGATCTTCTAATTATTAAAAAAAGGGAGAGATGATTCCATAAAAGGAGAGATATGATAAAGGGGGAGATTATATCAATATCCATGAAGAGAAGTTCCTGAGAATCAGAAGGAAGAAGTTAATCAATATTCTAAGGGAGAGAAATTGATTACACATGACATATCCATCTAAGGGAGAGAAGTTACAAAGGGAGAGAGTTTAGACAAAGAGAAAGAATGTTGTCAAAGGAAAAAGAGGTTATCAAGAAGAGGAATAGTCAAGACAGAGCACATATCAGAACAAAGATATCAGATGATACATCTATCCAGTGAACGGATTAAAGAATAAAGACAACCACTCTGAAAGAAACAAATCTAAGCTATTTTTGAGCTTACCGAGAGCCAGACATTTGTAATAGTTACATTAAGAAAAGCTTGATGAAACTATATATTTCATATTGTATTAGTGATAGTATAGTATGATAATGTAGTATGTTTCCATCAATGCCAAAGGGAGAGATTGATGACATGTAACTGATTAAATGTTTGAAGGTGTTAAGTTGATCACCAAAATGCAGAAGGATAATGCAAGACATTAAATCAGTTAATGGATTGTATTGTCATTGATGTCAACTTGATATAATATAATCGGTTATAATCAATGTGTCAAAGACTTTAGAGAATCAGAGAGATAAATATTATGCTTTTTGTAATGTATAAAAGACAAGTATTCACTATGTGACTTCAAACACTGACGGTTAATGGAACCCGACGATAGAGATCACCAACAGTCAAGTCACAGTGATGCCCAAGCAAGAAAACCGATGAGCATTACCAACGAGCAGAATCACAAGCAAACCCGACGGCCAGAAACATAGTGTAAACCGACGGAGAAGCCCGAGGACAACTGGAGTGTTGACCGATGCTATCAGAGAGTTAAAACCAAAAATAACTAGAGTTCACAAATGACAAAATATCTAGCTGACAGAGCTAAATATAGACTTAACTGGCTTTTATCATTATTTTCATCGACAAGATAAGCCAGAGATAAGTAATTGATTTAAAGTTGATTTTTCCAGTTGGCAAGAAGATCTCAGCGAGATAAAACAAGAGTTTTGCTTTAAATCTAATTGGCGATAATTATGGATCATGCCAAGATCAAGAAAATCAAGAACCTAACAATGGTGATATCATGTCTATAAAGAGACAAATCAATTCATTACGAATTGGTGTGGGGAGAGAATGAAAAAGAGGATGCTAAGAAGAAACTAATGAAGAGCAACTTCATTCAGTGTTGATCAAATAAGTTGAGGAAAGAGATAAAGAATTCTACGGACACCGAGCAATAGAGCATAGCATCACTGAGCAAAATCAAAGTGGAGCAAAGGTATAACAGAGATATATTGATCAGATTATTTTATGAGATTACAATAGACCTGAAAATTTGCAAGTATAAGTTGTATATGTGAATAGATCATACTGTTTCAGTTTAACCATTGATTCAAAAAGTCTCTTAACCGAGCGGGATTTAAAGATCCTTTCTATATTGAGATACATCCAATGGAGTATCACAAATTTTGATCATTAAGATAGCATGAGATGCCAGATAATAATTGACAGGCCAAGTGAGTGTTTGATCAAAGATGGTAGCATAGAGATGCCAGATATCAAGTGACAGACTAAACTTTTAAATCCTTTAACAAGGTCACACCTAACAGTGTTTTTGTAACCTTTAACAGGGTTGGCTCTTCACCGAGCTCACTTCAGAAGAGTGAAAATTTTGGGTTACCAGTCCCAAGTGTTTTTTCCCTTAACAGGGTTTTCATGTTAAAAATCCATGTGTCAATGTGTCTATGAGTCATTACTTTAGTGTTTTGCATTACACATAATTTAATTGGATTGATTGGTATACTCTAGATAATTTACTGTCTGTCAGTAAATTAATAGACTACTTTTCTGTAAACATATAGTAGAAGTTTTTACAAAGCATTCCGATCAATAGTAATTTGATAGAAGTAATTGGAGGCATCCATCTTATAGGATTGAAGATAACTAGAGGTATAATTTTGTGGTACTAAGTTTCAAGGGTTGATTATTGGAATATTTTTGAGGCCACTGATTCACCCCCCCCTATCTCAGTTATTACTAACAAATAGGGGTCTCCTTTGAAATCCCTATCTCTATCTAGCATGCATTAAAAAAGCACCAAGAAATAGTTAACAACAACTAGCATCACTTCCATTTCCCCCTCTAGATTTCATGTACGACAAGTCCATGACTCCAAGAAAGACACTAACACTCGAATCCCCATAAACTTAGATATTAGAGTATGATTAGATAGATACTTAATATCTTCCTCAATGGAATCAAGCTTAATTACCAGAATAGGTTTGTTATTACTCTTTTCAAGGCATCCATTCACCTTCGAAGGTTTAAAACCCTTGATTTTGGAAGGATTGTCATCTGTGCCAAAGGTACTAGAACCAAAGAACAAATTCTCATACATGATGAGAGATGATCCACTCCTAATCACAATACCTTTGTAATCCATTCTCGTCCCTCCAAAAGAAGCTCTTTGCATAGCCATGCAACACCAATCAAACTATAAGGAAATGTAGAAAAACTACAACTAAGACCCACAACCAAAATCACTAATTTTGTTGAAGCATAAACATCAACTCCCCATAGTCACCAAAAACCTCAAAAAACTTCTATTAGACCAATGTCTCTGAAGCTCTCAAAAATCACCTAACCCCATAAATGATGCAAGAAAGATTCAAACATAGTAGTAAAAAATAATGAATAAAATTGATCATTTGCCCCTACATAGCCCTTGCACACAACCTCCAAATGGCCCCACACAAGCCTCATGCTTAGTAAACAATAGAACAAGAAATACAACTAGGGCATGAGTGTCCTAACCCTGACTGCCTTTGCATCACAACGCCATCATTTCATATAACTAGTTATAAATTCACCTATGTAGAATTGACTTAAGACATGTTTTGTTAATTTATAACTTGGTTGCTTTATTTTATAGACTTTTTTTTCTCATTTGAATACATCTAGTTCCATTCTCTAGAAGTTATCAAGAAGCACACTAAGGTTTTATCAATAAAATATTATGAGAATATTTTAGCAATATTTATCATATAATTATGAAAGTTCATTACATCTTTACTTGTCATCTTTAAGATTTTTCACTTAGAGTCTTAATAAAAAAATATTCATTATAAGTGTTTGTAAAGATCACTTATGCTTACACAAATTCAAATATCATAAGACAACACAAAAAAAATGATTTTCCAACACCTAGACACCAACTTCCACATTAAAATTGAAACTAAATACTCATACGTTTGATTTACTTAGTTTTTATATCTCTCTATTAATATGAATATTAATATAATTATCTATTCTAATTTCATGATCCAAAAACTATTTAGAGTTGACTTGTAATAAAAGAAATAGAAAAATTAAACAACAATTAAATCTAAGGTATTACTCTCGTGGATTGCTTTTTCATATTCATTTTTCCACAAGTACACAAAGATAGTTTTGAACAAGGTATGTTTATTTATTTATTATTTATACATATTTTTGCACACTACTTTTCTTTAATTACTTTGAAATTTTATTATTGTTGTGCTTCTAGTTGGTGCATGTTCTTTTAAAAAACTTATTTTCCTTAATGCTTTTTCTTTTTGGGATTTATCATCATTGTTTCATGTTATAACATCTATGTTATTTTCTACATTTTTTATTTAGAATTAAAATTATGGTAAAATTTGAGGTGGAAATGATGACCTTTTTTTCCCTCAAATTTATAGTTTATACAATTTTTTTTGATATGTTAGACCATTAGTAGATGAGGATGAGTAGTAGTATGAGAGTTGTTGATCATAACATAAAAATAAATTGTATAATTATTCACAAATAAATTTAACTATTATAGAATGAATTTAAATAGATTTAAAG
>MU223539.1:539096-571373 GCA_018584345.1 Thuja plicata
ACAGATTACACAATAATATGTAATTGCATGTGATAGTATCACGTGCAAGGTAGTCTCATGTAATCATGCTGCAAGGACATTAGGTCCTGCAGCATTGAATAAGTCAAAGTTAGTTAGTTAGTGATAAGGATTGAATAAGTCAAAGTGGTTGAGGGTTTCCCTTTCCTTCTCCAATTTTCTCTCTCCTCTTTTCCTATATAAAGGAGAGAGCTCATTGTAATCCTTCATCTTTTGTTTGTGCAAATAAACTATAGGCAAAACTCTTGAGTTCTGAAAATTTTGTGTTTCATTGTAAGAGAGTTAAGCGTTTGAATAAAGGAATAGAGATTGACAGACTTTGTGTTGTCATCTTGAAAATCAATGAATGTATTCTTATGTTGCGCTTGTTGATCCTTGTTCATATTAAAATAGTTTCTTTGTTTAAATTATTAGAGAAACTTTAATCTAAGTTTTCTGAAGACTTTGTGCTTCAGGAAATCGGGATTACTATAGAAACTAGTGGCTAATATACTCCAAGGACTGAAAACTTTGAGCTTCAATATTGGACAATAGATTAGAGAACTTATTCAAAGTGAGGACAGGAGACTTTGAGCTCATTGTATCACTTTGTCTTTAGATAAATCAACTGCTGCCTCGTTTGATTATTCTTATGTCAATCATCGAGTCACCGATATTACTGTTGTAAGGTGAAATGTATGTGTTACAGTTCAGTTCTACTTGAAGCCACCTGCGGTAAGAAGGGAGCCTCCCCTATTACTGAGAGGAGAGAGAAATCTCACATACTGTTGCCTAAAACACACGTTTTGCAAGTTGTAGTCTTAGTGACTTGCAAAATATTTAGCCAACATGTAGAGGTACTATCATATCCCCTTTCTAGAGTGGACATCAAAGACGGAGGAGTTGACCTATCATTGGGGTCTCTTAGGCTAGCAGAGATGGATAGAGACTCATTCAGGTTATTCCGTGTTCGGATTTGGTGTCTCAGGTAGTAGCAGACCAGTTGGGAGCTTTTCCTTGATTTTAGGAGGCAGTTCCTACTTTTTAGGAGGGAGATTCCTACTTTTTAGGTGGTGGTGTCAGCTTCCAGATTTGAGGTTTTATAAGGTCATCCCTTGGTTTCAGTTTTAGGAGATTTGGGTGTGTTTCCTAGTTTCTAGGAGCATCCCTGGATTTTAGGGATGAGACTGCCAGTTGTCCAAGGCTGTCCGACATCAATCACAGGCAGGTGAAAAATTTGGTTTCAGGATTTTGGGGTGTTTCAGGTGTTCTGTGGCTATTTGGGATATATTTTAATATATTTAAATATTTTCCTAAGTTAGCATTTTAATATTTTAAATAAGGCTATGTATATAGCCATTTTGGAGTAATAAGAGGTTTTCTGGCTTGATATGCCTATGTGTTATAGCTCATTGGAAAGGTCTCAAAATTTGCTACGTGATTTTCACCTTCCAGGTCTTTTTGGTATTTGGAGCTATTTATTTATAATAAAGTAACATTTTCTCTATAGTTTGGACGCCATAATTGAGAAACATCATTTAATTATAAAGTGCACTCTTAATTCTCTTTTAGGTTTCGAATTGCAAAGGAAAGGGGATATAAGGAGATGGAAACCTAATTGATGGATATCTTTTACACATTTGAAACTTGTTTTTGGCGAATTTTCTCTGGTAGAGCGATTCTTCTTCTGGGACACAAACCCCAGGCTTGGGACTGGCTGGGATATAGCCCTCAGCAGTTGTTGTTAGTGGATTCAGTAGGCTTTGTGCATTATTTGTCAGAGATAGGGGTGCCATTCCGTGTTGAGGATTCAGAGTGCACACAGAGGATTTCAACAGAGAGGTTGGATTCGTCTAGTTGGGACGTGATCATTGCAGCATAGGGCCACCATTTGCAGCTTGGACACTATACGCTGGCTATGGTAAATGCATGTATCCAGCCATAGCTGGTATTCTTCGTTCGTGGCCTCCATCTATCCACCAGTTGGCGCCATTGTTGTTTGTAAAGCTCCATCGAAATTGCATAAGGGTTTCTACCTGAATATATAAATCAAAAATCTGCCTGGTATGATTTGTATGAATTCTGATTTATTGAATGTTCTTACATGTTTTCAGCTTCCTTTCATTTGCATTGTTCATCTTTCATTACTTGCTTCAATATTCTCAAAAAACGCAAAAAGAAACAAAACATTCTACAACTTCTGTCTATTCTATAAGACCACCAAAAATCTCAGAAAAACATAGTTTATTATTTTAAAACTTACAGCAGATTAGTAAGAGAATCCGTCAGGGATCTTTCAAGTACCCAGTAGCAATGTCTTGTTGGTCGACATGTGCGAGTTTGATAACGCACATGAGGAGAGTGATTATGAGGTTACTTCCTCGGTGACTCATAGGATGACTCTACTTGCAGCGAGTCATGCTTGATTTATCAGATCCTAGGGAGGACTCTGAGTTGTTAGTGAGTGAGGATGGGTCCCAGGATCTAGATTGTCATGTGGTTACAAAGGACAAGGTAGCTAAGGATTGTGATGAGTTAGATTCAGCAGCTTCCTCGGGGGTAGATGAGGATGAGTTTGATGTCAGTGCTCAGTTTGTAGATGTGTGCTCGGATGTAAGTACACAAAGATATAGTGATCTTGAGGGGAGTTTGTTGGATACAACTTCCTTCCATAGTGTGGACAATGCAGTTGAGATTGTACCTAGGAGACCTATTGTGTAGAATCACCATGTGACTAGCCAGTTGAGAGTTGGTGAGAGAGACATTACTTTTACTCTCGAGCATTTCGATGCTTCTCGTTAGCTATTGGTTGTTTATGGCTGGGGTGCTCCTATGGTAGATGAGCAAGTGGTGGTTACCTTTCCTTGACAGAGATTCATTCCTTGCAGGAGGATGTTAGGATATTGAGACAAGATTATTTATAGTTGGTAGCCGACCGAGATCACCTAGTTGAGTGGGGGAGTACGACATATGAGGCACTGATGGACAGAGAGGAGGTGAGTGAGCTTACTCAGGAGCTCACAATAACTTCTGAGGCTTTAGAGGGCACTTAGTTGGCTCTCTAGGAGTCACAGGGATGTTTAGCTGAGATGACTGTGGAGTTGGAGCGAGTTCAGTCTTTGCCAGCCATAGATCCAGTTCAGTTACATATAGTAGTGGTTGGTGGTGAGTCAGCTTCCACAGTAGGTAGTGATGGATGTGTTGGGGATACAACAACATCACCCTTGAGACGGGTGCAGTAGATGCAGAGGAGGTTAGCGCATCAATGGAGGACAGTAGAGAGACTTTTGTGGTATCCGGTTCTCCAATTGATAGCACGATGACGAATGATACGGAGTAGATTGTTGAGAAACTTGTGGTAGCTGGAGTGGATTCATCAGTTAGTTGTGTCCTAGTTCCTGACACTACTCCCTTTGATTCACATGGCATGGACAGGGTATCACCTGGTTTGGAGAAGAGCTCTCATGATGATTTGTTTCTTTCTGTTGGAAGCAAATCTATTTCTTCGTCTCATACAGCTAATCGTGATAGGCAGTTGGTAGTGCCACAGTTTTCAAGAGATCAGTTGCGGATTGCAGGGGAGCAGGTTGATGTTGCTTCTTATAATTTCTACTGCACATAGTGGTTCATGGAGTACTTGTTTGAGAGTCTGGTTTTGCAGAAAGGTCCTTTCAGAGCTTCTGAGGGTACACTCATTTGGAGTTCTCGCGGTATTCAGATGTTAGTGGGAAAGATTGTAGATACTTTGGCTACAATCTTCGTCACATGGATTTTGTGGTTGGGTTTGCTGAGAGAGTTACCTAGGATCCTGCCCAACCGGTTTTTCAGAGTCAGAGATTGGAGCCATCTCTTGATTCGCGGTTTGATTTTGATGAGCCTTTGACAGGGATTGGAGCTTTTCACCATGATTACACAGAGGGGAGTGCTAATCACTTCTCTTTTGACCCACCGGTTGAGGACTTGTTTGTGCGTCGGTGTGGGTTGGCTCCAGGGTTATACCATTCTTTTTGGGATGGGTTTACTCCATCTGCAGTTGATGGAGTTGGTTACTGCAAGTTAGCAGGAGGTGACTTGCAGGGTCAGTACATCCAAAATGGTTTTACAATGGATGGATATCTGGATAACGGGAGTACACTGGGCAGATTGGTAGGGTGTGTAGGGAGCTCTGGTTTGTCAAATGGTTTTGGATATCCATTTTTCTTTGTTATGGATGGCTGTGAGTTTCATCTCTACTGGGATCCAGGTAGTGACAGGTTTGGCACTGTAGATTGCGTGGACGACTATGGTTGGCATGATGACAATGTATTTTGGTTAGCTCAGTGGATGGTGATTTCATCACAGGAGTTGCAGGCGATTGCAGGGACATTACACCATTCTATCCTTGGGATCCTGGTGGACTTTTGTGTTTTGTTTTCTGAGATTGCTTGGGGACAAGCAATTCCAGAAAGGGAGGACTGTAATGTCTCCATTTTGAGCAAGCATTGGAGTTAGTGGATTTAGCCTATCATTGGGTCCTTGTAGGCAAATACTGGTGATTAGAGGACCCTGTTGTGGGTTGTGGCCCTGTTTTGAGGGAATTACTATTTATAGTACGTTAACAGTTGGTTCCACGGAGCTCAGATGATTTAGAGGAGTTATATGATGCTCTTACATTTTATTTCTGGCTTTTGGTTTGGGAATCTTGGAGGGAGCGTCTATTTTTAGTAAGTCACCCTGTCAAGTTCATTCATCATATTTCATCATCAGGATCACTCCTGTGCTGTTAGATTTTGATTCTGATGCTTCCTCAGTTGTTTTCGCAAGATGAGTGAATTATGATTATTATTTAATTAAATTAGCTAAGGTTGTTGTTTTTATTGCAATTTTATTTTGGGCATCCTAGTGTAATAGCTCGTTGGAACCGGGTTGAGAAGTTATAAATCCTGAGATCATAAAACAAGAACATTATGTGTTAGATTATTGTTATTTTAATGAAAGGGTCTTTTTTCATCATTAAAGTGGAAAGAAATATAATAGTTTATTATATTGAATGTGCACATAAAGCATAGTCTTTATGTAAGTGAAATGTATAATTAAGAAGTTAGGGTTTGATTTCTTGTGGAGAGATTATAAAAGACATGGAGAAGAAATGCTATTTATTCATTAATTATGCTATTCATTCATTCATTAAAAAATATGGTTCGAGTTTGGGAGAAGTTCAAGGGTTTGAATACTTGTATGCTGAAAGAATTGTGAATTCTTTACAGTAATAGCACCTTGAGTTGGTGAAATATTCCAGCGAATTGTGCATCATCTTCAGCTACATTCAGTGTTTGAGAGTGTGATTAATGACGAGTGAATTTGTATTGCATAAGGGTTTGATATCAGCTCATTGCTGGGTGTGGACAGTTATTATTGGCAGCCGTCCTCTCTTCTTTAGTCGCGGCCAATCAACTTAGCAGCCACCACTTTCCCTTTGATCAGCCGCAATCAGAGTATGAAGGACTTAAGGATATCACAGTTCCTTCCTATGTTTTTTAAACAAATTTTCTATGGGTGATAATTGTAATTATGCGTAGTTTATTTGGCGAATATAATTTGAGAGGAGAATTTGTGCCAAATTTGCAAAAGTAATTTGAAATTCCAAGCATTGTTCTTTGAATTCTGGTATTTGTTAGTAAAACTCATATAACATTACAATTTCAAAACAAATACATCTTGTACAAGTGAATTCAGTGATAGAGCCAAGCAGGCTCTTTACATGATGAATGAGCATTGACATGTTACATGTATGGAATCTATGAACACACACACACACACACATATTTAAAAAATGTCTATATATACCCGCGGAATCAGGATTCGGCCCAAAAAATATTTTGCTGAATCCCCGAACCAGAATTAGGATTGGCTACTTAGTAATTAAGTGAACTATTATAGTCACTTATAATATAATAATAAATTGTAATAATAGTGTCATGGCACAAGTTCTTAGGAGTTGTAAGTTATAACTTAAGAAAAGGACCACCTTTTATGAATAAATAACCCCTCATGCAGATCAAACTCCTAGGGGGAGATTCTAAGTTACCAGATTCGGACCCTGGACCCTAGATTCGGGTTCGATCCGTGTCCGGATTCACGGACCAGTCTGCTCTAGATCTGGGTCTGCGGATCCAGACGGACCCATAGGTTCAAATCTGGACCCTGCCCGGATCCAGCGCGAACCCGTGGGAAACCAACATGGACCCTCGAGGATCCCGCGCGAATCCCCAAGGACCCGCGGTAAAAAATATTTTTTTAATTAATTTTTTTGCTTCTAACCCTAAAATGATCCTTATTATGGAGCCTCCAAACACATTTCATTATGATTTAGTTTTAGAATTATGTATATTTCTCTTATTTTTTTGTATAAATAATGCATATATATATATTTATATATATCATAGTAGCATTAATCTTGAATTAAACCCGATTAATTCCGATTAATCAGGAATCGGCACCCATGGCGATTTTTCCCCTATTAATCGCCAGAATTGGTCAATAATTTTTTGACCTGGTCAACGATTTTTAACCGAAAACATCGCTATTTAAACCGGTTTTAATCGCCCAAAATCGGGAATAAACCACGCACTTAGAAATAGCGCCAAAACTATGCCTAAAACGCGGGAAACAAAATCTAATTAGCGTTAAAATGGCGCCGTGGGTAGCACATCTTCAACAGCAGCAGCGGTGGAAGCAGGAAGACATAGCCGGTGGAAGCAGGAAGACCACTCCATGTTTTTGAGCATCTGCATCTGCAATTAATTAGCTTCAGCATCCCGGGTATGCAATTTTTTTTGGCTTTTTGTCGATTCTGGTATACCGTGTCTTTCATAGGCATCCTTATTGTCTTTCAATTTGGTGTTCTTGGTTTTTATCTCTCTTTGTCTGGTTACTTAAGTTCACTCAATAAATTACATTTGTGCAACCGTGCACCATCACATTATTAAATCTGACGGATCACTGATTGTGATCGTAATAAATTTGAGTACCAACTCTAAAATTAAACAGTGTAGTGGTTAATGGATGGACACTGGACATCATCATAAGTGAAAGAATAGACATCCAACAAACAGTAAAATGAAAGGATTCTGTAAATTGTGTACCGAATGTTAATGATCATACGGGGGCTCAAATAACTACCTTATGGGAGGGCGCAGATTCAGTCCAAGCTCGCTGGAGTAAATTTACACTTTATACTCCCCAATTAGTAGAGCTCCTTGTGTTCAAAATCAATGGTTTAAAATATTTTGAATTAATATTGGTAGATTCTTTGTAAAACATACAAAACTCGTGGGAGTAGCATAAAAAATAACAGTTATGGGTAAGATTCTATGATAAATAACAGCTGTGGGTAAGATTGTATATTTTAAATTAGAACAAAAATTAGACAACTATTTTAAAATTAGACAGAGCTATTTATGTATATTTCGAATATATTTATGTGCATATTGCTTATTAGAATGTTTTTATATTTCTGTATTTGTTGAATATGTAAATTTATATTTCTGTATTTTTTGAATATAAAATCTGCATATATTAATGTTTTTTTAAAAATAAATCTGCTTATATGTATATGAAATCTTGTCCACAATTTTTATTGCAAATGGCAAAACTTCGTACAAAACTTTAAAATCTACCAATACTTAAAAGACTGAATTAAAATACTCTTGCAGATTTTTTATCACAATATTGCGCACAAAAGATTTTGTGTGGAGACATTGCATAGCAATTGTCGGTACAACTAAGGTTAAATACAATTGGTGTTTGAATGATGTTAGCGGTGGAATTTACCGCTTCAAATGACATTTGGCAAAAGTACCGGGAAATAACACCACGATATGTCGCGAATGCCCTGTAGATGTCAAATGCCAGGCCAAATGAGCTCTTGATGGAATCAGTGAGAATAAGGAAAAAAAAAGCAAGAACCGGGAATGAAATAGGTTCCAGTTCTACAGATGTAAAGAAGAAACAATTGGCTGAAGAAGATGGTGGAGGGGGGGAGGATTCCAGGGAATCTGAGACTGGGACTATAACACATGGCCCAAACAATGGTGGGGGGAACATCGATCATTTCTTTGCACCTTGTACTACACCAGGATCACAAACCACTTTGGAGAGTACGGGGTGGAGGAAAGCTGTCTATGAACAAGCAATGAAGGGGATTTCCAATTTCTATTTCTCCTCTACCTTGGCATTCCATGCTTGCAGATCTCCATATTGGCAAGCTATGATGGATGGCGTTGCAGTTGCAGGTCCTGGGTTTAAAGCCCTGTCTTACAATTTAATTAGGGTTGGTATGCTTGATGATGCAGTAAAAGATGTTCAACATGTTGACGAGCATCGCTTAGAGTGGGGTAATAGTGGGTGCACCATTATGTCAGATGGATGGATAGATAGAAGGAACCGAACCCTCATCAACTTCCTTGTCTCTTGTGATAGAGGCACTATATTTCTGGAATCTGTGGATGCATCACATGTAATGAAGACTGCAAGTGCATTGTTCGAGATGTATGACTCAGTAGTCATAGATGTGGGGTCACAAAATGTGGTTCAATTTATTACAGACAATGCTGCAGCTTGTGTTGCTGCTGGGAAACTCTTGATAGACAAATACCCCTCTATGTTTTTTACCCCATGTGCAACACATTGCCTTGATCTAACCTTGGAGGACATTGGAAAAATTGAATGGGTGAAGGAGGCATTGCAAAAGGCTCATGTTGTTACAAAATTTATCTACAATCACACGAGGGTTTTAAGTATGATGCGTCGATTTAGAGGGGGCAAGGAGTTGGTTCAACCAGGGATGACAAGGTTTACAACACACTTCCTTGCACTATAGACTCTAGTTCAACAAAAAATGAACCTGAAACGCTCTTTGTTTTTGCCGAGTGGATGGAGTTAGACTTCTCAAGATGAACAAATGGGATGAGAGTGGCAGAGTCCATATATTCTACCAATTTTTGGGAAGCAATTCAGCAGGTGGTACAATTCTTAGAGCCTCTCGTAAAAGTCTTGAGACTAGTGGATGGGGATAAATCCCCAATGGGATATTTGTATGAGGCCAAGGAGGTGATGAAGGGTAGGTTGGAAAATGACAGCACGAGGTATCAGCCGCTATGGGACATAATTGATAAGAGATGTGATGGACAGATGCACTCTTCTCTTCATGCTGCAGGATACTTTCTCAATCCATCATTGTTCTACAACATTAATTTTACAGAGATTGATGCTGAGATCACACAAGGCTTGTTCAAGTGCATGGAAAAAATGTTTCAAAGCAGAGAGAAATTGAAAGTAGCTATGTCAAATTTGCAAATGTATAAGAAGGGAAGTGGTTTTCTATCATTTAGGGTTGCTGAGGAAGGTAGAACGACCTTCCAACCAGGTAGACTCTATAAACATTTGATAGTCCATTTATTTTGTTGACATGCTCAACAAATTTGTTAAGATTTTAAGATATTCTTACATGATATCATCTCCCCATAATTTGTTTTTCAGCTCAATGGTGGGAATTTTTTGGTCACGAATGCAAAAATCTCAGGTGGATGGCGATATGCATTTTTCCCTAGCCATGCAGCTCATCCACCTATGAGCGTAATTGGATTGTCTTTGAACATATACATTCCAAGAAACGCAACCGTCTAACACAAAAACGGATGAATGACTTGGTGTTTGTTCACCACAACCTTCGCTTGAAGCTGAAGAAAGCTCATGGTAAGAGTTTTATTATCTTGCACTGAAGTGAAGATGTTTTCATTCTGTTTTTCATCTATAGGCAAAGACTAATTTCTGCATGGAAAAAAACAGGAAGTATTGAGGATGACTCCCCAATAGATCTTGACGAGATAGATCCAGAGTCTGAGTGGATTGCTGCGCCTCAAAGTGATGATGAGGATGATGTTGATGATTATGCTGCTGATGATGATTATGTTTATCATCATGAAGATCTTGAAATCATGGAAGAGGCCAATGTTTCTCAAAGTATTATTGAAGGAGTTCGGTCAGGGACTTTCCGAGGAGGAGCATCAGTAGGACCTCCTGCCCCCTAGCATGCCATTGGCTACTTTTTAGTTTTTGGAACTTTCTACTTAGTTTATAGGTTGACTTTGTATGAAGTCACAAACTATATTGTAATTGACATTTTGACAATTGTCTCCATCTAAAAAACTTTTATGCTATTGCGGTATGTTTTGTGCAATGAAATCAGTGATATCTAGATTCTATATAAATGATGAAATTCTCTTCTCTATAATCTACTAGTTGAACTCTACATTTTAGTTGCTCTCAATATATCTATGATGTGGAAATTCCCCTTTATTTAAAAAAAAAAAACTTTCTGACTGTTTTTTATCAATTTTTTTACGTTTTTTTGCAAATCCAAATTTTTCGTGATTTTTTCAAAAAATCTTACTCTTTTGGTTTGCCGATTTTTTCCCAAAACAATTTATTCTTCTATGATATATATATATATACACACACACACGAACCCATACGAATCATAATGGGAATTTTTTTTTCACGAATCCACCAAGCGGATTCTCGAACCTGAATCCGTCCCCGAACCAGAACCAGCAACTCAGGGGAGAGTTTTTAAAATAAAACTTAGCTAAAGTTATAAAATAAAATATGGAGTAAATCCTAAATGAGCAAAACCAATTTGGAGGGAAAACAAATTGAAATAAAACAAGTTTTTGGAGGCATTTTGGAATCATCCAGGTTTATTGTATTTGCATTAGCATTGGGGTTTGAGCCTCCATGAGGGTTTGAACCAGAATTCGTCTTTCAGGAACAAAATCTCCTGGCTGAGAGTGGAGCTAGACGTAGCCCCAACACCTGGTGATAGGAATTTATTGTAGAAATTGTTTTCTCCATATTCGGCTCAATTATTGAATTAGTTTTATCAGATCAGAATTAGAGGAGGCAGATAATAATTACCAGTTAGCAGATTGGTGCCTTACAAGTTACAGTGCAATATTCACCATTTTCTATCCTCCAGCTGGCTGTACAACTCAGACTCTATTCTTTGAAGCACCCAGCTTGGACGCGGGTGAGAGAAACAGCAGATTTGTCCATAGCAATCAACAAATCAGAGCAGAAATCAGTGTTTTATCACAGTCCAGGACAGATCAGAATTTTTTGATGAGGAAATCTCTCACAGCCCTAGCCGTACGTGTTCAATATAGAGCTCTATATCTTCTTCTGATGTATGGCAGCATACAGCAGCAGCACTGACACATATTTCAATAGTTTTTTGTGGCATCAGCACCATAGTAATTGCATGGGAGGAAATCAGGAGGACTTGACTACATATCTTTCATTGTGCATTTCCCAGGAAATGAGATCCACACTGCAGGCAGCCTGGTACGGTCATTAGTTGCATTGTTTTTACATTTTGAATAAATTAAGTGTTTCAGAATTTGGCGTCATAGGGTTTGCAGTAGCTGTTTGAGCATTGCAATCAGCATATTTCAAAAACACAAAAAAAAACATAAAATCCTCGAAACTCAAAAAAAATCAGAAAACAAACAAAAAAACACAAAAATCAGATTTTGGCAAAAATCTAGAACAGGGGGTGGTTATTACAAAGGGGACATGACAGATGGGCTAGATCGTTTTTCTTTCGTGTCTGTCTGCATGAATTTCAGCATTTTACACATTATATGGTTAATTTTGCATGCTAATTATGCTGTGTTGTGGTCTAGCCCATTTATGGCTTTGCTTCAGAAGATCCTTTGAAATTTAAAAAGGCAGTTGGGCATGCAGATTTATTTTACGTTGAGGATAAGGACTTGGAATTTAAGGATGTAAGTTTCTCTCTTTTCACATGGAATCTTTATCAACTGTATTGCTCATTGCATGTCAAATGCTATGCTCTATCTAACATATCAAAATGGGTTCACAGGTTATTGAAGCACCTCTATCAAAAACACCACTTGAAACTGCAGTAATTGTCCACTGGCTGGCCATTGAAGGAGTACAGCCAGCCATTCCTGAAAATCCTACATCTGGAGGTTTCTGCGTTCATCCCTTTCTCAATATTTCCTTTTGGGTCAGATATGTCATTTGAGTTAAAGCTGTTTTTCTGGATGTGGATTTTGGAACCTTATAGATTTTCAGTTAGCCTTGACTGAGTGCAGACTGATCAAACTCCATTCTGTTCACCATCAGATCTTCATATTTGACAATAATTCCACATAAGCTTAAAAATATTTGCTAACTTGCTTTCTGAAATTGCATTGGCCCCATTTAATACTTCTTTCTTTTCAGCGCTTGTTGTTCCCTCAGAAAACAAGAAAATTGAACATGACAAGGATCACAGCCTTCCTATTGATGTGAAACTTCCTGTTAAACATGTGCTATCTAGAGAACTCCAGGTATAATTGAAGTTTTCTCTGTACACTATTTAGTTTGAAACATGAATTCTATTTGTCAACTTGATGGTCAAGTCAGCAGAGAGCATGACAATCTTATACTATCCATTAGTAGTGTATCGATCCAAAAGTCCTTTTGATGCGCTAAGAAAGTGTTAAAGGAAATTATTTTCTGATGCAGCTATACTTTGAGAAAATCACTGAACTCATTGTTACACAAGCTGGCTCTGCCTTATTCAAGGAAGCATTAGTTAGTCTGTCTACAGATTCTGGACTTCATCCATTGGTCCCATATTTCACGCAGTTCATTGCAGATGAGGTGATTTTTATTTTTAATTATAAATTTAAAATAGACAGACATAATTGATGAGGCATGGCACCAATACTTACATATTTTATGTCAGGTAACCAGGAGTTTAGGTGATTATGCTCTTCTTTTTGCATTGATGCGCGTGGTCAGGAGCCTTTTGCACAATTCACACATACACATTGAGCCTTATGTAAGCTTTTAACTTTCTCATTTCTTAACATGTACAATTTTCTTAAGCAAAGTTTTGTTTTATGGATCTACCCATGTCAACAGCGGTTCCTAATCACATGCACAATTAGGACTTTTAAAGTTGTAAGCCAGACTGATATGAGGGAAAACTGGAGACATGATATTCTACATTTTTCATCAGTTTTCTTTTAATATTGGCTCAATATAATGAGAGCAAATGAAGTCAGTAGTCAAGAATGTTTACTAACTTGTGCATCCTTTTTTTTTCTGCATGCTTTCTTGTAGCTTTTGTCTCACATGCTTTTATAAACAAAACAGAAACACAATATACAGAACAATTCAACAGCTTTCTCCCACTGCATTTTTTTCCCAATTGTGTACTTGTCTCACACTGAACCTCGTGGCTTTAACAGTTGAATTTTATTTCTCGTAGTATGTTTACATGAGTACATCTAATGAGAGAGCTAAGTTTCCTATTTTCTTAAATAATGAAAGGAAAATCCTTAGAAATATGCAGGTATATATTTATTCATTTGGATTGTGTAGGTTAATGGCACTTTTGCCTCAGTGTTTTATGTTTCCTTTATTTTTAAGGGCATTCCTGAGTTAGGAATTTATTTGCAGTTACATCAGCTTATGCCCTCTGTGATTACGTGCCTTGTTGCCAAAAGATTAGGAACACAATTCACTCAAAACCATTGGGAGCTTAGAGATTTCACAGCAGATCTGGTTGCATTCATATGCAGAAGGTATTTATGTAACTTATTTTTTTAACCTGAAAAGTTTATATATTAACTTAAAAGAGTATAACCTGCTGAAATAATTGTACATCTTTATTTATTAATTATGATATCTCGTCAGGAGAGTTTGGCAAAATATTCTGACATTTTTGTTATTTGTTACATCTCCCTTTGTTGTATTTGATTTATTCACTTTGTAAATTTGCAATTTCAGTTTTTGGACATGATTCTATTGTTCAGTTATGACAACAATCCCAAATAGTTATATCAAGATTCCAAAATCTACATGTTTGTACCAAAGAAGGAAAAAAGATGGTAACTGTCTGAGTGATTAAAGTAGGTCAACAGTAAAACACAATGGAAAATTACTGAAGTGACGCTACATTTTGGCTTCTTTTTTGGTATGCACACCTTTTCCGTTTGTGTAGTCTTGAAAGGGCACTATGCAAAGAATTTGACTTATAATTCCCAAAAATAGCCCATGCCATAACTGCATCATGATGCTTGTCCTGGTTCCAGGCAGCACCTCAGAGTGAAGGTTGCACACCAGGAATATTATGAGGAACAAAGAACAGTTGTGAGTGTGCAACCAGCTATAATTATCTCCAGTGGATGAATTCTATCCGTGGACCAAGAAGAGAGTCCATTAGATCAGTCCCTGAGTCAGGAGGAGAATTTATCGCGACTGCTCTGTTGTCCTCTTCTTTTCTAATATGTTCTCCTCGTACAAAGTAAGGACAGCATTCATCTCTTGTGCATTCTCTGGTTCCACCGAATTATACTGTTGTCCATCTCAGCCAGTTATTCATGCAAGGTGACATTTGAGGTGGTTGACGCCTCCTTTCATCCTCAAACCACAATAAATGTACTCCACCAATCTTGTCTCTGTACACCAGAACTGTCGGATGATATCAGATTTGGATACTATTTATGCTGTTGATATTCATGTTTTGTCACTGATGTCAACATATGTTTCTGTGGAGAGAACAGACTGGTTATTTGACTGGAATAAGTGTACGGATACGGTACAGATGATTCAGAACGATCAAAGTTAGGGATATGGAGACAGATGAGTAATGACCTTATTCCTAAGGTGGCTTGACTTGAGGTTACATGTTGGTGATGTTATAGATGATTTAGTAAAGACTGGTTTTTGGACTGTGACATAAATGCTTGACAGAGTAGGTCTCTATATTTTGCTTGTATCTTATAGATGAAGATGTTTTAGAGTATGCGAGCTTATGGGATGACAGAGGACACATTGAAGAATGTTTGTTATTGATCGATAGTTGTGAGAGTACTGGTGACGTCAGTTATGGCGTGTATTCTAGAGGAGACCTATTTGGTGGTCGACTTCAGACATGTAGTGTGTAATTGTGAGCGTAGATTGCAGATCTTGGAGTATAACTGATGGATTGTAATTGATGTTTACTTGTTATAGGTACCGTGTGTATCTTAGCAAGGGGTTAAACAATTATTTGTATATTGGGAAAGCTTAATTGGCCGACCTAATTATTTATTTGTGTATTTGGAAAGCTTAATTGGCCGACCTAATGAATTATTGTAATAGGGTATATATGAGAGATCTTTTCTTTTGGAAAGATGTTGTAGAGATTGAAAAGGCAGAGAAGTGTGAAAGCTGCGAGGCTTGTTGGTTGCTGGATGTAGAGCAGAGTTTGTGATAAGAATACTTCATTGGAACTGACAAAGCAAAGACAGTTGCTATCAGACAGTTTATTGGATTGTATATTTTCAATATACACTTGTTCGGATTGTAAATCCTTGAGGGTGGCCTTAACCTTCTTTGGGCAGTGTGCCTGGACAGTGAGCCCACTATTACTCTTGACTCCTAATAGGGTCTGTCCTTTAACTGGGACTGTGTACTCTAATGTTGTAACAAGCTCCTAACAGGGCTAAATCTTTTAACATGGATACAATACTCTTAGTACATCATTTGTGGGTGCTAATTCCCATCGGGGTTTTACCTTTAACAGGGTTTCTTCGACAACAAGCATTGAAGTTTTGGTTTATAAATTTTAAAGTTTAATATTTTGTATCACAACTGATTCACCCCCCCCCCCTCTCAGTTGTGCTTGTGGACTATTATTCCTAACAATTGGTATCAGGGCTACTGGTCCTCAGAGAGAAAGTTTAACAGCTTGAGGTGATCTTGAAGATGACTTACTACAGGAAAGTCCAAAATTTGATCCTGAAAACTTTGACAGTTGGAAGAACAAGTTGAGAACACATTTGCTATGTTTGGGAATTGACTACTGGATGATCACGAAAAAGAAGGAAAAGATGGCGACTGAAGATGAATTGGAGAAAGCTACTGAAGATGATAAGAAGCTATTTTCATGTAATATGGTCGCAAGGGAATCATTGATCAACGCACTTTCTGAAGGTGAATTCATTGAAGTAAAAGACTTGGATTCTGCACATGAGATTTGGACAAGATTGGAAGGACTGTATATTGGAGATAAGTTTACTAAACAGGCAAAGCTACAAAACTGGAAGACAAAGATGGAATCAATGAAGATGAGAGACAATGAAAACATTAGGGCATATGCACAGAGAATTACTGAGGTAGTTACTGGCATCAAAAACTTTGGAGGTACTTACAGTGAGGAAGAAGTGATTGCGAAGATACTCAGATCTTTGACACCTATATACAAAACTAAAGTACAAGCTATAGAGGAGATTATACCTTTGACACCGAACTTCACTAGAGAGATGTTGATTGGTAAGCTAACTACTTTTGAGGCCGCAAAACTAGGAGATACTTTACCTAAAGTAGAGTCAGCATTCAAGGCATCTATCTATAGAAACAAAAAGACCTTATCTGGAATTGCGAACACCAGCAATGGTGACTTGAGAGAAGAGCTTGGAGACTATGCTGATGAATGGGAACAGATACAGGAGGAAGAAAGAAAGCTAGATGAAGTGGTAGCCCTGATCGCTAGAAGAGAAAAGAGAGGTAAGGGTAAATTTGAAGGCAAATTACCTTTGAAATGTTTTTCATGTAACAAGATTGGTCATTTTGCATCTTGATGTCCTACAAGGGTTCCAAAGCATAAACCTAAGTTTTACAAATCTAAGTATTCAGAAGACAAGGAATGTTATTATACTAGTGAAGGCGTATCTGATGATGATTATGGTGACTATGATGAAATTGGATTTATTGCTATTAAGGATGATGAGCCTATACATGAAGAAAAAGCCTTAGTATCCCGTGTTGAAAAGAAATCTGAATGGGTTATAGATAGTGGCTGTTCACATCATATGATTGGAGATAAAAATAAGTTTGTGAATCTGAAAAGATATGATGGTGGTGTTGTTAGATTTGGTGACAATACTCCTAAGCTTATCATTGGAGTTGTATCTATTTCTCTGGATGGGAAAACTAATACTGACAATGTATTACTTGTTGATGGACTTAAGCATAATTTGTTGAGTGTTGGCCAGCTAGTGGACAAAGGTTATCAATTGAAGTTCATTGATGGGAAATGCTCTATCAGAAGTAAAACAAAAAATTTGATCGCATCTGGTACTAAATCTAGAGGTAATGTATTTGAATTGAATACATCTGAAGCTTCTTGTTTTATTGCGAAGGTTGATAACAGTTGGCTATGACATAGAAGATTTTGTCATGTTAACTTTGATAATACTGTGAAAGCAAGTATGACTAACGCTGTAAGAGATCTACCTAAGATTGTGAAGCCATCTAACACTATGTGTAAAAAGTGTGTTATGGGGAAGCAGACTAGAAGCAGTTTTAAAAGCAAATCTTATTCAGCAAAAGGGAAGTTGGATCTGGTGCATACACATCTGTGTGGTCCTACAAGAACAAGATCTTATTATGGTGAAAGGTTCAGTGTACTTTCTGTTATGATATGAATTGTATTCTTTGTGCTTTCTGTTTTGATGAGGGTTGTATTTTCTAGAGTGAAGTTTGAAGCATTTAATGAATTATTGTAATAGGGTATATATGAGAGATCTTTTCTTTTGGAAAGATGTGGTAGAGACTAAAAGGGCAGAGAAGTGTGAAAGCTGGATGTAGAGCAGAGTTTGTGATAAGAATACTTCATTGGAACTGGCCAAGCAAAGACAGTTGCTATCAGACAGTTCTTTGGATTGTATATTTTCTATATACATTTGTTCGGATTGTAAATCCTTGAGGGTGGCCTTAACCTTCTTTGGGCAGTGTGTTTGGGCAGTGAGCCCACTGTTACTCTTGACTCCTAATAGGGTCTGTCCTTTAACAGGGATTGTGTATTGTAATGTTGTAACAAGCTCCTAACATGGCTAAATATTTTAACAGGGATACTATACTCTGAGTACATCATTTGTGGGTGCTAATTCCCACCGGGGTTTTACCTTAACAAGGTTTCCTCGACAACAAGTATTGTGTTATTATATTGGCATTTACTGTGTTATCATTTGCATTGAAGTTTTAGTTTATTTAAAGTTTAATATTCTGTATCGCAACTGATTCACCCCCCCTCTCAGTTGTGCTCGTGAACTGTTATTCCTAACAATAATTTGAAAGCCATTGGACTGATGCATGTCTGCGTCAATTAATTATCACTGAGAGGGGCTCTCGCTGAATTGTCTCTTGAGCCTGCAGTATCATTAAGTCATTATGCTGGTATGCTAATCTAATAGTAATAACTGCAACTTCTGTTTAGTAATAGTGAACTTTACTGGCACTGATTGCTAGGAATTTGTCTAAACATGTATGTCTCATGGTTGAACTGCAATGGTTTAAGGCTTAACATGCCTTTTTCGAGATTTGCCCTCTTTCCATAGCTATTTTGGATGTCTTTATAGTTTACTAGTTACGGGTTAAGGTAGTATTTGTCCATTTTCAGAGTTTGGTATTCATGTACAGTATATTAATCAAATTTTTGAATTCTAATCCCTGGGGCATTATAAATCTTTTCTAACAATATAGAATCTGGTTATTCACAGTAGTTTTTTCTCCATAAGCCTGCTTAGATTTTGTATGATGCTCCAGCATGCCATTCAAATCAGTGCCTCTGTACAGCTGTATTCCTCCATACTATAATGGAATTGTCTTTTGTTGATTATAAGAAAAAGTGATTAGTTTATTTGTTGGTATATTTCAAGAAACTCTTGGAATGTGATAAGAAAGTTGGTTCTGGATAAGAAAGTCAATAACCAAACTCACTTCAAAAGTAATGCGAACTCCATTCAAAGCTTGTTAAGTTGCATTTTCTATAATTTACAATAAATTGTAACTTGTGAGTTTGGTGGCAGATTTGGACATGTGTACCACAATCTTCAACCACGGGTGACAAGGACTCTTCTTCATGCATTCCTTGATCCTAAGAAGGCATTGACTCAACACTATGGTGCTATTCAAGGCCTTGCAGCTATGGAACCTAGCGTGGTATTTGATCACTTCCCTGACACGCACTGCTATTTTTTGTTTATCTTTTCTTCTTGATTTGTATCAGGTGCCTTGAGGCACTAGTTTGATATTTGTGGTTCAAACTTAAAGCGATATGTTTTCCTTGTGGTGTGATAATAGGAATCTCCAAAACTTCACAAGTTAAAATGCCAATTGAATCTGTAACATCCAGATTGTATATAATTGTTAATGTTTTTTGAGAAGTATCATTTAATCCTATTGTAAAATGTCAGGTGCGCTTACTGATATTGCCAAATTTGGAACCTTACTTAAAACTACTAGAACCAGAGATGGCACTTGAGAGTCAGAAAAATGAAATCAAGCGTCATGAAGCTTGGCGTGTGTATGGTGCTTTATTGGTAACGTTTTCTACAGCATTACAATACTCTAAAATGACAGAAAAACAAGAGAGCTCTACATCTTGAAACATTATGATTTTTCAGGAAAGGAATTGATATTATGTCTTAAGAGTTGGTGCGTGATGTGTATTTTGCCACCGTGTTAAATATTTTAAAATGAATCAGTAACACACATGGAAACGTGAAAGGAAATTTTTCTTAAACTCATTTTTTCCTTTTTAACTATATCTCCCTTCTAATTTTAGGTTTCATCGTTTTACTATGTGCTTGCTTTCTTTCAGCAAGCTGCAGGTCGATGAATATTTGAGAGGATAAAATTGTTTCCAGGTCTTCTATCTTTACCTGTGCGGTCTACACTAGAGAGTTCTTTGAAAGTGGCGAAAACATTGGATCCTGGTAAATATAAGATTGATCTTGATTCCACATTTTCCTGCTGGATCCTGTGTATCTCTCTTATTCATTCTTGTTGGTGGATTGCGATTCCTCCCAGATACAGCCAAAGGCATCGTTTCTCCGGGAGATCTGTCAAGCACATTGAGAAATCGCAAAGCTAGTGAAGTTTTTTCTTCACAGCAATCATCAAAGAAAACAGTCACTGATGGCTCTGTTGCTAGCTTCTCATCTGAATCTTTGGCCGATCCTACTGGAGCAACATCTGAAGGTCAAGCCATTGTCAAACAAGGGGAGTCGGCTCTTGTTAAGGCCCCTGGACAAAATTCTGATGAAAATGTAACGGGTAGCAGTAGAAGGGAAAAGGGATTGCTGAACAAGAGTGAAAGGGCTGGGAGTGTTCTTGCTCAGGCGTGGAAAGAAGATGCTGATACAGGGCAACTATTAGCCTCTCTTGTTGATTTGTTCGGGGAAGGCATGCTAATGTTCTTTGCTTCAAGAGAGGTGTCACTTTTCTTGTAAGATCCAAGAGATCATATTTATTTCAATTTTTTTTCAAATGCATCCAGATGTAGATTTTTCTCCATGGTTTAGATGCCCCCAACAAATATTTTACAAATATGGAGCATGTCTACTTTCTGAGATTTATTTGTATGTATAAATCATTTATTGTGCATTCCATGTTATATATGTATGAAAATATGGCATGCTTTAAGATTGCAACCTGATATGGGGACAACTACGTCCAAAGTTTATTTGTATGTACTATTTACTGATAGAATATTTACAATGGTAGACAGTGCGGACATTTGAGAGTGGATTAAAGTTTAAACAATTACACGGCGTACATGCTTTGTTGAATTGTCTTGCACAGGTACTAAGAAAACCTACGCGACATGACTTTGCGACCATTCAATTTAGTAACTCGTCAATAAAAGATTGAATGTAATTGACAGCTAGAGTTTTCTCAGGGCAATTGTTTGATTATTTAGTTAAATCCCGCCTGTGTTCACATTTCCCATTCGCTTAGATTTGTTAGATATGAACTGATTTTATGTAGAGTGACCTTTACCTTAAAAATCTTATAACAGGAAGCACCAAAACAAATCAGCAAGCTATCAGAAGAATTGTACAAATTACATGTAGGATTGTCAAACATTTTGGACTGGGATGATTGAAAGCATTGAAATTAATGCTTTTACTAGAATGATAAATAATCCTGGGCAGCACTAAAGAAACTAAGAAAAATGCTGAACTCATTAACAATGAGGACAAGGGATGTGAACATAAATCAGTGGGCAAAAATGAACAAGTAAATCTTGTAATGCAAGCATTTGCGGAGCCGATATCAGATGAGGATATATGCTCAGGGCAAGAGTTTGGCTGATACAACATGGGGGTACATTTGGGTCTGTTTTAGGGTGTGGTCTTATGGAATAGGCTTCCTAAAAATAGAGTTGGAGCTGTTTAAGATTTTTTAAGAATATTTTAAAGCTGTTGGTCTCATGAAAATTTTATAGTCAAAGTCGACTTAAAATTTTAAGCTTTGAAATTTAAAGAAGCTGATGATCAATGATTACAGGACCTTTGTCTTCTATACTTTGTGCAATAATAGAAACAAGTTAAAAAAAAATAGCTTCCCTCTAAAATTATTTTTAATAAAAATCTAAATATAGATGTTTGACAAGTGGCAGCTGCTGGGCAATTTCTAGTCCCACCCTATTTTCATCGGTTCTAACCCCATATCATCATGCAGCTGCTTGAGTGTAATTTTTGCTTAATTTTAAGTAGTTGTGATCCCATGCAATATTTTAATTTGTCTCCGATTTTTCCAAAATTATTATTAAAGTTTTTTTAGTTAGTTATGATTACTCTTGTTTATAAGCATCAAAATTTAACTTTCATGGAGCCACTAGCTCTACAAATTGCTCTTTAAAAAATTTAGCATTGGCTGCTAGCCAAAATAAAGCTAAGGCAAGAGCCCCATGAGGGGGGCTTAATCTCTATTTTTGAGGAAGATGGCAGTCCCATGAAATTTTTTTTTGTTTGACTACGAAATTATTTGGAATCTTCTCCTTCAAAATAGGAGCTCATACATTTTAGCAAGTTTTGAAAGGGGGCGGGGTTAGAAATTGCCCCACCAACTTGGGAATGTTTTATTGTCATTTGTCAAATATTTAATTTTAGAATTTTCTTAAAAAATGATTTTGGTGGGAAAATGACTTTTTTACTTATTTTTCTTATGCACAACCACTAGCTTTCTTAAATGTCGGAGTTTAAAATTTTAAACTAAACTAGACTGCAAAATTCATGGGACCACTTCCTTTAAAATATTCCTAAAAAGCAGCAAGCAACGTTAGCTATATTTTTTAGGAAGCCCCCTTCAATGCAACACAACTTAAGTAGCCGCATGGGGACCTGCCCTAATATGTGGGCTTAGAAAGTAGGAGTTTATATTTTCTAGGAACAACAATTTTTTTCCATTTATGAAATATCCTCCTGAAAAGTAAAAGCTTAAGCCCCTAATAGGATCCCTTATTAGTATCGATAATCTACATACTTGATGGCATGGAAGAAATCCTATCGTAAATTGCACCCATAGCAGCATTCATACTAACATCAATATCACTGACTTAAATTTTAATGCAAATATACTGTTGACATAACCAACAATTGGAAATTTGGTAGCCAAACTTTAATTGCAATGACATGCACACATAAACACAAAAAAGAGAATGTCAAGCTGTTTCTTGGAATAGTGTGGAAAATATCAACCAGTCTCTTTGTGGTAGTAGATGCTTATGTTTAGAGTTTACTTTAGAGAGGCTTCGATTTTTGACATCCTAAAATTAGTTGTTACATATGAGAAACTAACATCTGGAATTGAGAGCTTACAAAACCCTATTGTTAATTAGATTAGGCAAAATGAGTTACTCTAGGAAGAGTGGAGCATAACTATGAGCACTAAAGAAAGTGTCAAAAAGGATTTAGTTGTGCTTAAAGCAGATTAGGCAAATGTTATAATAGTAATAAATATTGAACCAAAGGAATTTTAATGATGTCTATGAGATCAACAGTCTAAGTGACCAAGAATCGCATCCTAAGCCATCTTCATGTTCTTCTTAATGTCAGCTCTCTAGTTATGAATCTTTATCAAATGAGAGGACCCTTGAATAATACTGGCAACTATAGAGTAGTATGCATGGATTCAATATAAAATGTTCTTGGAGAGGGGTTGAAGAGTCAATAAGAAAATCTTCAGTGAGCGAAGAGACTAAATGTTGGTTGATCCTAGGGATCCCATAATGCCTAGATTTATAGTTTTCTAGGGACGGGTTTAAGAATTACTTAGAAAATCTTCATTGAGTAAAGAGACCAAATGTTGGTTGATCTTAGGGATCCCACAATGCTTAGATTTTATAGTGCACCCAAAGATATAAGACTGGAGACAATAAGTTGAATAAGGATGGTGCCTCAATGAGAAATTTGGGTAAGGTTAGTATGGGAGGCATTTGTAGATGTTCAGATAAATCAATAGCCTTATTCTTTGTTGAAAAAATGGAATCTATAATTGTACCATCCTAAAAAGTTAGCACCCATAGTTGGATGCTTTATTAGGCCCCATTTTCGTGATTTCAAGATTTAATGTTCGTTATGCTTGATCCTAGCTACCTATTTCTGCTTAATCCCACATCTACCAAATCATCCTAACACTCGGTTCAAATTTCAACACTTTTTCCTAGGAACACAATGTCTCAGATGTTATGTTCCTGAGAACACAATGTTCTAGATGCTATGTTCCCGAGAACATAATGTCCCAGATGTTATGTTGTCGCATAATGTGGCCCAAATATGGACCGAAACCTTGTGTTGGTGTTTTGGTGGGAAATTAGATCCCGTGGTTGGCCTGGCTCAATTTTGAATCCCGAAGTGTTTGAGAGGTATATAAACACCCTATCTCTCATCATTTTGGCATCCATTCATCAATCATAAACAATAAGGAGTTCATAATTAGTTTTAGGAGTGACATTGATAGATCCATGCATTTGTGAAGGCATCCTTGATTCCTTTCTACATTTTAAGGTCAACACCTATAATTCGAGCAACATTCAAGTATCTTTATGAATATGAGTGATTTCTACATCTGTTTATGAAGGTATATTCATTTACAATGGTAGATTAAGCATTTACAATGGTAGATTAAGCATTTACCTTTACATTTACATACATTCCTTTATGTAATTTCTTTTTATTTACAAGGTTGATTCCTAAACAGAGGTTTGACCAAGGCAAACCCCTTTCCACAACCTTTTTCCTATATATTTTTTTCTGTGTGCAAGATCAAGTGGTGCAATTGTCAGAACTATTTTGGGAAGATCGTGATCAGATGGAGCATCTGTGAAAGTTTCAGTCCAAAACACAGGGAAAAAATGTCAAAAATGTTTTGTTCCTTCATTTCCAACTTAGATTCATACCACAGGTCAGTTTTGATATCTTGTTTATGTTTCAAGTCATTTTAGTTTCCTATAGCTCTTTGTCAATATGTATTTTCTGAATATGTCTACATTTGCTTATTTAGCTTACTATTATGCATATTTCTATCATTTTCCCTCTTATTCAATCTCCCCATTTCACATTACATTATTTGCGAAGGATTATTGACCCATTCAGTGTTGAGGTCCTACCCGAGCCTATTGTGACATCTTTCTTCCAAGTGTACAATTTGAAAGGGAGTAATTTAACCCTTTGCATTGCTTCCCTTTTCATACCATACATTTTTGGTGAATCCGACTTCATAACATTTCTATTCTAATTTTGGTGATAGATTCCCCTTATGCATCAAATCCCCATACTTAATTTGATGGTTAGATGTGCTCTTCATTAGTTTCATGTGCAATTATGCTTAGTTCAATTCATGTTGCATAAAATCGATGTATGTTTGCATATCTCTTTCAAAGTTTAATATTTGCATTCACTAGACATGCATATCTTTTCTTTTCTTGTACATGAGTGTTATGACACTAAGTCATACCTCTAGCATTCTAGTTAGGAGAAGTCGTAGACTTATGAGTTCCTTTGATCCTAAGTCCTCTTTGTTTCTTCAGAATCTTGATGAGACAAACATGCCCACTAATGGCATTCCTACTATTGTTGAGAACAATTCTTCCCACTCTTTTTATGATGAAGATGAAACCTTAAGAGTTCCTCTTATGTAAGTGCAAAAGCTTTCCCATGACTTTGAAAAATATGAGCAATGGTTAGGACAAGAAAACTCTAATCCCACAACCATCTCCTTAGTTGAGGTTTTGAGGAAGTTAATTCATAAAGATGAACATGGTGTTAATGTCTTGTGTACTATCTATCATCTTATTGATAACAATGTCAAACCTATTAGAGATTGTTCCCAAGAACTTGGTTTCAATCCACCTCCTACTAGTGTTGAGAAATTCATTCCTATTCCTACTTCAATACCTAATGTGTCCACTTATGCTCTACCTCTTATAATCACACCTGTTCAAAACACCAATTCTACACATGTTAATTTTGGAAGCATTCCTAATCCTATTGTTCCTCCTTCTTCAAGTGTTCCATGTGTTTAATAACCCTCATCCATGCCTACTTACAATAGTGTGTCATTTTCATATTCAACCATTCGTTCCCTTTCTCGTAATGCTCCAAATCTTTCACATATATCTCCTACCACTCTTTCTATTGAATCCACCATCAATAGCTTGGCTCAAACTGTTTCATCATTGCAACAACAGATTGCTTCCATGACTCAATCCAAGTTCAACATTCCTACTTGTGACATTGCTACCCTTTGTCCTTAGACATCATGCATGCTATTATTCCTTAATACATGGAAATATCTCATTTACAAACTTACAATGGTAACGATCATCCCTTGATTTGTGTAAAAACCTTTCAAACATTATGTAGCGACTTCTCTCATGATCATACGCTCATGGCTAAACTATTTATTAGAACCTTTCGAGATAAGACCTTGTAATGGTATTGTTCTTTGCATCCCTATTCCAGGAATTCTTTTTAAAAACTTGCTAATGTTTTCATCCAACAATTTCAAAACAAAATTGGTCCTAAGATTTCTGACTGTTTTGATGCATTGTAAACAAGGTGTTAAAGAAAAAAGTGATTGATTTAATTGGTAGATTTAAGTATTTGCATGCTCAAATTTCTTATCCTATGCATGATACTAATGTGCAATGTATTAACTTTGGTAATTTACAAAAAGACATTAGAGATAAGATATTTTTCTTTTTGAATTCTCTTCCTTTACTCAATTATGTGCAATGCTTCATAATTATCAACTTCAAGTGAGTCAATTTGAGAGCATCACTCCAATGGCTCCAGTTGATAATAGTGATGCCGCATCCCAATCCTTTCAAAAATTTCAAAAACTTAAGGGCATCATCAAGATCAACAATTCATCAAACAATATTGATGAGCACGTGGCAAAATCATCCAAAGGTGACTCCTTTGTCATATGTTTTTAGACCTTGTAATTTTACACCTCTTTCTGAATCTTTGCATAATATTTTGTTGAAGTTGCTTAATGTTAATGTTTTAACACTTCTAACCATTAAACAAATTGACACATTCAAACCTTTTCCTAAATCCTTTGATTCTAAATCTTTTTTCCAATACCATTGTCAACCTGACCATGATACTGAGAAGTGTTTCCGTTTGAAATCTATTATTTAAGATGTCATTGATTTCAATGCTATATCTGTTGAGGGTGTTAATGATCAAGGAAACAAATTTGTTGCCTCTCCCAACCAAAACTTTCAAATTTATACCAATCCTTTACCTTCTAATTCAACCAATACCATTGAGATTATTCATTCCTTACCTTCTACTTCCACACATGTTGTTGACTCTCCTACCATTGTGAGCTATGATGCTGAGTGCACCGAGGCAAACAATGTTGTCAACCTTGTTGATCAATCCAAACTTGAACCTAAACTTTTTTGACATTTCATCCCAAAGATGCTATTAAAGTACTTGATGGTTCTCTTTATATTGTTGCAAAATTTAATGGTCTTCTTTCTTGTGGCGTCCTTATAGATTCTACTTGCATGGTGAATGTTATAACTAAAAACCATCTTTACACTAGACAAATGTAGTGAGATTTCTATGAAAAATATGGTGTGATGATCAAAACTTTCAATGGTTTCACTTACCCTACTTATGGCTCCATCACCTTTCCTATAGAAGTTGGTAACAATCCTTAGATGTCATCTTTGTTGTCATCCCAACTTTTGATCAGTTTCAAGTTAGACTCAGCCTTCCTTGGCTCACTTCCATGAAACTTGTAGTCTCTCCTATCCATAAGTATTCAAATTTTTTTCATGATGGAGAAATAATAACAATCAATCATAGTCTCTATCAACCTTTAGCTAGTTGTGGGAACTATGACCTTAACTTCTTTTGACCTTCCATGCCTCAACCAATTCAACCTCACAAAAACAATTTCTTCTTATCCTATAAAAAATTCAAAATCCAAAAGATTTATGAACTTAGTGATCCTAAGGTTGTTCAAACTCCCTACCCTGGATTTGAACTCCTTCCTACACCTACCATACCTCCTATTTATGCTTAAGTTTCACCTCTTATAACCTATAAATGCTGTGCAAATGCTATCTCTCAACTTAGTGTGATGCCTTTCATTCTTCCTCTTAAAGAAGAAAAAGACCAGATGTTGATTGATCTTAAACTAAGCCAAACTTCAAACAAAACCAAACATAACTGTTGTGCACGTGAACACTGCCATAAATATCATGCTAGAGCCCACGAATGTGATTTCCAAAACCTTTCCTTCCTTAAAACAACTACTAATACTTTGGTTCCCTTTGATCAACCTATGCATAGCCCAATGGAGGAAGTAAATTTGAGAAAAGATGAAATTGAACAAACATGATAATTCTATTCGTATCTTAGATTCTATTGCAATTAATTTGGATGAAGAAGTTACTCTTGATGATGATGATTTCAATGTTCCTAATACAAATGATGTTCATGTTGATTATTCTGATGATATGTATGATCTTATTGATGCTAATCATCATTTACCTTCTAGATTTATAAAACAGTTATCTCTTGCTTCTAGCGACAAACAAAGTGACTCATCCTTAGAGCATGGTCCTTGTTTGAAACTTGTGATAGGTCCATCTACTGTGCTTGATGTTTCTCCTCTTGCGTGTTTCCCACCTTCCCTAAATAGGACAGACCGAGATGGGGGACGAGTGATATGCTCGATTAACTCCTCTTGTATGGTGAATTCTTTTGTGTTTTTGCATGTTGTGTTGTGCTTCCCACATGATGCGTTTCTAGTTATATATTTTGTTTAGGTTTCTTTAAATGAATATTGTTGCTCTGTTGGTGCAAGGTGATAAAAGAATTGATCTATTGTGGCATTCCTCTATTTGTATCTCATTTCTTCTATCTATTGTATATATGTCATGTTGTGCATGTGCTTTAATTGTTCATAAATGTGCCTTTGAGTTTTCTAATTGGGTATGACACAAAATAATAGCTACCATTCTTTTTGGTCTCCGTAATGCCAGGCGAAAAAGGTTCTTCTTTGTATCTCTTATGCGCTTCTTCTCCATTGTGCTCATAGTTCCGCTACCTTTGGTGAATGATGACATTTCATTTTGATATAATTATAATATACATGAGTTATCATATGATCATTCTGACTCCAGAGTTAGTTTTTCCCTTTTGTGTTCTCTTTGTCATGTGTTTTATTTCCCTTGGTTTGTCCTTCCTTAGGGGCATCTCATAGTGGAAACATCTCTTGTGGTTGTATGTATTCTTTGTTAAAGTCATTACTCTTATTAAGGCTTTTGCAATCGCTTTAATGTGGGGACATACACTCCACTCCTTGTTTCACATTTGTGTACGTGCATGCACACACACACACACACACACACACACACACACACACATCGATTCAATGTACAATTTATTATGTAGATGGCTAAGGACACAATTCTTTTCTTATGTTCATCTTTACATTACATTATCATGCCCCTGTGCATTATTCAACAGATCCTTAGACTGATCCTCCTTTTCTAGATCCCTTTGGAGATAATGCTTTCCTTAGGAATGATCTCCTTTTCTAGATCCTTTAATGGAGACAATGCTTTCCTTAAGGATTGATTCACTTTTATTTCGATGGGTTGACTAACATAATACAACTTTCTAGACTATCAATGCCATCTTTTGCAACAACACTTTCTCTTTGCATGATCCATAGTAAGGAAATCTCTCTCTCTCTCTCTCTCTCTCTCTCTCTCTCTCTCTCTCTCTCTCTCTCTTATTTTAGTTTTGGATTTAGAGAACTCAAGTCACTCATGAGTTTGATGTTTCCTTGTCTCCTTGACCTTGATAAGATGGTTCCTATGCATTGATTTACTTTTCCATGAGAATGAGGTTGTTTCATACTCCCACTAAAGTGGGGGCTAAATGTGTCATCCCAAAATGTTAGCACCCATAGTTTGATGATCTATTAGGTCATATTTTCATGATTTCAATATTTAATGTCCATTATGCTTGATCCTAGCTACCTATTTCCGCTTAATTCCACATTTATCTCGTCATCCCGACACCTGGTCCAAATTTTAGTACTTTTCTTAAGAAAATGTCCTAGACGTTATGTTCCTAGGAACACAATATCCTTACATTATGTTCCTAGGAACACAACATCCTTGATGTATGTTCCTGCATAATGTGGCCCAAATTTGAACTAAAGCCTTGTATCAGTGGTTTGGTAGGAAATTAGACCTTGTGGTCAGCCTGGTTCAATTTCAAATCTTGAAGTGGTTGAGAGGTATATAAACACGCCATCTCTCCTCATTTTGGCACACATCCATCAATCACAAGCAATAAGGAGTTCATGATTTGAAAGCTATAGACCAATTCTCAAGGGCATTCAAGTTCAAGATCTAGCATTTTTCAAGCATTCGAGAAAATTTGAAGGTAGTATTATCCATTATAGAAAGTTTCTCTCCCATGATGACCAAGTAGAGGAGTTCACAATCAAGCTATAAGATCCTTTATCTATCCACATGCATTGTTCTTCCATAACAAGTGATTATCAAGCATATCAACATTAAAGATCTAGGAGTGACATTCATAAATCCATGCATTTGTGAAGGCATCCTTGATTCCTTTCTACATTCCAAGGTCATCACCTACAATTCAATAAATATTCAAGTATCTTCATGAATATGAGCAATTTCTACATTCATTTATGAAGGTATATTCATTTACAAAGTTAGACCAATAATTTATCTTTACATTTACATACATTACTTTATGCATTTTTCTTTTATTTTCAAGGTTGATTCCTAAACATGGGTTTGACCAAGCCAAACCCCTTCCCATAACCTTTTCTCCATTTTATTTTTCTATGTGCAGAAACAGGTGGCACAACTGTTAGAACTATTTTGGGAAGATCAGGATTAGATGGAGCATCCATGAAAGTTTCAGCCCAAAACACAAGGAGCAAAATGTAAAAAAATGTTTTGTTCCTAGGAACAAAATGTCCAGGTCGTTCTGTTGCCGACATTTTTAGATCGGATTCATACCACATTTCAGTTCTGATATCTAGTTTCCATTTCGTCATTTTTGATTTCTTGTTGCTCCCTATTAGCTTGTATTTCCAGAATTTGTCTACATTTTCTTATTTAGCCTACTATTCTGCATATTCATATAATTTTCTCGCTTATTCAATCTTCACATTTCATATTACATTATTTGTGAAGGACTATTGACCCATTCAATTCTTAGGTCCTACCTTAGCCTATTGGGATATATTCCTTCCGAGTGTGCAATTAAAAAATGAGTAATATACCCCGTTGCATTGCTTACCTTTTCATATCGTACAATAATAAATAGTTTAGTGGAGATCAAAGCTATTAATAAGGAGATACAAGAGGCCTTCAAAATTGGGTGGTGAAAGTTCCAAATTTGATTTGATTCAAAGGTAATCATTAACTTGTTATTTGATCCTTAGGGATTTCATAGCATAAATTTGCAAATAGAAAGAATTGGAGAAGACTGAAATCTTGTAGAACAAGTTCCATGAGGTTTAATCGATCCACTTTTCCATGGAACATATTAAAAATGTGAATGGGTAAGACAATTAGGCTATTTGACAATTATAGTCTCACTTGTTATGATTCTAACTAAAAGCTTCTAGTTTAGATTGTTTGTGTATTTTTAGCATCAACGTTTTAGATCACAATTTGTGATCCATAAGTTACTTGTTATGGTTTGTCCCTCTACTAGTGGTCAACCAAACTTCAAGAAGCTCTAAAAATATTTTGGATTATAATTTGTCCTAATGAATTGGTGGAGTTGAGATTTGGGTTGCTTGCCAAGTAGCCAAATAACACAACTCAACTAAACAACAATTACAAAAAGGTTACGCAATTTGAAAAAAATAAGCTTTTATTAATCTGTAGCTTCAAAATACAAACAATTTGAATGTTCAATGCAAATGGTCTTCACCTTTATCTTCTCAAATATCACTTTCTTTATGCAATTCACCCCCTAAGCACATTTATTTCCTCCTATTTTATGCTTCCATGGATGGAAGTTCATATGTTTCTAAAGGTAGTTTAACCGTCATACTAGATGGTGTCCATTGATATTCTTTAGGAGCACATGTCATCATAGTTAATTCATGTCTGTATTTCGCCCTTCTCTGAAACTAAACACTTGTTGGGGTATTGACTTCCTCTAGAACTCCACTTTCTTCCTTTCTAAGGGTTAAAGTTTCTCTATGAGCCCAAATGGTTGGCTTTTTGGTTGTTGGGATTACAAGCTTCTCTAAGAACTTGATTGCCTTTTTTCTTGTTTTTGGTTTTGGGCTTCTCTTGATTTCCAAATATTTACCGTGTTGTCAATGATTGATAGTTCAAGGAACTCCTCTATGCTTTGGCTTGAATGTTTTCAAAGCTAAGTATTTTTCTTTATCAACAACTTCACAAGGAGTAGGAATAACTGTAGGTATGCCTTAAACTCTTTAACAAGATGAAATCCTTACTTGCCCAAATTTCAATTGAAATTGCCCACTGAAACAAATCACCAAAATCAACAACAAAAAAGGGTAAATTAGAACTAAAACATGAAATACTTGAGTGACATAAGGTTGCTTATGAACTCAGACGCTCCTGCATTATACACATTGGGTAAGTGAAGGGTTTCATGAGTTTATATCTCATGAACATTTTGGCAAGTCCAAAATCAAAATTCCATAAGCCAAATATTAAGTTTTCTTCCAAGAGGCTTCATTAACTCTATCCTTGCAATGGACCATGTATTTCATGTATTCTTTTCCCCTCACTCTTTTAGGAAAATAGGAACCAATAACTCTATCAAAATTTCAAGTTTATTTTTTGTGTGATTGATGTATCCAATCGAATGCATCCTGTAA
>MU223539.1:571913-592903 GCA_018584345.1 Thuja plicata
TATATATATACACCAAAAGGTTAATATCGTAAACATCAGTTGAATACTTCCCTAAGACCCTACACAGACTTATCTTCTCCCATTCCAATTTATTGTATGTTCCTTATGGAAATCTCTCCTTCCTCAAATGTACCATAACCATATCACCTACTTGAAAATTTGTTCTCTTCTGTGTATATCATCACTCTCCTTCTATTTTCTAGCTCTCTTCTTGAAACTCTCTTTCACTCTCCTATGTAATAAATATATTCAACAAATCTTTTTCTACAACACTCTTTCTACCTAAATTTGTACTAACTTAAAAACACCTATAGGACTAAACACCTAGAAAATATAAAAAATAATTTTCAAAACACTTTTATTGATTTAATTATTGTAAGGAAACTCTACTTGATCCAATGTCAAGTTCTATTGGTTTGATTTATCACCTACCAAACATCTCAATAAATTTTGTAAACCCCTATTTATAATTTTGATTTTCCCATGAGTTTGGGGATGATACAATGAATTGAATCCCAACTCTGTACCCAACATTTACATACTGTATGCCAAAAATGACCAAAAAAATTAATGTCTCTATCAGAGACAAAACTCTTCAAAGATATTTATGACCTAATTACCTCTTTGAAAATAAAATTAGCTATGTGGGAAGAATCACTTCTCTTTTAACATGGTAAAAAATGAACCACTTTTGAAAACTTGTCTACTACAACAAATATTCAATCATTACCTCTTTGTATGTAGGCAATCCCAAAACAAAGTCCATGTCGATGTCCTCACATGAAACTTCTAGAGTAGGTGATAGTTGATACAACCCTATGTTTTATCTTCCTTCTTTAGTATGTTGGTAGATTTTTCATCCTTTTACTAACATTTTCACACATACACTCAATTTGAGCCAAACATCCCCTTCATTTAATAGTGCTATCATTCTATCCACACCAAAATATCTACCCAAACCTCCATTATGCTTTTCTTTGATCAATTTTTCTCTCAATGATCCTTTTGGTATGCAAAATCTTGTTCTTTTGAATTATAAACCTTCCTAAATAAAATAGTCCAACCATGGAGTCTTGTCCTTCTCCATTAGATTCTTATACATTCCCCATACTTATTTAAAATTTATATCCAGTTGATATAAATATTTCTTTGAATGCAACAACATTCACCTTAAAATCATAATAACAAACACCTTCTATCAAGTCCATCTACTACTCTATTTGATTGACCACTCCTATATTAAAACAAAAGAATAACTCCATAGAATTCCTACCCATTTCATGTGTTTCCAACTTAACTTACCTTGGTTTTTTATGAACTGTAGTGCATGATGATCTATGTGGAACACAAACTCCTTGGGTAACAAGTAGTGTCTCCACTTTCTCAGTGCTTGCACGATTGCATAAAACTCTAGGTCATGTATTGAATACTTCCTATTTGCTTCATTTAACTTCTCACAAAAGTAGGCAATGGGTCTCCCTTCTTGACTTAGAAGTCCACCAATTGTAAATCCACTTGCATTACAATTAACTTGGAACACTTTACTGAAATCTAGCAAAGCTAACATCAATAGATTTATCACTTTTCTTTTCAACAATTAAAGACTTTTCTATGCTATATTTTTCCATTTGAATTTTTTTCTACTACCTTTCATTGTCTCAGTGATTGGTGTAGAAATTCCATAAATGTTTTGATGAACATTCTGTAGTAGTTCACCGAGCCATGTGAACTTTTGCATTCAACATACTTGTTGGCATAGCCCAATTCAAATGGCTTTGACCTTCTCCAAGTCCTTATTCAACCCCTCTTTAGACATAAAAAAAATCTAAATACACTAATTCCTTCTTCATAAAACTACATTTCTTCAAATTAACCATCAATTTGCTTCTCTCAACCTCTAAAATAATGTTCTCATCTGAAATAAATTCTCTTATTTGGTCTTACTAAAATCAAAATGTCATCTAAATATATAATTACAAACTTTCCACTAAAAATTTTCAATGCCTCATTCATCAATCACATGAAGGTACATGATGCATTCTTCTAGCCAAACAAAATCAACAGCCACTCATACAAATCGTCTTTCATTTTAAGCACAATCTTCCATTCATCTCCTAGATTCTTATATGATGGTATCCAACCTTCAAATCTATTTTGGTAAAATATTTGGATCCAATCAAATAATGCATCATATCTTCACTTCGAGACAATGAAAATCTATATTTGACTATTGTCTTTCTCATGGCACTAGAATCAATACACATCCACCATTCTCCATCCATATTTGGCATGAGTACTACCAATACATGACATAGACTTAAACTTTATATTATTGAACCCTCGTCCAACAACTCTTGCACTTGTTTTTTTTATCTCATTATCCATTAGGTTCACTCTATAGGGCGCTTTGTTTGGCAAGGTAGCCCTTGGTATCAAATCCATACAACAACTGATGTTCCTCAATGGTAGCATTCCATTTGGCTAATCCATTAACATTTTTAAATTATTTTCTAAAATCTCTTTTATGCCCATCAAGACTTCTTTCATCTTAGTTTTCTTGACCTCAACATGCTTAGGAATGGAGGCGTTTCTCTTTCTTTAAGTCCTTTGAAAATTGTTTCCTAACCACAAAAAATTATGGGTTATTCTTTACTCTCTCATTCCTATTTTTCATAAGATTTCAGGTGTGCTCTTTCCAATCTTCTTTATATTATAACAATTATTATTTTCTTTATGAATGGCTTTTTTATCATTTTGCCAAGGTTTTCCCAACAAAATATTACTGACATCCACTGACATAACATCACATAGTATCTCATCCTTATACATTCCTATATAAAATCTCATCATAAATTGCTTGCTTACCAATATTTGATGTCCCCTTTGTATCTGCTAGTGTAATTAAGGTATTTTTCCTTGGTTATTTCTCACCTAGGTACTAATTACACTTTACTTAAGATTACTTAGGGAATTGCATAGGAGTAGTTGGAGAATTTCTACTTTATGTGGAATTATCATGCTATTAGTTTATCTTATCCACTTATAGTGGATGCAATTTTACAACTTAGGTGGGCAATCCACCTTTTGTGGTCTTATCTCTTTATCACTCTCCATCTTTGTAGTGCATACTTTATTACACATTGGAGGATGGTCCACCTTTTGTGGACATGTGATTCCACCTTGGGTGGGTGATAAGTTGTCTTTTGATTATTATGTGATGAGATAATGACACTTGTAATTGTCTCATTCACTCCTTTGTAAACACCTTGACTATATAACCAAGGGATCTCCTATGTAATATTCATTCCATTCAATCCATCTATTGTATTGCATTCTTGGTGAAAATATAGTTTATTCTTATCATACTATTTCTCTCTTATTATTGTGCTTTCCATTGCCTCTAGATCTTGGGTGGTTACCTTCATAGCCAAATCTTACAGTATCCAAGACACTTTATAGCTATTGGGATGGTTCATATCATTTGCCACTAGATTTTTAGTGTTGTTTCTGCCTATGATAACTTTGCAACACTTTATAATTGCATCTAGTTTTAAAAACAAATTCCTCCTCTAAGTTGGGTTTTTTCTTGGTTTTATAAAAAATATTCTCATCTCAAAGACTCTCCATCTTTGGAGTCTTCACTCTTAGGCGAAGCTACATTTTCTTCCTCACCATGGGCCACATGAACTCTAATCAATTTTCCTTAATTTTTTTTTTCTTTTGTGTTTGAGGACATTTAAGTGCCCTATTCCCTATTTTTCCATGTTGGTAACATGTATTAGTGAGTCCTCTTCTTATTCAAAGATTCCCTTTTCCTCTTGAACAATCACCTTTTCCTCTAGAATAACTTCCCCTTTCCCTGGTTTATTGTGCATAAGTACTCAATTGAGATGTGCTAGCCTCTTCCTAGCCTCGTCCACTACTAGACTATTCTTTACCATGAGAATTTATTCCCCATCCTCTTGAATTATTTTGTTATTTCCTATTTTGTTTATCTTCTACCTTCAATGCCTATTAATAGGATTCTTATATTTTTTGTAATCTCACTAGACTTATTTCATCTTGTATGGACATATGTAGACCATTTATCTACCTCGATCCTTTGTCAACATCATATTCTACATGAACCACACCAATACTTAATTGACCCAAAATCTCTCTCTCTCTCTCTCTCTCTCTCTCTCTCTCTCTCTCTCTCTCTCTCTCTCTCNCCCACTCTCTCTCTCTCTCTCTCTCTCTCTCTCTCTCTCTCTCTCTCTCTCTCTCTCTCTCTCTCTCTCTCTCTCTCTCTCTCTCTCTCTCTCTCTCTCTCTCTCTCTCAAGTTTACAACTTCCTAAACAAAATCAATTAAGAATGTGAGCACAAAGAAGTTCATATGCTATTTGACTAATGGTCCATACCAATTAAATTATGGTGTAGATACTCCCTTTTCTCTTGCAAGGTGTTCAACGAGTGAGAGAATTTTAGGGAAATGGTGCCTAAACCTTGCATTTACATAAGGTTACTATTTATAGTAAGTTCCCTAAACTTTCCCCAAAGCTTTGGACGAGCTAGAGAAGCATGCTATTTGGTGTAGATACTCCCTTTTCTCTTGCAAGGTGTTCGACGAGTGAGAGAGTTTTAGGGAAATGGTGCCTAAACCTTGCATTTACATAAGGTTACTATTTATAGTAAGTTCCCTAAACTTTCCCCAAAGCTTTGGACGAGCTAGATAAGCATGCTAGTTGATTTTTGTTGCAAGATCATGTGTAGATTTTAAAATATTAAAGTTTCTATTTTTGAAGTTGCTAAAGAAAATTTATGAAGGCAATTTTGAAGGAATTAGAGGCTCCTAAAAGGCTCAAAAGTGTTTGTAATCAATTTAGTAGGTTATATATTGATAGAGAATGTCACAAGCGTTCTGGTGCTTCAAACAATTTTTAATCAACCACCAGGTTCAAAAGTTACAGCTCTAAAAAATTGGGTATTCTAAAATAGGAAACATAAAAATATGTTGAACACATAAATGAGAAATAAAAGGGAGTTACACATGTTGATGTGTGTATTGACACATCATAGGGAATCTTAGGTTGGAGATATAAGATGTGCACCACTTTTCAAGAGGTTTTGAGCTCATGGATTTGTAATACCATTCAATGGTTTCATGTATTGTATCTCCTATATATTAGGTGCACAAGATAGAGGTTTTGTTTAAGATTCTTATCACTATTGAGTTACCTCTAGATCTATGGTTGGTGATAGTCCTGTGAGAATCTTGCTTTGAAAGCATATTGTAATCTAGTGTTAATTTTTAAACAACACATTAGTCATATTTTGGACTGTGGGGGTTTCCGCACGTAAATCATTGTGTTGTGGTATGCATGCTATTTATGTTTATTTCTATTATTTTTTTGTAACTATTGTAAAGATCCGAGAAATTTATTACATAACCCTCCTCTTAATATTAGGGTAGGAAGTTGAACATCTACCTTAATTTACTCGCACTAAAGATATCATTGATAGGAAGTTGAAAAAATAAAGCACTTGTTACAACTAAAAGTGAGATAGAAGACTACAATTTTAAAATTCATAAGGAAGAATCTCCTCACCATGATAGTGAGGAGGAATATTGTTTTAGAAATTAAAATAGATCAAATTGGAGGTTGGAAGAATGGAGGATAGAGGACTTTTCTTTATCTCAAACTGGCTTCTCACTCAAAGATGATATACTTCATGAGAGCATCATTTCAAATTTATGTTCCTTCATCAAGTGAGGGAGGACTTTGCATATTGGAATATCTTGTGGGTGAAATTAATATATCTACATTAGTTGAGGTTCTTTAGTGCCAACGATGACAAATTCTTTCCATAATAGAGGGATATTGACACAGTTGGAAGACATGCAGGCTATTGAAGGAAAGTTGCTCTCTAATTATGCGAGGAGGATAGGGATATTTTATATTCTCTCACATTGTGCAAATGTTTTACATTAAAGAGATCCACTAATGAAGTTAGTTTAATGTTTTTTAGATGAGTGAAGAGAATTGGTGAAGGCGGTTCATCAAAGTCTCCAAAAGGGTTGTTGCTATCAACTCTTGCAATGTTCCATCCTTTGTTTTGGTTGATGTAGTGAGGGGGATGTTGGATTTATTACATCATTTTGAATAAAGTTTAAATATAGTTTAGAATAATAATAAATTAAAATTATGCTGGTAAATAAAATAATAGTTACTTTGTTGTTAGTTATTCCAATAAGGGAGTTTGGGTAGTTGATATGGGAGATTGAAAGGCTTTAAAAATACAAATGTCTTATATTATAATTATCTGGATTGAAATCAATTTCAATATATCATTGAATTTTGTTCATCTATTATGGTGTAGTCATTTGATATTCTAGTTTCAAATTATTTTCTTCCTAATAATCTATAAGGAACCCAATGAACTCCCAAAAGAATTAAATATGCAATTTTATAAAAAACCAATGACAAGACAAACAAAGGAATCCAAATAGGTATCTTAGAAGGGACTTCTATTGTCAAAATAAAATACAGGTGTTAGGGTTTTATGAAAAGACTATAGCATTTTTAAGAAATAAGTTTGATTCATAAAAAAACAAAGTCGAAAAAAGTCATTAATAATCAATGTTATCCCCATGTGATCTTCTTCAACCAACCAAGATATACAAGATCAATCCTCTTCACATCCTCATATTCAATCTAACCTAACCAAATTTAGAAATCCACATGTCTATGAAAGACCTAAATTATTTGTCAAACCTATGGAAATCTATTTTCTTTTTAAGGAAGACAACCATTTAATTTTAAAATTATCTATTTTCTTTTTTTCTACAAACAATTATTGTCTTTGAACTAGATTTGCGAGAATATTCATTACATTATCCTCATAGTAAGGAAAAATCCAGTCACAACTATTTAAAGGAGAGATGAGAGGGACCAAAAAAAAACTCATGCACATCAAACATGTAGTTGTAGCCTAGAAAACCACAAAAAAAGGAAAATAAAAAAGAGAAAACTTAGCTAACCTACAAAGACAAAAAAAAAATACCAAATGCAAAGTTGGATAATACCATGCATGGCTAGCCTTATAGCATACATGGAATGACCAAGGAGACAAAAAAAAATAAAAAATTATTAAAGGAGAAATGAGAGGGAACCAAAAATTCATGTAGGTCAAACATGAATCATAGCCTAGTAAATGACCAAAAAAACTAAGAGAAAAAAGAGAAAAGAATTGAATCTATAAAGGTAAAAACTATCACATATAAGAATGAATAAAGTCATGTATGACTAGATGAACTATATTTGATTTTATTTAAAAATAAAATATTCATTGGTCTCTCCTTCCAATCTAATGCTCTAATTTTTATTAAGATCACTATATTTTATGTTGTTTATTAACTGAAAAAACCATCATTGGTCTTTATTTCCCCCAATCTAATGCTTTATTTTTTATTAAGATCAATATATTTTATGTTATTGGGGTTCCTCACATAGTGTGATGGTTAAGTGGTTGCATTGTTAATGGTGCAACCAAGGTTCAAATTCTCACAATGCTTACACGGTGTTCATGTCGTGACTAGGCTCTCTTGGTGGACGTGAAGGAAGAGTAAGAGAGGAGTGATTAGGAGACAAGTGGTGGGAGGAGGGTTTACCCGTTGTAATCAAGGAGGTGTTTATGCCTCAATGTGTTCTTGGGGATGGGGTCCCCCATTGCGATCACACTGGTTCAAAAATCCAATCAAAAGTGATTATCACCGATAAAAAAAATATTATTTTAATTTTTCTAATTTTTAGTATTTTAATATTTTTAAATATATGATGTAGGAGGATACAAGGTGTAAGAGAAATCTCACATCATCTAAAAATATTGTTTATTTATCAAAAAGAGCTATAATGATAGGGTTATTATGTTTAGTAAGTTTGTATTTGTGCATATATGTCTCTATGGACAATTCACTAGTACAGATTGTGGCTCTGGCTTGTAGATTTTTCTTGATAGAATTATATTTTCCTTGCAATAATAAAGTCCATGTGGCTGTAACTTGCAATCTCTAAGTATTGTAATTCATTTTGATGAAAGTAATAGAAATTGGTCATTTTCTCTCTTATATTTTTCTGGTTAATCTTTGTTATTGTTTCACGCGTGTGTGTTTAATGGAGAATCCCTTCATCATTAGGTGGAATATGCCTTGATCAAGTGATATCAAGGGAGAAGTTCCTCCGTGTGTAAACAAATCATTGAATGCAAGGTAGTTTCCACTATAAATTTTGTTGTAGGTTGGTGATCCAAAATTTTCCACAAAGAAACCATGGTGGAGAAATTATTTTGTCATAATTGAGTGTTTTAGAGCCCTCCAGAGACAAGTTCAAATACTGCAAGATGAGCAACATAGATGATTGGATTGAAGAGATAGAGTTGAAAGTGAAGAGGAAGATGAATAATAGTTTGAAGAAGAACAAAAATCAATTAGAGATCCTAAAGAAGATAGATTTTTGAGGGCCATCTCCAAGATTGGAAAAAAGATAAAGGTTGAAGTTTCCACATTTTTTTGAAATCATAATCCGAAAAAGTTGATTGATTAGATCAATTCAATATAGAAGAATATTTTGAGTACAAATAAGTAAAAGATCTTGAGAGTGTCAAGTTTGAAAATAATAATATGAAAGGTCGTGCCAATATGTAGCGCAAAGAAGTATAGTTGGAAAGGAATACAAGAGGAAAATATAAGATTAAAAAATGAGTACAGATGGTGGAAAAGATGAAATGAAAATTCATTCCCATCGATTATGAGCTAGATTTGGCAAAGAATATGCAAGGATTAAATAAAGCGAGAACATCTATCAAGGAGTACACAAAAGAGTTTTGACAAGTCCTGATCAGGAACATGTCATTCAAAGGAAAATAAGGAGAAGGTAGCCTATTATATTAATGGGTTGAAATCAACTATTTTTAGAGGAGTTGATTTTAGTTAGAATGACTACTATTGAAGATGTCTATCAAATTGCCTTGAAGGTCAAAGAAAATTTAAACAAAAGCTTTAAAATCAAGAAAAGAGGAAGAAGTTGTGGAGGAAAGATTGGTAGGTGTTCATAAGGAGACCAAAAGAATATTGAAGAATATAATAGCAGTGAGAACTAGAAAGAAGATATTTCCAACTACCAACATACTGACCAAAATAGTAGTGATCAAAGAGGAAGAGGAAGATTTGTTCAAGGATCTAGAAGATGAGGTTTTCCTGGAATCTATTTCCAGTACAAAGAAGGACATAGAGCATATGAATGTCCCCAAAATCAAGGGAGAACAAATAAAATATCTAAGGGTAGTGTACAATTTTCCTATGCAGATGAAGACGCCAAGTCTTAAGATTTTGAAGATGTAGAAAGATGAGAGGATCTTGTTACCAATATAGCTTTTTTGAATTAGGAGAAAGAACCAAATCGAAGGAAGCATCTATTTTGTACAAGATGTCAGTGTGAAGGTAAAGTTTGCAATATGATCATTGATGGAAGGAGTACTGATAAGATTGTTTTAGAAGAAATGATTTATATATTGAAGCTAGAGAGAAAAGGATATTTGAATATATACTATATTCCTTGGTTGTAGAAGGATCACAAGGATTTGGTCAATGAACAATTTCTAATAAAGTTCAAGATTGGAAATTATCACACGATGAAGTATTGTGTGATTATTATGCCCATGGATCTTTTTCATATTTTGTTACGAAGACTGTGATAATTTGATTGGCATGTAGGACATGATGGACATACAAACACCTATTCCTTCACAAAGGATGAAGTTCTTCATAAGTTGAAGCCCCTAGAAGAGGTGGAGGACAAGGTGTGCAATAATGCCATAATCTTTTTAGTTAATGAAAGATTTTTATTGGAATGTATAAAGCACACACATTTGCTATTATTTCATTTCTATACTTGACAAAGAAGATGATAAAGAGATACTTATATAGGTTTTAGATTAGTTGCACAAATTTTATGATATTGTGTTGAACAATGTGCCCAAAATTTTTCCTTTAGTGAGAATGATTAGTAATTAGATGGACCTAATTCTTGGAGCTAGTTTACTGAATAAGGAATCCCATCAAATGATTCTAGTGGAGAATGAGGAATGGAGTAAATAAGTACAAGAGTTTTTATTAAAGAGATTGATTCTAGAGAGTCTGAGTCCATGTGCGGTACCTATAGTACTAGCACTTAAGGAGGATGGAGAATGGAGGATGTGTATGGTCTCTTGAGTATTCAACAAGATCAATCTCAAGTATAGATTTCCCTTTCCAAGAATGAATGACATTATGGTTATTTGAATGGAGTTGAGTAATTCACAAAAATAGATTTGAAGATTGAATATCACCTAATCTGAATTAGAGAAGGGGATAAATGGAAGACAACCTTCCAAAAATGAAGGGATTGTACAAGTGCTTAGTAATCCCTTTTGGGATAACTATTGCATCAAACACATTAATGTGGCTCATGAATGAGTCATTAAAAGAGTTTTAGGATAAATATGTAATTGTTTACTTGGATGATATTTTTATTTACCGCAAGACACTAAAATAACATTTAATGCATTTTTTTTAGAATTTAGTGAAGAAAAGTTATTGATTAATTTGAAGAAGTGTAGCTTCGTGAAGGGAGAGTTGGTATACTTGAGATTGGTTGTCTTATTATATGGTCTTAGGATGACCTAGAGAAGGTGAAAGGTATCATTTAACGAACTCCACCAAGGAGTACAATGGAGGTGAGATCTTTTCAAGGTTTAACAAGTTTTTATAGAAAATTTATCAAAGGTTTCAATAGTATTTGTGAACCGTTATCTAAAATAATGAGAGGGAATAGAAAAGAGTTTAAATTTTCTATAGGGGCAATGCAGAGTTTTGACAAGATGGTTGCATTTTATAATCCAAAATGGTATACACATAGAAGCATAGTGAAGGATTAGCTATACACTTTGTTTGAGATAAGACCATTGCTATTGCTTGTAAACATTATTACTGGACATACTTGTAACAAGATGTGAAGAAATTTGTATAGAGTTATAGAGTATGTCAGCTAGAAAAATGAACAAATTAGAATACATGACTATGGTAGCCATTACCTGCACTAGAGAGATCATGGAGGGATATTAGCATGGATTTTGTTCTTTGTTTACCAAAGACATAAAGGGGACATGATTATATTTTTGTGGGGATTGACAGATTCTTGAAGACAAACATTTTATTCCTTGTAAAAGGACTAATGATGTTCATGTTGTAGAATTATTTTTTAAGGAGGTGGTGAGACCTTATGCTCTACCAAAAGGCATAGTTTTAGATTAAGATGCCAAGTTTTTTTCATATTTCTAGAGGACATTATGGAAGAAGTTGAAGATAAATTCAAAGTTCATGTTTGCACACCATTCACATATTGATGGACAAACAAGAGTGTTGAATAGGAGTTTGGACAACCTATTGATATGCTTAGTAGGAGATAATCCCAAGGAATAGGATTCGATTTTACCACAAGTAAAATTTTCCTATAATAATTTTGTTATTAGGAGTATTGATACATCACCATTCTAGGTTGTATATGGGAGTAGTCCAAGAAATGCTTAATATTTAAGAAAGATAGACAAATGAGAAAGTAATAGTAGAAGTTGAAGAATTTCTAGTGCACTTGAAGAGTTTGCAGGAATAGGTGAGAAATCATATTAATAAGATAAATATTCAATACAAGGCGAAGGCAAATTAAAAGTGGAGATTTAAATAATTGGAGATGAATTTATGGTTCGTTTGAGAAAAGAGTGGTTTGTTATGAAAAATATAATAATTTAAAGATGAAGAAATTTGGGCCATGCCAAACCATGATTCAAAAAATGCTTATGAGGTAGAGTTACCATGTGGACTAAATATTTCATGTGTATTTAATATTTTAGGTTTAAAAGAGTATCATGAAGTAGATATTGAAAATGAATCAATAGAAGCATGATGAAATATTTTAGCAACTACTTCGGAAAAGGAGGAGATACAAGACATCTTGGATAGACATATGGGTAGAAGCACAAGAAATATGCAATATGAAGAGTATCTAATTAGATGAAAATGAAGACCTTTTGAAGATATATTATGACTATCTAAGGCAAAGGTTGGTTGTCTTGATTTTCCTCAAAACGCCTGAGATGTGACAATGTCACTTCTCAAATTACCTCGGGTGTCTAATGTAGAAGCATCGAGGGTGTAAGAGCAATCTTATATCACCTAACAATATTGTTTATTTTTTGACAATGACTACAACGGTAGGGTTGCTTATTTAAGTTTGTGTTTGTGCATGTATGGACCTAAACACTTACCACATAAGTAGAATGGAAATATGAAGTGAGTGGTGAAAGAATCATCTCAATATCTCGTGGCATTTGAGAGATATTAAAGATTTTGTTTTGAATTTTTTTTCCAATTTATATTTTCAAATTCAAATTTGGGACTCTTAGAAACCTCGTACATAGCCAAAAGTTGGGCGAATTTTCTTGTCATAGATCTCTTCATGAGCTTTCCAATGATATATAATGATTGAAGATTCAATTATTGGATCAAAAGATTCTTGGAAGTTGTTCTATTGAAATCCAAATCTATGATTTCTTATAAAATATCTTCTTATGTGGGAAAATGTATGGTGTGACTTGTGGGGCGAAAAAGGGGAGTTACACCTTTGAGGACATTCTAGGGCGCTTATACTTTGTAGGATAAAGAAGGCAAACAAGGGTTATAGAGGATAGTTTAGTAGTACAAATTGTGGCTCCAGCTTGCAATTTTTTCTTGATAGAATTAGATGAGTTTATAGTAAGAAAGCCCGTGTGACTATAGCATGTAATTTCTAAGTATTGTAATTCATTTTCATATAGGCAATAAAAATTATTTGTTTCCTCTCTTATATTTGTTTGGTTAATCTCTTTTATTATTGCATATGTATTTGAATAGAATACGCTTTCATCAATTTATTTTAATAAAATACTATTCTAGTCAAATTACAACACTTAGAAAAATTAAAGCTAAATCAAATAATAAATTATACTATATAAAATATATAATAATAATTAAAAAATAAATATTATTAATATTAATTAATTGCAGAACCTTTGCTATGGATAAAAACTATTACAGCACAATTTTTGGAAGTATTTAGCAATGCAAATCCTAGCCCTTTCAAATGAAACTTGAACTTTCTTCATAACGTACCTAAGCTTTCCATATAAGGCCGGTTATGCAATCTCACAAGTGTACTATATCTGGGTAAACACAACCCTCAACCGATCGAACATTTGTCAGTCAAAGAAATAGATAGCTTATTCTTACCGAAAAGGAATTGGATGCAGTCAAACCTAACTATTGCTTTCATGAAAAAATAACGCAATATGTTTCCATATCATATCTTGCAAATCTGATTGTGGGCAGCACAAATAGGGACAACCCTTACACTGCGTCATCACTCTGTTGTACTTTTCTATTATCCAAGTCATGTGACTGATCATGTTCCAACAGCCTTGAGTACTCTTGAAAAATAACTTGTAGCTCCTCACTATTAAAGCCGTGATATTCATCATCATTGTAGCATTGGTGCATACAACTAATTATAGATGGTTGTGAATGACAGCCATCTTCCAAAGTTGAGGAGGAGCTATGATTCATATCATAACAGGTACTTGAATCTAGTGACCACTCTTTCAAATTGTGATTTACAGCAGTTATTGGGTCCTCCAACATATCTCCCATGGCAGTAGTGGTGTTCTTGTCCTCAGATACATTCTTGGGAGCTTGAGGATTTGGCTTGAGCCTGTTTGGTATGGGAAGATGAATATGTTGCTCCTGCATTAATGTAGTAAATCTCTGATCTTTAGAACTGGATGATGGTAATCCTTTCCTTTCATTAACTGTTATGGTGGATGGATTATCAGTAACTGTAACTGCTTGATGGATATCTTGGTCAGTGGGATTGGTTTTAATGTGAAGAGGTTTGTGAGTATGAGGATCAATGCCTGCCTTTCTTAGCTTTTTAGTAAGTTGACTATTCCAGTAGTTTTTTATTTCATTATCTGTTCTCCCAGGCAACCGCCCTGCAATCAGTGACCACCTACAACAAGTGTAACAACATTTAACCAATGTATAGTTACCATATCAATCCCTAATACTTACAATGCCAAAAAAAGGTGCAAGTTATGATTATGATTTAATGATAATTACTGTTCTCTGTAAAAGAGAAGTTTTTGAGTAAAAATTATATGTGATACCTGTTTCCCAGTAGGCGGTGGAGGCGGATGATGAGATCTTCTTCATCAGTAGAGATGTTTCCTCGTTTTATAGAGGGTCTCAAGTAGTTCAGCCATCGCAACCTACAACTCTTCCCACACCGCTTGAGACCTGTTGTAAGGGCAAAAAAAAGCATAAATTTCAAAAGGATACATGACATTTAGTGTTTACAATGATAACAATGAATATAATACAATAGATTAATACACATGTTGCTAACACATTTTGTCAACAACATATTTTGTTTACTAAGGTGCAAATATGTGACTACATAGACACAGCCCTCCATTTTAGACCAATCCACCCAAAAATCGTTTGACCAGCTCAATCAAAAAATTAAAAGCTAGCTACAAAATAGACTTGAAATGAAAAAGAAGAAGAAGAAGAAGAAGAAAATCTGATTGAAGTCTTAAGAATATGTTTTTAATGCTGCCTAATTGGTAGATGGGCTGACAGAAACAACGGCCTAAGTGCTTTTTCAACTACAAACATTTTTGTTTCTTTCTTTTAAGATGAGTTCAGCGGTGCAACTTGAAATGTCAAAATCAAATACCCATTTGGTTTTAGAAGCTCATTTATTAAGATTCATACAGTACTACTGCTGACAACTACTCCAAATGTACTTGACTATGCTTAGATTCTAATGTTAGCTTAAAAATTTATGAGAGCCTCACTTCAATACAAGAGGGACTAACCTACAAATCTCTCTAATCAATCCATTTCACACAACTGATATCCATTGATGGCACAGTACTCAATTCAATGAACATCTTTTTCTAAACTAATGAAACATAATAAGAAAGAACTTGTTGTTTTGTTCTTGCAAGTCTTTGTCGTTCATAGTTTTTTATAGTTCTTCTTGTTATTTGTAGGTGTCTAATGTGCTTATTCTTACGTTCTATCTAAGCTTTTAAGGCACTGTCTACTGGGTAGGAAATTTGCACCTTAGTAAACAAAATATGTTAACAACATGTGTGTTAGTCTATTGTATTTGTTTACAAATTACTAACACACATTAACACAATAGACTAAAACACATGTTAACATATTGTGTTAACAACATATTTTGTTTACTAAGGTGCCCCATAAACAGTGCCAGCTTTTAAACCCTTCCAAAAAAAACACATATCTCAATAAAAAATAGAAGAAGAGAGAATTAAAAACAGAAAGATCACCTGCTTTTGGTCCCAGATTTCTCCAGTCACCTTCACCATGAGATGCAATATAGTTGGCCAGGAGAGTGTCCTCTAGAGGAGTCCATGGTCCTGTTTGCAACCCAACTTTCAAACAGCATGGAGATCGACCCATTTTCTGTTGATTGAAACAATGAGGTATCTTATGAGACAAACTGAACTGAAACAAACACAACACACTGTAGCAGCTTAAAGCACCAGAGGGCCACTGGAGAGGGCGAATCTTGTCGCTTTAAACAATACATGACATCCACACACATATATATCTTAAAGTGGAAGCTCCACTTGCACTTATATGTTTCCCTACTGCTTTTGGGTTCTGTACAATTGAAATCGTATCTGCTATCACCTTTCCCTTGTTTAGTCTTAGAAAATGCATTGCAATAAATGATAAATGGGCTTTATCATTCTTACTCTCAAATTATTTAATACTGTAGACACATAGCAAACATGTGCTGCAATTTGAGGTCCAGATGTCAATCAGTTTAGAAGCTTTAAGGCTCAGCTTTCTGCTCCAATTGAGACTTTTTTATCTCTCAACTGCCATTCTTGTCCTCAAAATCAACTGTTATTCTCAGCTTTTTCTCTTAGTACTTCAATAATTATACCCCACAGAGCTCAAGCTTTTTCTTTTTCAAAATTTTAAGTTTGGCGTACCCTACATAATCCAATCCAAGTGCCCAAGATGCTCTTTTGAGACATTTTTAAATACCATTTAAGCCCACTTTTGATTTCGTTTCCTATCCCATAACAAATTATTGGAGACACAGTTACAGTCATACAGCTTTTTAAAAGATCTATATTAAGAAAACGCCATAAAATATTTCACTGTTTCGTGTCTAGTCCCAAGATGATAAATGCAGACCCACGTGGATTCCTGGTGTAGAGGCTATGGTAGAATTCTGCAAACCCTTGTTCATCCTGCCAAAAGCTCGACAACCTACAAGTCAATCAAAGGACGTAATATTAAATAAATTTAGGAGACTTCAAACCGATATACTGAATTTGACTGTAATTGCTTTTGTTTTATCAAAGCCTCAATTTTATTATTTTTATGCCTTTGTAAATCTTGCATGAGAGGATCAATCCCACATCTATCAATTTGACCTTAGAAATTTCAAATTTCAAATTCAGTTTCATTTTAATTTTACACATAGCTTTTCCATTCATGAATATTGTTCTGGATTCAGAATTTGGATTCTAATTTCATTTTATTTGGTGTCAACAAAATACGCATTTACAAGATTTGTCGTTATATTCTTATATTTAAAAGCATTCAATTGCATTTTGTTTGATAAATAAGTAATTCTTAAGTATCATTCATATTCATTAAAGGAGTATTCTAAGAACATCTCAATTACAAATATCTTTTGAAAAAAAAAGATTTTAGGAATGTAATATACGTGAGCAAGAGAGAAGCTGAGGACTAAGGCAGCAAAACACCTAGCCGCTAGGACTAGTGTGGATGCCTTTGCCTCTAGAGACAACCATGAAAACTTTGATCGTCATTACAATGGTGCAAACGAAGATGACAATGAGATCCTCCTTGACATCTTTTTGGGTGCTCGTTTGTTGGCTCATATGAAGGCTATAAATGGTTCAAATGGTGTTTCAGATGATGGATCTAAGGACGAGATGGATGTTGAGAACAATTTGGCAGAGATGTTGGGCTGGAAGGCTCAACAAGCTAGGGATTGTATGGATTTTTCTTCCTCATTCCCCTCTATTCTTGGCCTATGTAGAGTATTTCTTTCTGCCCCTTTGGCTGCAAGTACATCTGCCAATCCTAACCCTGCTAACAATGTGGCGATCAACGTGTCCTCCCTCTAGGTGGTCTTAGATCAGGTCAATGCCTCTTCTAATAGCCTTGGGGTGGTTTGTCTATTCAAGGGGCTTTTACTGGTGGTTGCTTTGTTCAAGGAGATTTATCTTCTTAATTTGGTCCCTAATATTCTAAATTTTCCTCTTCTCTAAAGAATCTTAGAGGAGTTAATGTTGGTTCTCAAATTTTGAAATGTACAAATCTAAAGTTGGTTTTTGAAGTTCCTAGGGTGGCTCTATCTACGTCTATTTTGAAGAATAGTGAGGGAGCTAGGGCTATTGACTCCTCTCGATGGGTTGAATGTTGCTAGTCCTATGGATGTTGATTCTTCTCTTTTTTTGGAGCCTCTTAAAGCTGGTGGGATAGTGAATTTTTCTCTTCCCGTTGTTGTTGTTCCTTCCTCTAAGTGTTCAAAGGATCCCTGTGTAATGGTGTCTGATGTGTCTGATAAGGATGCCTTGTCCCCAAAGTTTCCTTTGAGATAATCTCGTTGTTCTAGTTTTAGCAAGCCTTTTGTGGTGATGCAGGAAGGTTAGTTTGAACTCTTTGTTCTTGATTCCCTCCTTGATGATTCTGAGACTTGGTTGAGGAAATCTATTGTTGGGAGATTTTGTAGTAATCGCCTCACTATCCCCACTGTACGTAGATGGATTCTTTGGACTTGGAAGCTTAGTGGATAGGATGAGGTAACTTAAATGTTGAATGGTTTCTTTCTCTTTTCCTTTCTCTGTGAGGAAGATTATTTTTATGATGATCCTTGATTTTTGGGCATGAATGGTCTCTGCATTTGAAGTTGGTGTCCTAGTTTCGACCCTCAAAAGGAAACTCCCAAGTTTTCTATTTGGGTTCGTTTGTCAGGGCTACCTTTGAAATTTTGGAATGAAAACATTTTTAGGATTATTTTCAACTCTTCTGGGCAATATTGTTTTATAGATAAGGTCTCCAAACTTATGAAGCGGTTGTTGTTTGCTAGATTTTGTGTTTATGTGGAGAAAGATTGGGTGCTCTGTAGTGCTACTCCAATCCCTTCATGGCAAGGAGGTAATACAGTGTTGAAACATGGCTTGGAAGAGGAATGATGTAAGTATATTTTATATTAAATACTAGTTAATAGAGCTAGAAGCATACATTAGCATTAAGTGAAATACTATGATGTTAATTAATGATATTATGTTAATTTCTTATGGTGAGGAAATCTATGCTATGCTCATTATTGTGATTAAATGATACCTAATGTTAGTTAATATTAGATGATGACTTCATGATAAATTATGTTATTTGATGGTAATTACGGATACTTAACATTATAGTCTAGATGATGTTACAAGATCAGTGCATATGTTTCCTTATGAGATATGATGATGGTTACTCACATGTTTACAATTTACTAATGTACTAATTCATGTATCTATTGAGGTTTCAGTTACTATTATGCTTATGTTACTATTCTCATGGATCCTGTTTGATGTGTTTGTATGAATAGGGATGGAGTCGTAGTTACTCACTCATGAGGCCCACACGATGTCTCAATCCCCTTCACTATTTGCCACTGTTTGATATGTGTGTGTGTGTGTGTGTGTGTGTGGGCGTGCACGTGATTTGGCTATTGTGCTAATGTGGAGAGGTACCAGACATCTACTTCACCTAGCTCCATAGGTCTAAGCATGCTTACTTTCTCCAATGGGGTTACTCAGAGATGACACATTGGCCAACTTTCCCTAAGCCTAGCCTCATCGTGCTTAGTAGAGTGTGATCTATCTTTAATGAGAGTAACTTAATTCACCCTCCGACTACCGCCATTGGTAATGTCTAGTTATCTTGACCCCCATGTGGAGACCCCATGATAAGTGTCTTTGTGTTTAGATGCATTTTGTAGGAATTGTATTGCAATTATTAGTTTATGTTTAAATTAATAATTTTTGTGATTTAATGGTTTAGATAATTATTTTTATAGTTTAATAGTTAGTTATGATTAAATGAGTTTTAAATGACTTTTGTATGATTAATGGTTGTTTAGATATGTTCGGAGCTCTTGGAAAAAAAATAGGTTTAAAAGAGGAATAATTGTTTATTTTAACTGTGATTTATTAATATGTTGAATTTATAGTGTATATATTTATTAAGTATTTAAAATAGTTATTTGATAGTGTAAAGATCTCAAGAAGGTGTATTTATGCTCATTTTAGCTAGCATTACTTAATTAGTGTTAATTGAACATTTGGAAATGAAGAAAATACATTTTAGTATTTATTTATTTTAAATGTTTTAAAAAGGAAATGGTAATACAATTTAAAAGGGGAAAAAATAGAGTTACTTGGAACTTAGCCATTTTTGTGAAGAGAAAACCCTCTTCTTTCTTGATTCTTGAAAATGTAATATGTGAATGAATTGTGGATGGATTTGTGTGTGATTGGATGCACTGGATTAGGAATTTGAAGAGCTTCAAACTGCCCAAAGGATTTGCAAGTTCATTTGGTATGTGGGGAGATCTTTGCATTTTAATTTTGGAGGAGAAAGAGGTAGGACATCATATAACTTCCTCATTTCTCCATCATTTGGCTTGAAATCTATTGCAAATGATTTGTAGGATGAATTTAGGCATGTTTCCTTTTTGTAGAATTGGATTTGATTGAGTATTTAATTTGTTTGATTCAAATTTCTAAAAATGTGTTTTTTCAAGAAAATGCTGTAGAATTTTATGGGATGCTTGTAATGAGATTTTTATTAAATTTTTATGTTGTTGGGTGAATTTAGACCAATGGACTTTCTCATATTTTGAACACTTTGCATTTTTAATCTTTTTTGAGCTCTATTAGTGGAGGTTACATACATTGCTGATTTTGCATATGAAATTTGAAAAAAAATGAAAGTTGGAATTTTAAGGTTTTGATAGTATTTTATTTTGTGGAATAATTAATTTATATTACAAAATTTCCTTCTTGGTTCAATTTGAGTTTTTCTTCATGTAGTTATGGTCATTTTAGGATTAGAGGCATATGTGAATAGTTACTTAAAACATGCATGAATAGTGAAAAGATTGTGAATAGGGTTTTGAATTAGAGGATTAGCTTAAAATAGACACGATATAATGAAATGATGGAATTGCTTATTAATGAATGGATTATATGTTAGTTTCATTCCTTCATGTGTGTAGATGAATTGACGCCTTATGGATTGTGTACTTGTGATGCATGTAAATGTGTTTGTTGGAAATAAAAGTGCTTGTTATGTTAAGCTTATCATCTTGATTGATTTGGTTGAGGTTGAAGAGTTTAAATGCATGATTATTTCCTCTTGTGTGATTGAGTTGTATCTATTATTATGTTCATGAGGCAATTGCAATGTGGTTAATGAGAACCAAGGTGCATGAGATCTTGTGTTTTTTATACGATTGTTGAGTGCATTGATACATTACGAGTGTGATAGTGTGATATATAAAATTTGTGGTGCTTCTTATTTTTATAGATTTGCATATGGTTGTATTTGTGTTATGTGCTCTTGTAGAGCTTAATGAGCCATGGGTGTAGATGATAGGGATGGTTGGGAAGTGGCTCTCAATGTGTCACCAAGCATGAGCAATCACTTGGCTGACCATTGAGAGTAAAGAAAGTACGTGGATAATGAGAATTGTGACAAGTGATAAAAATGGGTGTGTGTGTGTATATATATATATATATATATATA
>MU223539.1:593038-611463 GCA_018584345.1 Thuja plicata
CACCTAACCTTATTATAGCTTGAGCAGTACCTTTAATGTATTTTATCTTATATTCATGATGAATTTCCTTGATCATGTGATGAAGTGTTTGTTATATGTATGGTGTGTGTAATCCTTTACCTAATCATATTCTTGTTTGTTGTGTTTGGGTCGTGAGTTCATCTCCTTAACATGATGGGGTGGGCCTGAGGGTACCACGGGGTTAGATGGCATGGCCAACCACTGTTTGGGTCGACCCGAGCTTCTACAACAGGATGTGGCATCAGAGTTATCTTCCTCTCTCCCTTCTCTATGTTTTCTTGTACTCTTGTTTATGTTTCTCACATATGCTAAATTCGAGGATGTATGTCGTATACTATGTATTCATATAGTCAAGTATATTGGACCTTCTCTATGATGGGAACATCGTAATGTATTGAAAAGAAAGAAAAGGAAAGGAAAGGAAAGGTCCTTTTATAGTCCACTATACCAGCCATATGTTTTTGGGTCTAGATATGGTGACAGCAATATGAGACTACCCCGACTCCTTGATAGAATTTTGATTTGATTAGTAGAAGAAATTTACGTGTACCAGTGTTGCTATTGGGCACACTTGATAAATATTTCTTATATTATTCTCTTAGTTCTTATATATTTCTAATAATGACAATCATTGGAACATTTCCATTGTTGCACTAAAATAAACATAGATATTTTTGAGTAGGCCCAAAGGATGAATTAGTCATTCTTTGGTGCTAGTTAGACTGTATGTTAGCTAGTGATTGGGCTAAGTGTCCTTGACGGCGAAGTTCTCGATCGAAAGAACTTGAAGTTTGGTAGAGATTTCTAGATTGACGCCTCTGCCTACCACTGGCATCTGTGCTATTCGACACCTCCATCTAGCAATCAACGCCTCCACTTCTCTGTACTGAGACAACCAAATCACCAAAAAATTTCTAACTAGCAATTGATGTCTCCAATTTTGGATCGGCACCTCTGTCTACCTTCGACGTCTCCACCCAAGCTAATTGTATTCTTGGTCCGTTAGTCTGTGTTTTGATGCTAAGAGTTTGGTCTTGTTTTCATGTTATTTTAATTAATTGAATTATCATGTTTAGCCTGTGGTTTAATGATTAATCATAAGTTTGGTTAGCATAGGAATATTATCGTTTCATTCTCTTATAGGATCCAGTCTAGTGTGTCATCACAAAACCCTTGGATGTAGTGTGGGCTTCTGCTATTGCTTTGTGAGTTGTATAGTTTATTTATTCTGTGATTGTGCATGAGATGCTATAAATTTATATGTGTGCATGCTTAAAAGTAATTGTATTAGTGTGTTAATGATTTATTGTAAAAAAAAGTATTTGTATGTTTTAGTGTATGTTTTGTCTTCATTTTAAGGCTTCTATGGCGGGGCATTATATCTGGTATCAGAGCCTCAGGTTGCAGCACTGAGATCTCTAGTTAACATTTTTTCCTATGGTTAATTTTGTGGTATGTTTTCTTGATGCATTATATTATCGGTAATGATTGTTAGCTTGGCTTCATGTGTATTCCTCCCCATGTTATGCATTTATGTTGCAATCAATTGTTAATTTTATATTATTTGACCCTAAATTATTGGTAACTCTTAGAGCTCAATGAATTCAAGAGATATATAGTAGATAAATAATCAATCATGTTACTTGTCTAAGTATGGTTATTACATGCCTTTTTTCATGAATGGCGTCATGTATGTGCTAGGTTGCATTTATGCTAATATACCTTACTATGTGAAATAATGAATGTTTTCCATCATGACTAATGAAGTGTTGTGCTTTCTCAAGGGAATGTGTGTGAATCTTACCTTGTGTGGATTGTGAAGACTAAGTGACGAGCCTTATTTGGTAAATGGTTACATGAAATGAAAAATCAACTATCTATTTTCCCTCTTTCTTTTCTTGATGTGTGATTTACAAAGATGCTCATTTGTGGTGCAAAAGTAGAAGTATGGTAATATTTATGCATTATATAGAGTTAAATAAATTTCTTCATGCCCTTGTTTGTATTGGGACAAATCGTATGCCCTTAACTTAGTAAGAGTTGAATATGTTAATGCTACATATGATCAAGTAGATATGTTAAGTAGTGATGAAATTATCTTCCCTAATTGGGATTTTAAATTATGTTCTCATTCAATGAATATTGGCTATTGAATATAAACATTTTGATGACTCTTGAAATCCTATGCATTGAAACAAAGTGAGTTTGATTTGCTTACGTTATGTGTATGATTAAAATGGAATTCCTTCTGTGTAATTGAACTCATTTTGCTGATAGAAGTTATTGTTTCATGCATTAAGTAGAGATAAGTGTTGACATGTGTATGTTATAAGCTGGTATATCCTCTATGTGAAAGACGAAATTGATGTTAAGTATGACATTGATGTTAAGATGGATTTAAAAATTATAATAGACATGGAATGACATTTTGGAAAGAGGAATATCATGGATATTATGAAATGCTAGTGTAGCATACTTATGGGAAGAAATGTAATCTATTTATAATGATGTGTTGCATATGAATATGTACTCCCTTGTGAATGTGAGAAAACCAATACCAATGCTTTTGATGGGTGTTGTGTAAAACTAGTGCTTTCTTTGTGTGCCATGGAGTGGTGTGATTAAGAACCCCTCTATGAGATTTATGTTTGTGGTAGGATATGGGTATGGGAGAAACCATACCACTTATGTGTTGTTTTCTTCATTGCTACCCTATTGAGTGCCAATCTACGAGTTGTAATTCAATATAAAATGAGTAGTAATATTACCAATTCCTCCATTAGAAGGATCGATGTATGAATAATGGCGGCACAAAGCGACCTTAGCTTCTACTACTTGAGGGATGAAGTAATCAATATTCTTACCACCTCAAATTTTTGCTAAATACGATATGTCTGTAATGTTAAAATTCAGTTACAACACCTATACGTACCCCTACAAAACTCTCTTGAGTAGCCCACTTTGAAGATGTATATCTTGTTATCTATTGATTGAGATTGGGGATCATGTTCATAAATAAGTACACATGTCTATTTCTAATTTCCCACAGCCATATTTGATTTATATGCATGACTCATACATTAGGAATGAGCTTATTGAAAATCATCAAAATTATGTGTAGTTGGGTGGTTGGTTCATTTGGTAAACTTCAGAACCAAATGTCAATAGGTATGTAAGTTCGGCTTTTCCCCTAACTACTTGACATCATACAATGTCGACAAGTTAGGCTTCTTTCCCAACTCTTAAACCAAATAAAAGTGTTTCGAAGGTTTTAATCCCTGTCAACTACCCGACATCATACATTGTCAACAAGTCGGGTTTCTTTCTAAACTCCCGAATTGGATGGGAATGGTTTAAAGGTTTTCATTTTACCCCAACTACCCAAGATCATACATTGTTGGCAGGTCGGACATGTTTCAGAACTCATGAAATGGATGGGATTAGTTCAAAGGTTTTAATTATGCCTTGACTACATGACATCATACATTGTTGGGTGGTATACATGATTCTCGAACTCGCTAGGATGCCTGACTCTATGAAGAAAGAAAGGACTTATAAGGGAGAAATTATTTTCCCAAAATTTCTCATAGGAAAAGGATATGGAGATTTAAAATGCGAAGAAGAAATAATTGTACTTTCATTAAGGAAAGGTGAAATATTCAATGAGATGGAGATTGAAACTCACTAATATATATTTAATTATTCTTGACTTTGGGATAGGAAAATAAATAGGTTTTTATAAATATTATAACAGTCTAAACACTCACTTGTAATTATAAAAGGGAAATCAAGACAGGGTGAAAAAGGGGGGATCAATTTTAATGTATCATAAAAACTTCTGTAAAATATGGGTTTCCTTCTTAATATTGTGTAATGAATAGAGTTGAATATTTTCAAATTTGGTTTCACCTCTTATATTGACTCAAGTAGTCAAGATTTTTTAAATTTTCCTGTATGTTGTGGCTTTCTTATTATATTGATTTGAATATCAAGAATATTTCAGATTGGTCAAAGAATTCTTAAGAATCTTTGTATGATTTGTTTTCTCGGTTCTCTCAAGGAAAGATTAAATTATTATAGATAGGTCATAGTAATAAGATACCCCATTGAACATACTAACAATCAAGTAATCGATAGATTTACACAAGGTGTAAATTTAAAAATTGTCGAACGAAGTGATATATAACTAGTGAAGGAACACAATATTGACTCTGCTACCTAGTGGATATAAGTCATTGATCATTTAAACCAATCACATTCATATATGATTTCAATTTATTTTTTATGCAAGCAGGGTTAGAAGATAGATTTCTCTATTTCAGACCATTCATGCCATTCTGAGATAGAGGAGGTAAGAGATTGAAGATAAAATAATAGGAGATCGGATCTTCTTAAATAAGTATACATGTTTAATCGCCTTGGTCTAGCAGAGTTAGAAGTGTAGGGGAATTTGATCATTTTGATCAAACCCATTCATTGGCCAAAGTCAATTGTTGAACCTGATAATAGAACCTGACACATTCTTAGGGTTTGGAAAACCTACGATTTTAGGAAACAAAAAATTGGCGAATCTACTAGGGAGTAGAATAAAAAATATTGTTAAAACATAATCCAAAATCTTTGGCATTGAATCAAGACAGTTGAGATTGTCCCATCCGAATCACCCAACCATCTAATTGACAACTTTGCTGGGGAGTTGAATAAAAAATATTGTTGAAATATAATCTAGAATATTTGGCATTGAATCAAGATAGTTGAGACTTCCCATCCGAGTCACACAACCAATAGATTGGTTACTTTTTTGGGGATGTGTTTTGAACTTTGAAATCATTCCAACTGGTTCAAATAATATTCAAGGTGACTTTGCTGGATTAATGAGCCCAGGAGATGATTTAATATTTTCCTCATAAGGAGGTGGCAACTCTGTAAACTATACGTAAGTAAAATATACCCAGTTGTGAAAGAAATGTATCAGTAGTATATGTATCTTAACACGGTTCTAGATACAACCATGTCATGTGATCAATCCAAGATGCATAATAGAAGGAGTTTCAAAATTGAGATGTATAAGGCGTTGGATTTCTGAGGCATCATTGGTTACCCAATTGACATCCCACCCGCCATTAGAGATAAAATACTATTATTCAGTGGTTCAAAGGATGAGTCAGTTGAGAAGCATTTACAGTGGTTCGATTACTTGATGGTGGACTATGAAGTTGATCATGAAGATGTAGTTATGAGACTCTCTGTGCAATCCTTGAAGGACAATGTAAGAGAGTGGTTTTCAGACTTACAACCGTGCTCCATCAGTTCTTGGCATGTCTTCAAATCAAGGTTCATAGAACAATTCGGTGAAAGAATTATTGAATCCTTGGTGATCAAAGAGTTTATGGACATTTGCATTAGAGAAGATGAGTTGGTTCCATCTTTCAACCTCAGATTTGTAAAAGTAATAAAGAGAATCCATGAAAACATGGGGCCTAATGATGTACTAGCTTTTTATATCTACTTGGGTTCCTTTGATGAAGAAATGAGTTACAGGTTGAGGAATGAAAGTCTAGGAAGTCTGAATGAAGTATTTGTAATTGCTATTAACATTGAGAAGGTGTCAAAATATGGGATGTCGAGGAGATTTAAGTTGGAAAGGAGATCCTCTTATGGAAGAAAAAAGTATAATCCATAGGTTAATAATGGTGTCTTAAATAACTACTAACTCGCTTCCCCATTGTATGATTCATACTATGATGGTGGATACGAGTCAAAATATGATACAATACATATGAATCATATGTATTGCCTCAAACAAAAACAAGACCTTATGCACATACTCAAGATTATGCATATGTGCATCCACCTGATGCATACTTAGCTAAGAATGGAAATGCATATGAACATCAACCTGTTTTCCTCAATCAAGCACTATTCACTAGTGTAGGTCAAATTGGGCCCCAAATATTTTATCATCAAGATGCACATAATGTTGATCCTATTAACAATGAGAGAAGACCATCCTCAGATTTTGGTGAGAATAAATTCATAGGATTACAATGGAAACCTCTTGATGATATTAATTCAAATAAAGTATATGACGATGTGGATATCAAGGAAATGTTGCACTTATTTTCAAATGAACAAAAGATAAAAAGTACTAATAATTTTAATTCTTATAAATCATAGATGAGGTTATTTGTACTGCATAAGTTTGATGGTAATTTAAGAGCATGATAAGGGTTATGTTAATGAAGATAGAATTATTAATAATATACATTATGGATAGTAGATGCGAGATGAATGTATCTTTGAAAATTATTTTCAAATGATTTCAAATCCATTTTACAATGGAATGATAGAAGAAGATTACATGTTCTCTTTCCAAGGTGCGTTTAAAGGAAGTTTTTATGAGTTCTCAAATCCATTGTATGAGAAAGAGGGAGTATTTTCAAAGGATTTGGATGTCACATCAGCTTATGAAGATCATTCACATAAGGCTGAGCCAAAATCATGTGTATAAGATAAGTATGTTATATCATCATCATCAAAAGAAGAAGATGTTTTAAATTGAGCTACTTCAGAAGTAATTAATGTAATAGAAGTTTCAAACATGCATAGTATGGGATCTGAAAATTATTCTAATGCTATGATATGTAATTGTGTTGATACCTTCGTGCCTCATAAAGAAAAGTTTGATACTCATGTTGAAGCTTCTCATGTAGAAGTAGGTTATGGTTATGATAATTAACCATATATTGTAAATGAGCTAGAAAATATAGATTGCACTCTTGGTGTAAAAAAATGAACACATGTTTAATGGTGGATGAATTAGCCAAGTATTCTAATGAATTAGGTTGTTTTTCAAACAACATTACATATTCGAATGGAAGTCTATTTGATTGTCATGATGATGTACATGCACATATAGTTCAGCCAGATAGATGTTGTTTGCTAGATGAAATTGGGTATGATGAAATAAAATGTTACATGAAGTATGGATCCGATCTAGTTGATGTCCATAGTATCTACTTGTTACATGATGATGATTATTTTAGTATAGGCTTGATTTTTAGAAGCATAATGATGAAAAATATATCGGTACTGAGTATAGTGAATTGAAGAAAGTTGTTAGCATGCTCTATTAGGTAGATTTTAGTGATAAATTCAAATTAATCTTGGTCCAACATTATGAGAATCAAGCATATGATAGAGGAATGCATTGGTTTTTTTAGTTTTGGTGGCCTGGGGCCACCAAAAGAAGTTTGGACTTGGTTTTCAAATAGGAGATGAGTGGTTGAGGAGCCCAATGGATAGGCACATGGTCTTCTCCACTAGAGAAAACAACATTCTTTCTATGCGTGAAAGGGGCATACATCCCCAGACATGGCCACTATTAGCACCTCAAATTTTTACTAAATTTGATATGCCCATAATGTGAAAATTTAGTTAGAACACTTTATAGGTATCTCTACAAAACTTTCTTGAGTGACCCACTTTGAAGATGTATATATCACTATTTGTTGATTTTCATTGGGGATCATGTGTTCAGCAATTGGTATTGGAAATTTGGTTATGTTGGAACCTTAAATTTTGGAAAAATTTAGGGGTCAAAATAGTATTAGACATTCCTGAATAATCTTCTCTTATAGTCATTTTTCATCATCACCAAGCTTTTGTATTTGATCAAAGGTTGAAGATGTATATCCTGGAAATATACCTGTTAGGAGCACGCTTAGACATGAAAATGTTAGAGATATAAATCAATAAACACACATTAACATATCTAAGAACATACTTCAAAACAAGACTTCCACCATAACCTCCGATGAGCTGAATCAGGGCACCCAATGCCTTGTTGATTTTCTCTTAGAGATGTATGTGGGTGTGCTCTCCCAACACAATATCTAATCCCACTTGAAATGCATGAAAAATGAGCTAATAACTCAAGTACAAGGAACTTGTCTCAAGCTTTCACCATTGATAAAAATGCAAGAACTAGGCTAAGATGATATGCAAGAACTAAGCTAAGATTCATTCCATTTAAACCTAAGATGTGATTTCTAGATTTTAAAAATCATGAAACATGAATATGAACTAAGAATTCTAAAGCTAAACTAGCATGATAACAATGCGTAAAATGGAGATGATTTGCTCTTGGCAAGGGTCTCTATTTATATATTTTTGGAAGGAAGGAGAGGGCTTGAATGAGGTGGAGCTCATGTGGCATCCACATAGGTGCCACATGAGGGACACATAAGTCATGCAAGAGGCCAATTTTTCTCACACATGTGTGAGCAACTTGTGATGTGATGGGTCAAGGTGTACTTAAAGTACACATGTGAAGGATCTTGTAAGAGGTGTAAGAGTTTTTGTCTAATGAAACACTTTTAGAAAGTGTAAGAAAGTGTCATCAAGGTTGTAAGAAACCTTGTTGGCACCAATTAGAATAAATTCGAAAAGTCAAATTTAGAAATTTGCTCACACACGTGTGAGCAAATAATTAGGACTAAAATGTCTAAGAATCCTAAAATTAGCCTAGTTAACCTTAGTTAATTAGTGAGTAGGTCTATTTGGTGAGAGTGATGTGAGGCAGGGTAGGATCTAGGTTCAAATTAGTTTAATCTAAATTAAATTTAGACTAATTATGGTTTAGTAGAATTAAGTCATGCAGAGGAATAAATAAATTATAAATTTATTTAAAAGGGATAAATGAGGGAAATGTATATAAATGATATTTAATACATTAAAAGGGGAATAATATTTAAATTTAAATTTAAATACTATGAAAATGAATCATATTTAATTAAATAGATAGAAGAATATAACAAATATAATTAATTAAAATTAACTATAATGTTATGGGAATATTAATTAAATTAATATAAGGATGATTTTGGACATCTACATTTTGCCCCTCTTTGATGTTGCATCGAAAGTGGCGTCGTGTCAAAGAAAAGAAAATAAGATGCCCCAGAAAGGCCAGGAAAATCTAAGGCGATGAGGGTAGAGGAGTGTGCCCCCTCAAGAAAATAATAGGAAAAAATAACTTTTTTTTAATTAAAATTTTCTCAAAAAAGGCAGGGAGAGGGGGAAAGAAAACCAATTGCATGGCATGTCCAAAAGAAATGGAGGAAAAATGAGAACTAGAATGGGAAACGGGGAGAAGGATGGAATAAATGGGTCCCAAGGGGCTATAAATAGTCCACTGGGGCCCAAAGAGAAGTCATTTTCATTTACAAGGAGAAAAAAGACAGAAGAAGAGAGAAGAGACGACGACTATTCGAGAGCATGCGCAACTTGGAGAGCGAGTTAGGACACATTAACAGCCCATAGACGTAGGACCACCGGTGAGTAATCGAAGAACTCTTTTTCCTTTACGCATTTAATACTTAATTTTGTTTTTGTGACACTCAAAAAGAGTGCCAAACTGGTTCACAACGGAGACAATGGTCACTTCACCACTGTCTATGCAGACGGTTGATCGATGATCGTCATCTATGCAGACGATTGATCGGCGATCATCATCTACATAGACAGAGATTGCACGATCACCACCTGTGAGGGTAGGGGGGAGGCAAAAAAAGGGGAGCAGAGATAGAGAAGTAGGTTCACCATCTGCGTGGAAAAGAGGCGACGGCCTAAACCACTGTCTCCACAGATCTGCGGCTGTGAAGAACCATCGTCTGTGTAGGTAAACAGGCGTCTCTACCAATTAACCCAAAAATAGAGGAAAAAAGGGGGGAAAGTAGAGGGGAAGGGATCCGGGAGCACTTTTCAATGCCCCAGATCAAGAAAGAAATCTATCTAATTGCTGACATGGGTATTTGGTGGATGCAGGAGGATACAATTTAGTTCCAAGCGAGGGAGAGCTACCCAACGACAATGGAGCTAGCACAAGAGCTGACAACTAAGGAGTGGGGAGTGGTCACCTTGTGTGGCCTGGAGTATTGCATCTTTGGCCCCACTTCAGAGCGCATAATGCATTGATGTCTGCTCTTATTGAGAGGTGGCATAGTACCACCTCGAGCTTTCACTTACCTAAAGGGGAAGTGACTATCATGCTACACGATGTGTGGCGAATCTATAGAGTGCCAATTCGGGGACTTATTTCCCGAGTATTGCTTCGAGGGATCAGAGCCACATATAGAGGCGACCTTCAGGAGAGCATATGCAGACATTCCCACTATGTAGGAGTGGATGCCATGGGCAGGGGCGATGGTGGCACAACCACGGTTGCAACAGCTATGGTGGCACAACCACAGTTGCAACACCTGTGGTGGCACAACCACGGTTGCAACAGCTATGGTGGCACAACCACGGTTGCAACAGCTGGCATTGTATTTAACCGAATTGATAGGAGGTCAGATGATGCCAGATCATGCAGGGAAGGGATTCCCTATTGGCTGGACATGAGTGTTGAGCAGCATCATGGAGGATGGAAAATAGTACTGCTGGGCTTATACCATATTGGGTCAGCTATATTATGATCTTCGCATGTGCACCTATCGTAAGGGTAGGGCGTTAGGAGCAGGGTGCACTTTGTTACTGGTATGGGCATGGGAGCATATAGCTGTCACATGCCCTATTCAGACACATGAGACCAGAGAGGCTTATGAACCATTTGTATGCAGGTACAGGCCACCTATTAGTTATGAGTCTACGAACTCGATTGGGTATTGGTGCATGAATTTAGATAAGATCAGCGACATCCAGTGGGTGCCATATGCATGATGTGAGACATGGGGCCATCAGGTCCCATAGAAGGATGGAGATGGATATACAAAGGATGACCATTATGACTCCTATTATTTGAGTTTTTTACAGATTGATTGTTAGTTGATAAGACACACATCCTATGTTATATGCAGGTATATGTCATCGAGGGTACATAGATAGATGGGACAAGTGCAGGAGGTCGTGCTAGATGGATTCCCTCATCCTTTGGTGACTCAGGAGGTGGGAAGCATCTGAGGGATTGGATTTGACCTATGGGGAGCTCAGGGATCTTGGATGGGCATGGAAGGAGTGGCATGGATCAGAGCATGGGAGTCACTGCATGACGTAGGAGTAGTGCCGACATATGCATAGTGGTGGGCGACTCACAGGCCCATTAGATTGACGATTCCTAGAGTGGTACATGCAGATGAGAATCCTGGGGAGGGAGAGGAAGGAGGAGGACAGGATGGTGATGATGATGATGAGGAGGGAGGAGATGGAGGAGGGATTGGGGGTAGGAGATATCGACCGATATTAGCGGCCAAGAGGCGACAAGGACAGGTAGAGATACCTGTAGGGAGACAGCCACCAGTGATCCCTGATATACAGGGACATGCACTAGGACAGGGACAGGGGCCATAGGTACAGGGGCCACCAGCGGGCTACATATCCTAGGAGGTTCATGATACGGTAGTGGCAGAGAGAGATAGCCCGCAGACATAGCTACAGAGGGTACAAGGATTACTCGCTATATCTCAGGCGACTGAGAACAACACATAGACAGAGATCCTCAGACTACAGGGACTATTGGCCACCTCTCAGGCCACATCAAGCAGTTTACAGACAGAGCTGGCCCGAGTGTAGGGGGCCTTAGTGGCAGAGAAAGCACAGGGAGATGGTGCAAAGAGGGCACTAGACCTTCTACAAGCCTGGGTGGATAGTGGAGAGTTTGGCATGGGGGGACATGAAGAGGGGGTAGGATAGGAGATGGAAGCCATGTAGGAACTTTGACAGCGCAGCAAGATACTACACAGAGACGGGAAAAGAGCTACAGGGCAGAGCGAGATATAGCTCACCAGGTAGGCACAACTACAGGTCCGAGATAAGTGATAGCAGATGCATTTGCAAAACAGAGGGATGCCGACAGGAGAGGATGAGAGGTTGTGTACTACATGGGCCTATATCATAGAGCAGTGCTGGAGGGACAGGGGGAGCCATAGTACTCAAAGAGATCTGCATCCTAGAGTATAGGTCGGGATTCCCAAGGATCAGTGGGGTTACCACCCTATTCTAGCAGGGGTGCGGGGCCATCACAGCCACCGTGGTGACTCTTTCAGACCATTTTTGACACACATTTTGTATGATATTATGAGACACTGATGTATGATTGAATTTATATATACATGGACCTTTATGATGGTGATCTACTTTGTGATATGATTTTATGTAGGATGGATATGATGTGTTATGATTCTATATGTATATGATGCTTATGACTGACATGCAGGATGAGATAATCTTATATGATTATGCTAACCTATTTGTGATGCAGGGATGAGATGCATATGATGATTAATGATATATGTGAAATGCTTATAGATGGATGTATATTATGTGTAATGATGCAATGTGATGCTATATAAGTGAATAATGAGTAATGAGTAAATGTGTAATTAATGTTAATGATTAATGACTAATCAATGGAATTAAATGATTAATGAATGGACTTAAATGATTAACAATGAAACTATAATGATTAATGATGAATAATGCAACTATAATGATTAATGGTTAATGAATTAACAATGAAACTATAATGATTATTGATTAATGGACTGAATGGGTAATGATTAACAAATTAACCGAATGAATGTAACTAATAATACAAGGAAATGAAATAGATGAATGCAAATGAAAAATGGAATACATGAGGACACTATTTTTGTGTGTATAAAATAGGTCTAATAGAATCAATTAGGTAGTTGGATAGGAGGAATAAACAAAAATCTTGCCAAGAGCAAAATGCAAAGTGAAATATGACCTAGCTAAAATGCAATCCTATGTACATGATGATAGTGGCATTTATACCGTGTTAATGTTGGAGAGCACACCCTAGTTTGATTTTGCAAAAGGAGGTATGCACCATGTGCTAGAAAACACAAGTGACATGGCTCCTTTGCGTGGACTAGACTCTCAAACAAATAGGTTTCTAGGAACAAGAATGCAAGATTTCAGGTATGATGAGACCTATGAAATGTTTCTCATGAGGAGACACAATACATCCAAATCTTTTTAGGGATTTGGGATGCATGAATCTTGCCCCCAGTGAGGCATACATAGTCATAATTGAACATCAAACATAAATGCAGTAAAAATCTATGACAAGATGATCATACCACAAACAACACATATCTCAATAAGTACTCATCATAACAAACCAAGATATGAAAGATCGAGGCTGTCATGAGAAGGACACATTTCAAAACACAAGATAAAATCAACAAAAGGCATCCTGACCAAGCGCTCATTCATTCCAAAAGTTCTTTCCATGAATAGATTTGATGTGAGGATCGATAAAAGAGCCGTCACCGGAAGGATGCATCCTGATGGGCCTAAGATTGATCAATTGAAACGGGAATTCGCTGGCAATTGCTTGCAGATAGAATGAAACTAAGAAAGTCAATCTGTTTGTTGATTTGGTAAAAAATTGTTATGATCACTGTATCTGGAATAAAGCTCAGTGTTGATGGGGTAAGCTCAGTCATGTGGGAATGTGATTGTATTGTGGAAGTGGAAAGCGGTCAGGAGACTACCTACACAGATATGTGTAGTGAAGTTATTATGGAAAGTGATGGAGACTGCATGAAAGATGGGGGAAACAAATGGTAGATCTAACTACACATGGCGCCTGAGATAGGTTTTCACCATGGTACTTATCCATTGTGCCACCGAAGTGGTTTTCACAAATGGATGAATTTATTTCTCTTTCTTTTTTTTTTTCTTTTTTGATACTTTTTCATTTTTTATGCTTTTTTGATTTTTTAATTTTTGATTTCTTTGAATGTTTTTGGATTTTCTGCTTTTCTGATTTTTTTTTTGGGATTTTGATAGTTTTATGTTTTACAACAGACTGCTGAAGGATCAAGCATAAAAGCGCTTGAGATGCATGATATTTACAGTATCAGGGATTGGATCTCCCTCTGGTGTAGCAATCTGATAAGCGCCAAATCCAAACTTTGTTGTGATTATGAAGGGCCCCAACAAATTAGGCTCAAACTTTCCTTTCTTGTCACAGTTTTGGAGGTTCTTCATATTGTGCTATAGGACGAGATCACCAACCTCAAACTGACAAGGTTTGATCATTTTTTGAACTGGAGGCAGAGGCAGTTTTGATACACGCGGAGGTGGTTTAGGGCACTGAGGAATCTCTCATCAAGGAGTTTAAGCTCTTGAAAGAGAGAAAATCTATATTCTTCTTCCGACAACAGATTCTTGAGAGAAATTCTGAGGGAAGGGAGCTCAATTTCGATGGGTAGAATAGCCTCAGTACCGTAAACAAGGGAAAATGGAGTGGCTCTAGTGGGGGTACAGATGGAAGTGCGGTAGGTCCAAAGGGTGGGATTGAGGTGAAGGTTCCAATCACGGCCAGCTTCATCAACTATTTTCTTGAGAATTTTGAGGATAGTTTTATTTGTAGCCTCTGCTTGACCATTGCCTTGCGAAAAATACTTGGAAGACGTATGATGGGTAATGCTGAATTTACTACATAGCTCTATGACATCCTTGTTTTTAAAATGTCCTCCATTATCGGTAACGATGTCTTGAGGAATGTCATAGCGACAAATAAGATAGTTCAAAATACACTTCAAGATCTGTTTTCTAGTAGTGTAGGTGAGAGGAAAAACTTTGACCCACTTTGTAAAGTACTCAGTAGCGAAAAGGATGTATTTATGGCCATTGGAGGAATTAGGGAAAATCTAGCCAACGAGGCTGAGACCCCAGCGGGAAAAAGGCCAAGGGGTGATGGTAGGCTGAAGCAATTGGGATGGAGCGTGTATCAAATCAACATGCTGTTGAAAAGGCACATATTTCTTCACATAGTTGTAGGCATCTTGTTCCATAGAAGGCCAGTAATATCCAGCGCATAACAAATTCTTGGCCAAAGTGAGTCCACTAGAGTGAGCCCCACACTTTCCTTGATGTACTTCCTCCAAGGACGTTTGTGCTTCATCAAAATTCAAACACCTTAGAAGAGTTCCATCGAAATGATTTTGGAAAAGGGTATCACCGAGGATTATGTAATGAGAAGCACGACGAATGAAGGTTTTACATTGATTGGGGGTTAAAGCAAGAGGGGTATGTCCATCGTGAAGGTAGGATTTTATTTCTTGGTACCATGGGGAATTAGGATCAGCGATTTCACACACCATTTCAGAATTTGGCTTGTCACAGGCAAGGACCGTAATACTCTCAACAAGAAACTCACACCGTGTACTGTGTTCTGGCATGGTGATCAGGGACCCGATAGTAGCCATTACGTTAGCTATTTTGTTTTTTGTATGGGGGATTTTTTGGAAGACCAATTCAGTGAAATTTTGTTTGAGGTCCTCGACTGTACGATGATGGGGAAGCAACTTATCATCCTTTGTTTGATATTCATCCATAACTTGTTTGATAACTAATTGTGAATCACCTAATACCAACAAGATGAGAATGTTCCATTGCATGGCCTAGCGGAGTCCAAGTACAAGGACCTCATATTCTTCAATATTGTTTGTACAAGGAAATTGTAATTTGTAAGATTTAGGAATGAGATCTCCTTTTGGTGTAACAAACAAGATTCTTGCCCCTGATCCTTTCTGAGTAAAAGATCCATCAAAATAAGGTTTCCATGGGTTACTCAGGGAAACATTGAGGACTGATTCATCTGGAACATCTATGATTAGTGGATGTTTACCATCAATAGGTGCTTCAGCTAACTGATCTACAATAACTTGTCCTTTTATAGCTTTTCGATCCACATAAACAATGTCAAATTCACTAAGGATCATAACCCATTTCGTAGTACAGCCAGTAAGAGCAGCGCGTGACAAGAGATATTTGAGTGGATCTATCTTGGCAACAAAGTGAATCTTATGATTGAGCATATAATGTCATAGTTTCTGTGTGCAGAAGACAACGACCAAACATGCCTTTTCGATGAGGGAATAATTCAACTCATAACAAATAAGAGTCCTACTGAGATAATATATTTATCGTTCTTTTCTGGTATCATCTAATTGGGCTAACATAGCACCTAATGCAACCTCTATGGTAGATATATACAAAATCAGAGGACGGCCAACAACAGGTGGCACCAACATAGGAGGCTTAGCTAGATATCCTCTTAGCTTCTTGAATGCATTTTGACATAATAAATCCCATTGGAATTTGATATTCTTGCGCAAGAGATGAGAAAATGGATGCACCTTATTTGCCAGCTGTGACATAAATCTCTTGATGGACTGCAGTTTTCCTTGTAAGCTGCACAACTGTTTCAATGTTTTTGGTGGTTGCATCTCTAGGATGGCTTTTACTTTCTTTGGGTCAACTTCTATTATGTGTCGTGACATAATGTATCCCATTAGCTGACCAGATTGTACTCCAAAAACACATTTATTGGGATTTAGCTGAAGCTTATATTTTTCCAATTGCTCAAAAATGGTAGTGAGGATAGGGATGTGTGATTCTCGTATCTTGGACTTTCCCAAAATATCATCCACATAGTCTTCCATGATGACATGCATGAGATCATGGAAGATGGTTGTCATTGCTCTCTGATATGTTGCACCAGCGTTATTAATGCTAAAGGGCATCACCTGATAACATAAGGTACCCCAAGGTGTTGTGAATGCAGTCTTGTGTTGATCTTCTGGCGCTATCCTGATCTGATTATAATTGGAGAAGCCATCCATGAGGGAAAAAATCTCATGTCCAGCAGTCAAATCTAATATAATGTCAATATTAGGAAGTGGAAAGTCATCCTTAGGACATGCAAGGTTTAGGTCTTTGAATTCAGTACAAATGTAGATACCCTTGCAGGTTTGCCTACTGGTAAAATATTGGAGACCCATTAAGGATAGTCTATAGGTCGGATTGCTTCAGCATCCAACATCTTCTCAATCTCTACTTTGACTACCAATGCTACTTGTGGATGCATCTTGCAAAGTTTTTGTTTAATAGGTTTCACATTGGGATCCATAGAAAGATGGTGCATGACAAGATCTGTATCTAGACCAGGCATGTCCTTGTAGGTCCAGGCAAAGTTGATTTTATGTTTCTGAAGGAATGTCATCATGTCTTTCTTTTCTTGATCACTGAGAGAGACTGCAATGTAAGTGATGTGTGGATTTGCTTCTATGCCCATATTAATCGGGATAGTGTCTTCAATAATCATAGAGGACATTTCTGGTTCTGACGATATGAATGGCAGGTCAGCTTCTCTCTCCTCTAGTGCCTCAAAAAGGTTTTCACTAGAGGATGCACCCTTTAATTTATCTTTTTCTTCTTTTGAAGGTGCCTGCGAGAGGTTTTCACAGGGGATGGTTTTGTATTTTCATTTTTTTATTTTTATTGTCATTTTTGCGACTAAGAGAATTGACCTAGCTACCGAAGTAGGCTTGCTCTCTGAAATGGATATGATGCTCATACTCTCATAGATTCTTAAGTCCAAAGAGAGCTAAAACTACCTCATCTGAATCACAAATGTCTAAAGCTGGTGTGAATCTTGTTGATCCCAGTCAATTAGCTCAGGGCTTGTGAGGGGAAGATGAGGGGAGGAAAGGTTGGCTTGGGTGATAGTGAAGACATGGTTAAGGTCACCAAGGTCATCTTCAACATGTTGGAAAGGGATTTTTAATAACTCTTCTTCGGTGTCTGAATCTAAGGCAGCTAAACAATAGTCCTTGGCAAAATTAGTCTTAGTTTCTATGGAACCCAATCTATGTCCTCAAGGATAGACATTTGTTGTTATAATTTTCTTCTTACCAGTTTCATTTGCACCAAGACCAGTGCCATGATACCCCATGCTTTCAACAATGGGGGTTGATTTGATGTATTTTCCATTAGGGAATGTTATTGGTTTTTGTTAGAATTTGTAATCTTTCCTTGGTGTATTTATAAACCAAGGTTAGACTTTTAATCTTTGTTGTAATATATTAGGATATAAGCCAAGGTATCCTAATATACTTCTTTGTCTTCTTTCCACTACATTCTATTTCGTCCTCTAGTGGAATATGTGAGGACAAATATTTATTGTAATTTGTAAATTAGTTTATTCCTCCTTACAAGGAATCTCACACTTGGCCCTCACACATTTATGAAATGTGGCATACATAGATATGGGAGTTACCATGCAACTCCTTTCTCACATCTCTATTAAAGAGATGCCTCTTCTTCTCTCCTTAGCCTAATGAGGTTTCTTCCTCTTCTCAATTATTGTATGAGCAATTCGCTCTCTCTCTCTCTCTCCTCTTCTTAGGCTTTTCATGCCTCATTCATAATGTCACAAGGGGTTTTCTTTGCTTTCCCATTTCAAATATCTTGTCTCTTGGTGTTGGATCTTGAAGCTTTCTCTCTCCTATCTTATGGTAATATCTTTTCATGCATTAACTCGCTTAGATTCTTTCCTGGTATTGCTTTTTTACTTATTTCTTTTC
>MU223539.1:616472-636069 GCA_018584345.1 Thuja plicata
CTTTCAAATATCTTGTCTCTTGGTGTTGGATCTTGAATCTTTCTCTCTCCTATCTTATGGTAATATCTTTTCATGCATTAACTCGCTTAGATTCTTTCCTGGTATTGCTTTTTTACTTATTTCTTTTCCATTTCTAGCAGTTTTCCTTCTTCGTCATTGTAGAGCCAATCAAGAACATTGTATTCAATGTGCTCATTTGATAAGGACCCCTAATGTTCAAAAGTGGTTGTATTATAGTGCATGAGATCTTTCTCTTTAGTGGGAGGTAATAGTGATGGTCTCCCATAGGATTTTGGGGAATTTGTACTCTCCCATGCCATAATCTGTAAAGGTGGTCTTTGTTTCAGATTCAGAGGCTTTGTCTTCAGTGACCTTTTCCTTTCCTTTGGATTGATTAGCTTGTACCTTTGATGTCTTTTCTTGAGCTAAGGAAGTTCCTGGAATAGATGTTTCTTTATTGAAATGTCGACCAAACTCATTCAATGGAAAGTAATTGGATTGTTTGCCTTCCAGTCTCTTGCAGTATTGAAAGGGTTCAGGATCTCTGATAATTGTGATTTCTCTACCATGATATGGAAACTTGAGGCATTGATGATAAGTAGAGGGTACACCTTTGATAGAGTGTATCAATGGTCATCCCAGCAAGATGTATGGTAGATCTAGATCCAACACGTGGAAAACCGTTTCAATTAAGGCTGGGCCCACTTAAAAGGTAGTATGATCAAACCTTTTCTTTCTCGTTCTTTGTCATTAGAAGCCTTTATTGTGATTCGCTTGTCTACATCCAGAAGGTCCTCACAAAGACCGATGTTATGAATCATTTTCAATATGCACAAATTTAGGCCAGATCTACCATTGATAAGGACTCATTTGATTTTAGTGGATTGGATTTTGGATTCAATATGGAGGGATTTATTATGATGAAAGTCAGGACCAGGAAAGTATTTGTCAGTGCAAACAAGACGCTCTTGTGTAGCTAAGTTCCCGATCATGGCTTGGAATTGAGCAGATTTGATATTTTCAGGAACACGGGATTCATTCATAGCATCTTCAAGGATTTTTTTGTGAATTGGTGAGGTATGCAGGAGTTCTAGAGTGGATATTTGTGCAGGCATCTTTCCTAACTGGGCCAATAGGTCGTAGTGTGAGGCAAACCGAGAAATGGTAGATGGTGCAGCTGGTGGATTTGCAGATGTATAAGGTTTACCAGTATCTTGGATAGTGACTCTGGGTTTGCATGTGGTAGCATTACAATCAATAGCTTTGAGGATTATGGTGTTGACATGTGTTTTAGATTCTTCGATGTGTCCACAAAGAGCGTCAAACCCAAAGATATCATTTTCTTATAGACTCCCACATGTTCGATCATTTCCTATGATAGTATTGGTAGAGTAATCATATGGGATGCATTGTTTTGATTATGTGATGGAAATGGCTGATTGCAGACTTTAAGTTTCGCATTTGATGAGGATGCATTTTGGCCTTCAACTTAGATTTTTCCATCTTCAATGAGATCTTGCACAAAGTGTCTAAGCTTCATGAATTTCTTGGTATCATGTCCTTTGATGTGATGATAATCACAATATTCATTATCTCTATACCAAGCAGGTTTAGGTTGGTTCTCATCAAAAGGCCGAGTGTTTGGGTAGATTATCATTCCTTGATCTGCAAGTTGTTTAAGGATTATGTCTAAGGGTTCCGCTAATGTTGTGAATTATCGTCATTGTTGATTGTTGTTATTGTCATCATCATCATCATTGTTGTTGTTGTTGTTGTTGTTTTTAATAGGGAACAAATATGATTGGTTGCACGGTTGCTGTTGATTGTTATCCTGATTGTTGTTTTGACACTGATTTTGATTGTTCTGATTATGATTTTGATTGTTGTTGCGATTCTGATTGTTATTGCGATTTTTTTGATTATTATTGTTAGATCTCTGAATATTTTGAACATTCTTGGCTTCAGTCACTCCATCATTGACAACTCCTTTGTTTTTACTCCAAAATTTTGCCTTATCATTGTTAGGAGGAGTATAATGTTTGATGCTACCTTTTTGCAAAAGGCCACCTTCAATGTCTTTTCCCTTCTTGACAAGGGATTCAAAGGTGTCAGGTGAAGCCATTTTTATTTGGAATGACATCTCGGGGATCAAATTATTTGTGAAGATGTCAATTAAGTGACTATCAAGTATTTTCCATGGCATGCGATTTGCAATATGTCTCCATCGTTGTAAGAAACTAGCAAAGGTTTCTCTATTCTTTTGCTTAGTATTTTACAAATTGTTGAGTGTTGCTTGATGCTCAATTCTATACAAATATTGTCCAACAAACTTCTCTGCAAGATCAGAGAAAGTAGAGATTGATCCATAAGGAAGAGCCATGAACCATTCCAAATTTGCACCTCCAAGACTCCTAGCGAAGAGTCTTTTTAGGTAATTTTTGTTATAGGCAACTTCTTGACATGCGATGTAGAATTCTTTGAGATGTTGTAGAGGACATGTTTCACCTTTGTATTTCTCAAATTTAGGCATCTCAAAGTTTGGGGGGAATGGTTGGATTGTGATGGACTTGTCAAATGGATAGGGACAAATCTCCTCAAAAGATAACTCCTTTTTGCCCCCATTCTCTAAACCATACACAAGACTTTTGAGCCCATTAACTTGTTGGGATAAATCTAGAGCATTATGCGGAGTAAATTGTGGCACATAAGCTCCTCCTCCAAATTGTACAGCTGACAACCCAGTAGAGGTCATACAGACTGTAGGAGGGGGTATGTATTGATAAGCTCTAGATGTGTTGGTTGCAGATGTCTTCATGCTTGTTGTTTGAAACACAAATGATGTAGCCAAAGGCATAAAAATATGCACTATATTGTTAACATTAGCGCTTTCTCCTTGAGTGGCATTTGTTGTTGAATGAGTGATATTGTGTGCAGTAATGTTTGGTAAAATGCTTAGGATCTGTTGGATTTTTTCTTGTGTCAATTGGACTAATGACGTAGTTGTTGTTATAGGTGTTGATGTAGGTATTGATGTGGAAGGTTGACTAGTAGTTCCTTTACCAGTGTTACGTGATGATGTAGTATTTGAATTGGAAGCCATGGTTGCAGTCACAACATCTGTGGCTTTGGTGATTTTTTGAGTAAGGAGCGATTCATCAAAGTCTACGGGTACCGTAATGCCATTTCGAATGAGATTCAAGAACATTTCATTGCTGTTTTGACTAATGGCCTTTTCAACTATTTCTAAGTTATATGGATCTCTAATAAAATTGTTCACTTGTGTAGGTCTTTCTTCTTGATTCACTAACTCAGTTTCTTTGTTGGGTTGGTTGTCATCATGTATTGCATTGCCTTGAAAGAATTGATGAGCAAAAGGATTCTCCTCATCAAAGGGAGTGCTGGGTGCTGCACGCGTCATGTTTCTAGCTTGAGATCGAGTAACTACCATACAATGGCAGACTTAGAAGAATGGAAGACTAGAAGATGTAGGATTGAGAAATGGAGCAAAGATCTGATTCTTGATTTGATTTGAGATTGATTGGATTGATTGATGTTTGAATAAGGATTGATTTGATGATTGATCCAACTTGGTTGATGATTGATTTTGATTTAAAGGTTTTTTAGAACAAAACTTAGGTATAACAAGACCTTGTGATGACACAAACACAAAAGGATTAAGTGATATCTTTTCTACTTGAAGATAGACTTGTGATCTCAAGAAAAATGGGATATCACTAATGGATTTAAATTACTTGAGACAGACTGATGGTCTAAAAGCAATGTTGTATTTGTTTGAAGATGAAGGTGTGTAATACTTTTGATTAAGGTCTTTCAAACTAAAAGGGATTGATTTGAATTTGTTTTGATTTGATGTAAAGAGGTATGATCTAGTGCTCCAAGAGGAAGAATGATGTTTGATGATGATGGAAGAACTGAAGAATTGATTTTAGAAACAAGAGGCTTGTCTAATTGTGTTGCTCAAGGGTGGCAAAGGCATGGTTGATAGGATATTTGGCCATGAAATTGAAAACTTTGTTGTTGTACATGATCTTGTTGATTTTCTTGTAGTACTCAATTTCTTGCTTGATTGATTTGGAAATGTGTTGATACTCTTTAGATTTGCGAGTAGTTTCTTTCTGTTCTCAATAAACTGGATGTGTTGGAAGCTTAACCTTCTTATACTTCTTGGAATCAGTCATGTCATATAGTGAAAAACCTAGTTTTGATTGAGCAATTGAATGTTTCAGGACAAATGGTTTCAATATCCCATAGAGGACCAAATTTCAAAGATTTTGGTAGATTTTGAAGCTCATTGTTTTAAAGAGGAGACAACAGTCTCAAACACAGACGACCATTCTAGAGTGGAGATGGCGATCTGCAAAAATGGTGATCTACACAAACATCAAATCCAGAGTAGAGATGATAGTCTATAACTAGGATAGTGTATTGATAATTTTGGCAGATTTTTTGTTTTAGTTTGATCTTCAGTGGATTTGTTCAATGGAAAGAACCAATTTCATCATAATCAAACCAGAAAATAACCAACATATGTCTTGAAAACAATCTAACAAGGGACAAAGCAACCTTGAGGGATACAAGAAAGTGTGACAAATTTGTTTGTTGAAGGTTTTGTCTGTATTGTGATATTGTCAATGTTCAAGCACTTCAAACACAACCTACCTACGGAATTGGTGTAGCATGAAAAATTTTGTTCGTAAAGCTTAGGCACACACATATGAGCTAATTAGAATAAGACCGTCACCAAGCACGCAGTGGCTCCAGTCATGACGTCGTATTAGCCGACTCCAAATGCTCAAGGTGGCACAAATGTATCAGTAATCTTGGGGAAGTTACTATCTTCCTTGCACAAACATTATCACCTTTCGGGGGTGAACCGGGTAAGCGTCTAGTTTTATATTTCTTAGTAAGGTTCTCCGTTCGTGGCTACCCCGTATAGTTTCGCAAGAAAACTTGGGGCCTATAGCCCTACAAGCACCCAAAATGCATAGTCTCACAAGCGAGATTCAAACCTCTCGGCCCTACACAAGTTGAATGTATCCCCCTTGCAGTCTTGTAAACAAGATTGAGACCAAAATTGCCCTACAAGCACCCAGTCAAGTGTAGTCTCACAAGAAAGATTTAGGCACTAGGCCCTACAAATGAAGGAGAATTTGAGATAGAAAATAGTCACGTCTTTCCTCTCTTTGGATTGAAGAAAGATTTTGATTATAGTGGGATGGAGTAGCCGGGTTCGCTTGTTCCCCACTTGGGTCATTCCCAAAAGATTGCTCTCTTGACAGGTCCTATAAAGGATTAACATAAAGCAAAGGATTGGCGACAAGAGGAGTCTAGATTCTTGAGTTTCCCACAAGGGGAAAAGAGCAGTCTCCTACCCAATGTCGTTTTCTCCCTAAACACACCAAACACTTGTTCTTTTCCAAAAGATTTATTTGTTTAACACAAAATAAGCATGTCAAGGTTTTTAATCTTCCAAAAAGGAAGAGAGCATACTCCCCTAATGCTCATTTTAAGCCATATAAAGAAATATCCTAATTAATTTAGGTGCTTAAATAAAAAACTATGCTAAGAAGCACGATCGTTTAGCTGAAAACTTTTAAGGCAACCTGTAAGAACACATGTAATTATTTTTGAGTTTATGTCTTCTCCAATCATCCTACAAGCACAAAAAGTCAGTAATTTTGGTGTTTGTGTCTTCAGAGATGGTGCTGTAAAACCTTAAAAAAGATCAGTAACCCAGAAATCTGCTTAAAATGATAAAACACAGCAAACCTTCACAGATGAAAGAATACAATCATAGACGGTGATTTGCGCAAACGTCGATGTCAAAGCGCAGATGACAGTTTGTGAAAACACAAAAATTGGTATGTCAAAAATGCAGAATCTGCGTAGAAGGTGATTCTAGAGCGCATACGACAATCTATGGAGACGGTAACCTGCACAGACGGCCAAACACAGACAATCACAGTTTGCTGATGAAAAGCTTAGTAAACATAAATATTTAATTTTTTACTAATTTTAGAAGCATTTAACTCCTAAAAATTGACACCGTGTCAAAAACTTGGGAGTTAAAAATCTTAAATTTAGTAAAAAAAGTGTTTGAAATAATATTAAAACTAAGTCTAGTTTTTAGCAGGTGGAGACGACTGTCTGCAGGTGTAGATGACGAATTTGCGCAGATGGTGGTCTACGAGATGACAGTCTGGAAACACAGACGACAGACTCAGAGTGGAGATGGCTCTACGTAAAGTTTTTCCAGAATCATAGAAAAATGTGAAATTTGTCAAAAATCTTAAGAATTAAGAGATGTGGGTCCCACCGGGTGTGCCAAAATGTATATGCTGGAAATATACCTATCAGGAGCATGCTCAGACATGCAAACATTAGAGATATAAATCAATAAACACACATTAACATATCTAAGAATATACTTCAAAATAAGACTTCCACCATAACCTCTGATGAGCTTAACAATGACACCCAATGCCTTGTTTATTTTCTCTTAGAGATGTATGTGGGTGTGCTCTCCCAACACAATATCTAATCCCACTTGAAATTCATGAAAAATGAGCTAATAACTCAAGAACAAGTATAAGGAACCTGTCTCAAGCTTTCACCATTGATAAAAATGTAAGAACTAGGCTAAGATGATATGCAAAATCTAAGCTAAGATGATATGAAAGATCTAAGCTAAGATTCATTCCATTTAAGCCTAAGATGTGATTTCTAGATTTTAAAAAACATGAAACATGAATATGAACTAAGAATTCTAAAGTTAAACTAGCATGATAACAATGCATAAAATGGAGATGACTTGCTCTTGGCAAGGGTCTCTATTTATAGATTTTTGGAAGGAATGAGAGGGCTTGAATGAGGTGGAGCTCATGTGGCATCCACATAGGTGCCACATGAGGGACACAAGCCATGCACAAGGCCAAGTTTTCTCACACATGTGTGAGCAACTTGTGATGTGATGGGTCAAGGTGTACTTAAAGTACACATGTGAAGGATCTTGTAAGAGGTGTAAGAGTTTTTTCCCAATGAAACACTTTTAGAAAGTGTAAGAAAGTGTCACCAAGGTTGTAAGAAACCTTATTGGCACTAAATTAGAATAAATTTGAAAAGTCAAAGTTAGAAATTTTCTCACACGTGTAAGCAAATAATTAGGACTAAAATGTGTAGGGATCTTGAAATTAGCCTAGTTAACCTTAGTTAATTAGTGAGTAGGTCTATTTGGTGAGAGTGATGTGACGTATGGTAGGATCTAGGTTCAAATTAGTTTAATCTAAATTAGATTTAGACTAATTATGGTTTAGTATAGTTAAGTCATGTGGAGGACTAAATAAATTATAAATTTATTTAAAAGGGATAAATAAGAGAAATGTATATAAATAATATTTAATACATTAAAGGGGGAATAATATTTAAATTAAGATTTAAATACTATGAAAATGAATCATATTTAATTAAATAAATTAATTAAATAGATAGAAGAATATAACAAATATAATTAATTAAAATTAACTATAATGTTATGGGAATATTAATTAAATTAATATAAGGATGATTTTGGACGTCTACAGAAGCTACTGAAGTTTTTTTGAAAGAAATCTCTACATACAGATGGACAATGGTATAATCTTCTAGTAAAAAGCTCATAAGTATTTCCACCACTACTCATAAGACACCTCTAAAACCATTAATGTATTGAATTCCTTAGAAATATCACTTATTAGGAAAACAATATGTAATTTCCCCCAATCTCAGTCTATGTATGTAGCAATTTTTGACATGTCAGAGAAAGGGGATTGTTTTCTCATCGATCAAGAAAATGCAAAAATAAGTGGGCTCCAAGATAAGAGGTTATCGAAGGAACATAGAATATGATTTTGTGTGTTACATCGATGGAGGCTATGAATGATATTGGAGCAAAAACTTGAGCCATCCAAGGAAGAAATCGACACAAGAAAAATAATATGATTTATCCTGAAGATATATATCAGAGGAGCATTTTATGTGCTTCACCGATTAAAGAAGCTAAAAATGGAGGAGTAATCCCTACTAGAGGAATCTTAGTTATCGGTGGAAGTTTTTAACAATTACAACGACGGAAGAAAGAAGAAGTAGAAGGTATATCGAAAAAATATTTACCAATAAAATATCATCAAGGAAATAAGCCCCATCCGACTGATCACATAAGTTATACCAATGACATTTACTTGAACCACAACAGGGAAACATCTTATTTATGCTATTGATGATAAAAATGAATGAACTAAAGTCCCCGTGATGGAATATTCTACCATAAAAGAAGATAAAATAAATACCATCGGCAAGAGTTTCACCGATATTTCTCATAGGTGAAACCAATATTATCAGAGGAACAAATAATAATAGGATTGACAAAACAAATTACTCTGATGATTAATATCAAAGGAATCTTACATAAACTCCACCAATGGAGTCAAAATGGGAGTGTCTATATCATTAGTCATCGACAAGTCTTAGCGATAAAACTCATCAGAGAGACCGTGATCACTAGAATGATTCTATATGAATCATCTGATAGTGTAAGTTATAACAATATAATCATTTTTTTTGTGATTGGTGGATGCAACATCCATTCCCTCAATAAGGTGATTAAGATAAGGGTTTGTTTATAGAAGAAAAATAGATCAGTGGGAGTTGTGTCGATGGATTAAAAAGAAACCAAAAGACAATAATGGGTCGAAGAGACATTTTGAAGCATTCACCGATCTAGCAGATAAACTAATAAATTGGTGTCACTAAGAAGATTGTATCAACATATCACTAAGAGGGTTTCAACGATGATAAAAGATGTCAATTTGACATTTCAAATTTTGAAAACATGCAAGCATTGATGACTGATTGTTTAAAAATTAACGAATCATAAGAATAATTTCTCTAAAGATTATTGACCAGATTAAGTTTCAGTACAAGCAACCTTTGAAGACAGAAATTGCAGAGAAAAAGAGCCAAGGGAATTCACAAACATAGTAAGAATGACATCCTTTGATCATTCACAAGTAGGTTACATTTCTAATATCAGTAAATTTTTCTTATGTGAAATACTTCAATTGTAGGAATGGAGAGCCCTAGTAGTAGTTCAAAAGGAAAGAGATAGAATAAATATGAAGATAAAGCAATAATAAATAGAAAACCAAAACAAAATCTACACCTACAAGAAAATTACATCAAGATATGTTAGACCAAATGGAAGGGTTGGGCCCAAAGTCAAGGAAGTCTGTACAAAATAGACTTGAGGCAAATAAAATTGAGGACAAATATAAAGTAGGAGATATATGTACTAGTGTGAGGGGGTAAAAATTATTCATATTTCACTATGCTAGGAGAAATTATCATCAACCAATTTGTAACCCATGGAAAATGAATGTAGGAAAACTCATGGTTCCAAACATTTTTGTAAATATTGATCTCCTAAGATTTCTTGCAAGCTATTGTGACCCCCAAAAGAAGGTGATATGCAACCTAGAGGGAGAGACCTTTGTTTATGTATCTAAAAATGCAGTAATTGAAATGTTTTATTTAGATGGTTTGCCAGATTATCTCATAAATCTCAAAGACCTCGAGAATGAGTATGTAAGGATGGATACGACTTACAAAGAATGTAGATTACCTATACACATGCCAAAGAAGGACATGAAGGTAGTACCAATAGCTGATGAAGATGGTCTCCCTTTTAGTATAGATTTATTTGAACCTTACATGAAATATACATACTATTTAGTGGGGTGAGTAGAATGAGCACAAGTTCTATAATTTATGTCCATAGCTCCTATGGTAATTGCATTAGATATTCAATATCACAACCCTAGATCCTTTGAATATGTAGAGTATGTTGCTAGAATGATATATATTGGGTTGAAATTTATCAAAGAGGATCCTAATCAAATCTATTTTAAGAATTATTATGTCCTAATGAATATGGCACTCTTCTATGGACAGGAGATTAAGGTGTGGCTTGAGGTGCTGAGAATAAGACAAGTTGGTAAACAAGGAGAAAAATTGCCAGTCCAATTGTGGACTTTTTTTTGGGATTCAAGATACACTCAATCTCATTATGTTCATTTTGAAGAACTATTTGTAAAATAAATTTACAGGATGTATAATCATCCTTGTGATTATTCCATTTCAACAAAAATAAAGAAATTTCTAAGGCCAAAAGACTTTGATGACAGAGGGATAGTGAACCACAATTGGGGTGACTGGTATGTTCACCATGATTTCACATTGATAATAGTTTTTGGATTTGAGGGAGCACCGTATAAACTCCCTACGATATTTCTAGACAAAATAGCATATTTAGAGATTGTTAGACAATTGGAGAGCTCGAGGTCTAATTGGAGAGCTCAAGTTTCACTTATCTTGGTGTATACATGAAGCAATATTTCATGCCAGGTACCCTAGATTTTGGTGACTTCACTATTGTCTCAACAATGACTAATGATCTCATTAAAGACAAGATACCGACACAATACAAATTGAAGGAGGATAGTCCAAGAAAGGAGTATGACCCAGAGGGTTATATAAACTATGTAAGAAAGAATCGAAACCTCAGTGGACATGAGGATATTCCCCTCCCTGTAGAAGATGTTTTCAAAAACCTTTAGGATGAGGAGTTTGAGGAAGCAGTTGTAGAATATAATACAAATTTAGAATAGAAGAAAAAGGAGATGCATGACATTCAATTCATATCATCTGGCGAGGAATCTGTTGAAGAAAATTAAAACCAATTACAGTTTTGACAAGTTCCCATGATGATAGTCGACAAGTACTTAGAAATCATAGATAGAGGGAAAAGTGTGGCCTTGGAACTGAATGTTGATATAGATACTAGGATCTTAGCCTATGAGTCTTTTGTTTTAGATGATCAGTTTGTGAAATCGGAGGAATTCAAAACATTTTTATACAATTTCAAAGCTAAGAAATTAAGTAATTCAATCCCCACCATCACACCTAACAATGAGAAACAATTGATGAATGAACTGAAAATGGATATCAATCATGAGATTAACATTATGACACCTGATAAAGGGAGGCAACTACTAGAAGAAGTGGGAATAATGGTTTTTCCTGGATGGGATTTAATTTTTGCACTTGTGTTTGAATTTTTTTTGCATAGTAATGGTAAAGAACTTATTATAATTTGAATGTTGAGGGAGTGAAAGAGATTTACATTAGATCAAGATTTGATCAAGGAGAGGAATCCATAATGACTTGGGAATTATACCCTCCTAATAAAAGATCGAAGATAATTGACAATGAGAAGGCATTCGGTCATATGATGACCCTTAAGGTAGGAGAGGTTGACCCAATTATGACAATAGACATTGGGATAAACAATTAAAAATTAAATAAAGCCCAAATGAAACAAGTGGTAAAAGAAAGGAATAATTTTAAAATAAAGTATTAAAGATCACAACTAGAAAATACTTCTCTGGGGGATACCAACATGAGGATTATTTCTGGTGAGGATGAAAAATTAAAGCATAAGTATGAAAAGTTACAGAATGAACACCAACAAGTGTTACAACAAATTAGTAATCCTATATTTGAGGCATTTTCTACTTTATTACATAAGAGATTTGATAATTTTATGATCTGGCTTGGGAAGTTCTAGAGATCTCATTACCAAAACTTCAAAGCTATTCTTGAGCATAGAAGATTGAGGAACATGTTGGATATCATATTACATGATCTATGTGTCAAAGGTGTCACTATCACAAGCACTATCTCTGATCGTGAAGAGTTACTTGTTCAACATCTGGAGTATCAGGAAGCACTTGAATCTGAATATGAGGAATTTGGAAATGTTGCATCTACTGGATTGCCAATGGTTTTCACCAAAGATGGAGATCTCAAAGAGTAGGTTTCTTGGACAAAGGAATGGAAGAGTATCATACAAAATTCTTTGAATACTACTATGAATGATGGACCTACACTTGATGACAGTTACAAACACATGGAGCTGATGATCCAGATTGAGTTTGATGCTAGGAACGCTATCCATGATGCTAACACACATGTTAATAAGGCATATATCAAACATTTGCCAAAATTCCATCTGTGGATAAATAAAGCCTAGTTCCATTTTCTCTCAATGTTGTTTATGTTTATTGTTGGTGTAATTAAATATTCCTAATTACACTTTACATAAGCTTACTTAGGATAATGCATACATAGTAGTTTGCATTGTAGACATTTAGGAGTTTGCATCTTATTTTAGCAGATGGTGTTGGATAAATTCCAATTTATGTGTGAAGACCCACCTTTACTGATCTTATCACATTATCATCCTCTCATTGTTGTACATACTTCATTGTACAATGGAAGATGATCCACCTTTGGTAGACATGTGATGCCACCTAGTGTAGGTGATAGGTTATCTATTGTGTATCTCCTAGTTATCATATCTTGCCTATATATTCAGGTATATCTACATTGTATTGACAATTAGGCTTTATTATATTATTGAACATTATTGAATTCAATCAATTCAGGATCATATAATTTGCCTATCTCTTTTGTGCTATTCATTGGGCTTCTAGATATTGACTTATTCTTTCATTGCATTAGAAAAATTATTACATGTTATCATAGTGTGATGCAAAATTCTTACATGATATTAGAGCCATAGAAGCATTCATTACATAGCCTTTAGAGAGATTTTACCTCACAATTGTGTCTCGGTGGCCCTTCTCACAAATTATGACTATAAATTTACCTATATTTTGGACAAAAGTCATTTTTGAGGCAATTTTTTTTCATTTTTTTTTTTGCAAATTGCAATTTGACACGTACGGATTTGAATTTGTTTTTGCTAGATCTGAATATTCATCATTATTTTATTTGTCCCAGGTAATAGTTTTCTCTGTAAGATTCTGCTCAGCAAGCCCCTGGTTTGTTAGTGAGCACAAAGAATCTTCAGCTTATGTTCCGTGGAAAACCCTCTTCTCTCTGTAAGATTCTGGGGAGCGAGCCCCTGTTTCATTACTGAGCACAAAGAATCTTCTAGGTATGTGTTCTGTACAAGCAGTTAGGCACCCATCCTTCCCTCCGTGGACAAACCTCTAGATAAGAACGGTACTCAGACCACACACAATTTCAACTCTTTGGTTTTGACCTCGCAGATCCATATATAAAAAGAAAGGGGATACAGTTAATCCCACACATGTGGGACACAAATATCTAACTCGCCCGAGCTACATCTGACTTTCGCATTCTGCGTTGCAAGTTCATCCAATTGTGATGAGTTCTTCACGTTCGAGATCGGCACCACGCTGTCAAACACCTCGTTGAGTTGTATCCACCTTGCCTCACCGAGTTCACATCCAAGCTTCCTAGCCTCGTCAAATTGTGGCAAATCAGAGGCAATCTCGACCCCCTCTTTTCAATCGTGACCGCTATCCTTGTTCTCCCCACTGCAGTCCAATGCGGTCCAACGCGAGGAGAGTCTTCTCAAGAACACTCAGTGCGGTTTTCACATCTCCAATGCGACGTGGTCTCACCCTGCACGGTCTCATGGGAGGCGAGGTCACTGTAGATTGCCACCAGAAGGATCTCCTCCATAGCACAATTGCGGCCTCCCCCCGCACCCAGATCACATGGAAAACAGACCCACCCCTCCTAGATCTGCGGGGTAGACATCTTCACAGGGATTCGATGGTTGTTTCTTCACCGTGGTTTTTTTCGTGGGTTAGCTCAGCCTCTCAGCACAATTGGGCTCGCTGACTTCCAATGCGACAAACTTTTTATAAAGTTTAAAGCTTGAATTTCTGGTTTTGATTGTGTATATTTTTTAGCTAAAAAAACATACACAGTCAAAACTAGAAATTCAAGCTTTAAATTTCAATGGATTGTGGAAATCTGATCGATTTTTATAAAGTCCCAATGCTATCAATTTGACTTTCCAAGTGCCTATTACAGAGGACCTATGTATTGTCCACGTTGTCTCCCAGCTTGCCACGTGGCAGAATGGAAGACGTGTCATAGTGGACACCTCAATACGTGCATTACCATTTGTGCATAGCCAACATCTCCATGTAGTACACAAGACATCATCTTTTCCTCGTCCAATCAAACCCATACATGTGTTGATTTCTCATTGGTCTTGGGTACAACCAGTTAGGTGCCTTGTCATTGCCACTGATGAACTATAACTGATTGAATATTTGAAGATGTTACGTTGATGATCATAGAGACATAAGAAATTTTATGCAAGACATTAAATCAGTTAATATATTGTATTGTCATTAATGTCAACTAGATATAATCTGTATGGTCATGGACATATTGTTAAAGAATTCAAAGAACCGACGAATCAAAGGCTATGCTATCAATAATGCATATAAGTAATGTATTCACAAATTGATTGTATACACCGACGGAGTGCACACCGATGGTCAGAGTAAAAGAGCAAAGTCACAGTGTTATCCGGCGAGCAAAATGCACATCATTACCAACAAGAAAAGTCACAGTGTTGCCCGATGAGCAAAGCACAGAGTAACCCGACAGACATAATTACAGTGTTTCTCGACAGATGAAGATCCCGAAGACAACTAAAGTCACACCGACAGAACAGTTAGTTATCACTGATGACTAACTGAAGTATTGACCGACAGAACAAAAATTTTAGAAATGACAAAATGCTTAGCTGTCAAGAGCTAAAAATAGACTTAATTAATACTTATCATTGTTTTAATCGACAAGATAAAGCCGGAGATAAGTAAAGGATTTAAATCTGCTTTGTCCAATTGGAAAGAAGATCTCTACAAGATAAAACCAGAGTTTTGCTTTAAATCTAATTGGCGAGAATTGTGGATCACACCTAGATCAAGAAAATCAAGAACCTAGAAACGGTGATATCATGTCTATAAGGAGACAACCTAATTCACTACGAAGGTGGTGAAGGGGAGTGACAAGAAGATAGACGCTGAAGAGATTCTGAAGGAGAATAAAGTCTTCATTTAGACCTGATCAATCAAGCTGAGAAAAGAGCTAAATTCTGCAGACACCAACGAATAGTGAGACATCATCACAGAGAAGAACAATGTGGAGCAAAGGTATTGAATTGATAACATTGATCAGAAAGGTAATGTACTTACAATAGATCTGAAAATCTACAATTCTAGTTGTATATGTGAACAAATCAATTTACTATTTCAGTTTAACCATTGAAGCATCAAGTCTCTTAACCGAGCAGGAATTAAAAGTCTTTTGTAATTGAGATACATCCCAAGGAGTATCAAAAAGTTTGATCATACAAAGTAGCATTGGATATGCCTGATGCCTATTGACAGGGCAAGTGAGTGTTTGATCAAGAATGGTAGCATTAGATGCCAGATACTAAGTGACAAACTATCTTTTAAATCCTCTAAAAAGGTCACACCTAACAGTGTATTTGTAACCTTTAATAGAGTTGGCTCTTAACCGAGCTCACTTTAGAAGAGTGAAAATTTGGAGTACTAGTCCCAGTGTTTTTTTCCCTTAATAGGGTTTCCACGTTAAAAATCCATGTGTTAATGTGTTTATGAGTCATTACTTTATTGTTTTGCATTTCACTTAAGTAAATCTGGATTGATCGGTATACACTAGTTATTTACTATATTTCGGTAAATAGAAATACTGCTTATCAGTAAACATACAAAAGAAGGTTTACAAAACATTCTGACAAGTAGTAATTTGATATAAGTATTTCAAGGCATTCATCTTATAGGACTGATGATAACTAGAGGTATAATTTGTGGTACTAAGTTTGAAGTGTTGATTTAAGGATTTGTTTTTGAGGCCACTAATACACCCCCCCTCTCAGTTATTACTAACATGTCACATCATCTTCCATCTCAACGTCTCAGTCAATTCTAAGTCATCAAGTGATATCAACTTTTGATGCATTAAATTTGACATTCATCTAGGGGTAGCTATTTTTTTCTTGTGATGGCCATACGACTATCAAATTTAATTTGTTTTTTTACTGACATCATCAAAATTCAAATTTTTTGGGGCCCCTCATGGATTGCATTTTTAGATTTGGAGGTGATTTTCAAAACCCCATAACTTGCTCATTTTGAGGCCTTTTTCAGAGAATTTCTTTATATGGGGTAGAAATTTGTGAATTTTCTTATGGTGGTGTTAGTTTCTGGTTTTGGTGGACATATTTTGCATAAATCTTAGTTTTTGGTGACTATTCATGTTTAATCCCTGATTTTCCAACTTTGGAGGCTTCGTTCAGGTTTATACAGACACATTTTTAGGTGCCATTTTTTTTGAAAGTGCATGATTTTTTTGTATACTTTCCATAATTGATACCAGTTTGTAGCTATTGAGAGTGGACATACCACTTTCAACATTTGCTCTATTTTGCCCTATTTTAGCACTTGTAATTGATTGGATCCTTGAGTTATCTTGTGTCTTACTTGTTTGACTCTGTTATAGATTCATATTTTTTATTGTAATCATTGAAACCAAAAGTCTACTTAGTCCATTTTTGGAAAGTGGCAACTATACACACACTACATATAAAGTGCCAAAATCATCTATTTTGGGGGTTTCTTTGATTTATTGCATTGTGAGAGGGGTGCAATGATTTGTTTATCTCATTTTATCATGTGAGAAGTGCATCATGGCTAAAGTCATGGAATATACAATCCATCATGCAGTTGTACATTTTACTGGAGATAATTATGAGTCACAGGCAAAAGACATCATCACATATTGTAGATGGCTTAAAATCTTGCCTCATCTTTATGGATTCATTCCTAAGCCAAAGTCCAAGTTGAAAAAATTATCTTGGTGTGAAAGGAATTTAGATATCAAGGGATTGATTGCTTACAACATCAATACATCTTACTTCCTTGAAATCAAATCCAAGCTAGAAGGTATTGAGTGCCTACGCACATGGTGGACCATTATTTGGGAGCATCTTGGAGATCCACATATTAACCCATTCCCAGAAGACCCAACTAAAGATTGTATCATTCCACTTGATGATGCATTTAACATTCCCTATGATGAGCATACCTTTAAGTGAGATTGAATGCTTTTCATTCTTTGAGAGTTATGATGATTTATTGGCTCAACATGTAGCTCCTACTTCTCCAATTGAGATCACTTCTATAGTCTCTCTTGTTGATGTTTGTATTCCTACAACCATGGATTCTTGTGATTTAGTGCAAAAAGATATTCCTTGTATGCCAGATATAGCTCCATGGGATGACTTGTTGATAGACATTGCAGGTTTGTTTGTGGAGTCCTACATTGAAGATTTGGGAGACATCATTGATCACATTCATCTTCTCTTTGATGAGGATGATCCTTATTCAGTTGTTGTGAGGGAACACTCTGACCCTCATCTTGTTTCTCCACTTGATCCTTCTTTCAATTTTGACATGATTATGGATCTTTTGATACAACAGTTTGAGGAGGTCTCTTTTTCTTCTAGGAATACATTTGAGTCTTTGGAGATTGGCTTTCACGAGTCTCTACCTTCACTTGATATGTCACATTTATTTGTTCAGGTTGATCATGATTATGTGTTGGAGTCTCCTATTTTGTTTCCTAAGACATCATGCATCTTGAAGTTTCTTCCTATTGATTGGGGAGGCTTCATTGATATACCTATGGCATTGTTTCTTCCTAAAGGGAGGAACATCATTCAGTTTTCATGGTGTAGTTTTTACATTGATCCTAAAGCATCTACCATTGGTGTACCTTCTACATTGAGGGGGGATACTTTGTCTATCTTCCTACTTTCTATTTTGAGGAGACATCTTTGTATTTTGAGGTTGATCAAAATCAGTTACCATTGGTTCCTTTCTTGTCACCTTCTATTGGGTATGTTCCTGATTGGTTAGTGACATCTTCATCAACCAAGGACATGGCAGCACATAAGCACACTTCACAGACAATTTCATGCTTCATTTGGATTCTCCTTCATTCTTCCTATCCAGAATGAGAAGCGTTCTCTCATCTATACTTAGTTTATCCTCTTCCTAAGGGCAGAAGTGTTGTTTGTAGGCATTGGTCTATGGTTTTCCTTCAAACACTCACCCGTATTGTAAGATATTATTCATTATAGGGGAGATATCATGTCTCCTTGTTTCCTTCCTATGGGGGAATACTTGATTGTATATACATGATGTATGTAGTTCTTGGGGGCCACCATCCATCCATGCATCTTGTGTGTTTACATATCTCTCTTTGGAGCCGGGGAGCTTTGTCCCATGAAGTTTTCACCTTTTCTTTACTTTATGAGAGATTGCATTTCACTTGCATATTGTGCATGTGTACCTAACATGTCCTAGTAGTCGAGACCCATCTTGCATTATCATCTAGCATTGTCATCTAGAATTGTCATCTAGCATTATGAGTTTATTAAGTGCATTCCCTTAAGTTGCACTCAAGGGGGGGTGTTGGTGTAATTAAATATTCCTAATTACACTTTACTTTATCTTACTTAAGATAATTCATACATAGCAGTTTTCATTGTCGACACCTAGGAGTTTGCATTGTATTTTAGCATATAGCACATGATAAATTCCACTTTATGTGTGAATATCCACCTTTACTGATCTTATCACATTGTCATGCTCTTATTGTTTCACATACTTCATTGGGAAATGGAGGATGATCCAACTTTGATGGACATGTGTGTTGGAAACAATTGTTTAATTGTGTATTGTCCTTGATGTTACACAAATGTCATATCAGTCATCAGACAGAGTCTACCGAGCTCAGTCGGTAAGAGAAGCTATTTACAGAGTCTACCAAGTGCTACAGAATACTATACCGAGAAGTTAGTTACTACCGAGCTCAGTCGGTAAGAGAAGCTATTTACAGAGTCTACCAAGTGCTACAGAATACTATACCGAGAAGTTAGTTACTACCGAGCTCACTCGGTCGACAAAATAAATTCAGTCTTTACCGAGTTCACTCGGTCATCAAAGAAAATGTGAAGGAAAGTCAGTGCTTACCGAGTTCGCTCGGTTACCAAAGGATTTTCGCAGAATTTGCAGTATTCACCGAGCATCAGTTGGTCAACACTGGAATATCATTTCTGACAGCGTCGGCCTGCGAAGGATATTATTTGTAAATGTTTGTGCAGCCGACCAATGTAATATTTATTAATTGAAACTTGTAATTGGGCCGACTTGATAACCTAAAGGGTATATATGAAAGATCAAGTTGCGAATTCAAAAAGTGTGTGTAGAGTGTGAAGTGTGGAAATATGAAGAAGCGTGTGATACACAGAAGAATTGTGCGAATTCTGATGAAGGCTTAGAGATATCCTTGAGGTGCTGCAAAGATATATTTGATCAGTAACGATCTATTGGCGCAGAACAGAGATCTGTATCAGCAAGATAAGTTGCATTTAATTCAGGTCACTTCATTGTTACCTTCTAACCATTGTAGCAGTGATACCGAAATATCTTAGCAGAGTTGGTTTAACAACCATTTCATAAATCCTCTAACAAGGTGACAATTCAGTTGAATTGCTCTAAAGACCTCTCACAAGGCCACTCCTAGCAGGGTGATTAAA
>MU223539.1:636220-672652 GCA_018584345.1 Thuja plicata
TTTCCACGTTATATCTGGTGTCACTTGTGTTTATGCTATTTGATTTATGCATGTCAATAACTGTGAATGTTTAATGAACAATAATAAGTTAATCTACCGAGTAACAGCAGTATATATTAAAGACATCTAAAGGACTTGTGGATTTATTTTTGTGGTAACTGATTCACCCCTCCCCTCTCAGTTACTCCATCCATATTTCCAACACATGTGATGTCACCTAGTGTAGGTGATAGGATATCAACCACTTCCTTCACTTCATTTCCCAGCATCAATTATGTCAACAATCTTCCCCTTTGGTATTGATGGAAACACAACAAATAAACACATACCTCTTTGTCTCTCTACCTGTGTATTCCCAAAACAATCTGACAAACCAACTAATCACATCCACAGATTATTCAGGTTCAGCTCTATCTTCAACTTCTATGAAATATCTCCCCTTGAGATAGAAACTCAGTTCAACTCATTGCATGTACCAAATACCAGTACCAATGTGTACTAGTGTGTTGATGGAAAATACTCCCCCTTTGACAACAATGCCAAAGTGGTCAGTCAACAACAATCTCTCTCTGATTTCATGTGCAACATATTCGTACAGCTTAACTACTCCAACTCCAGGAGTTGGTACTAATACATAAATCTAGGTTAAGATACAACAATAAAGTTCCAAGATTGATGCAGTATATTATCTTCTCAATTAAGTGCATATAGGGGAGTGACCCCTAACATATCTCTCAACTATTCAAACCTATCATTAGGTAGAGGCTTAGTAAAGATGTCAGCACCACTTGTACTTTTCCTATCATCTAGATTTCAAGCCCAATCAACATCAGTATAGACACTTAGTGAAAAATATCCTTTGTAGCCATACTAGAGTCCATAATCTATTGTTCCTCTCAAATATCTAAATATTCTCTTTACTGTAGTCAAGTGTGTATCCTTAGGATTTTATGAAAATCTTGCAACCAAACCAACTGCTCGCACAATATCCGATCTACTGTGCACAACATACTGTAACTTTCCAATCATAGATGGGTACATAGTCTGATCAAATCCATAAGATTCATCATCCTTAAATAGTTTGAAACCTATAACCATTGGGGGTTCCAACATGTTTTGATTCCTCAAGTCCAAATGTCTTTAATATCTCTTTGATGTATTTAGAATGACTAATGTAGATACCTTTATCAAGTTGTGAAACTTGCAATCCAATGAAGTACTTGATTTCACCTATCATTAAAATTTAAAACTCCTTTCTCATTTTTTCATAAAAATTTCTACTTAGGTCATCATTAGCTCTAAATCTTATATCATTTACAAAAATTTCAGCAAGTAGTAATTTGTTTTCTTCATCAACCTTTAGATAAACATTGATGTTATCACTTGTTCTAAAAAATCCAATCTTTATAAGATACGAGTGTAATCTTTCATACCATTCTCTAGGTGCTTGTTTCAGTCCATACTGATCCTCCTTCAATTTGAAAACCAAATTTTGTCCATCATTCTTCTCAAAACTGTCAGGTTGTTCAACATAAACCTCCTCTTCTAATATACCATTCAGAAAAGCATATTTCATATCCATTTGATAAAATTTGAATTTCTTGTAAGATGCATAAGCAATTAGTATCCTTACTCCTTCTAATCTAGCAACAAGTGCAAAGGTCTCACCATAATCCAATCCTTCCTCTTGTGCATATCCTTTGCAAACAATTCTTGCCTTGTTTCTCACCACTTCTCCTATTTCATCCATTTTATTTCTAAATATCCATTTACTTCCAATCACATTCTTATCTTCCGATCAAGGTACTAGAGTCCAAGTTTCATTCTTCTCCTTCAGTTCTATCTCTTCTCTCATTGCATTTAACCAATCATCATCTTCCAAAGCATCTTTAGTAGGTTCTCTCTCTATCTTTCCTTCTAGTTAATAATCCAACATTTTTTTTTATCTCCAATTATTTTCTCAAAAGAGTAATTTAACTTAACATACCTTGGTAAGGTAGGATTAGATCTCTATTCCTCAGCTTCATTCCGAACAGGTGTGTCATCCTTTTCTTGTTCCTCTTATCTTTGTTCATTCTATTCAACAGGTTCATCTTCCATCACTGGTTGCATATATGTTATCCCATTGTAGTCTTCAGGTTTCCTCTTGCTTGTTTCATCATTTTCATTAGAAAAATCATGTACTTTTACATTATCACTCTCAATGATCTTATTTTTCATTTTGTTTAAACATTTGTATGCTTTACTCTTAGATGAATAACCCAAAATATTCCTTCATCACTTTTTGCTTCAAATTTTCTTATGTTTTCATCCTTCTTAATAAAGCATCTACTACTTAAGATTTTGAAATAACTTACATTGGGGGTATGTCCATACCATAGTTCATAAGGTGTCTTTCATGTTCTTTTCCTGATCAAAAATCTATTCAAAGTGTATACGACAGTGCTAACAACTTCTCTCCAAAATATTTGTGCAACTCCTTTTTGCATCATCAAAGTCCTAGCACATTCTATCACTGACATGTTTCCTCTTTTAGCTATTCCATTATGCTATGGTGTTCTAGGAGAAGACATTTGTCTTTTAATCCCTTCATATTCACAATAGGCAACAAATTCATGTGATATGAATTCTCCACCTATATCTGACCTTAAGCATTTTAAGTTCCCACCAGTTTCCTTTTCCACTCTCGCTTTGTAAATCTTGAACATATGAAAAGCTTTAGATTTATCCTTAAGAAACATAGTCCACGTCATCCTTGAATAGTCATCAATAAACAACATAAAATACATATCTCCATAATAAATTTGAGTTCTCAAAGGACCACATCAATTAGTATGCACCAAATCAAGTATATTCTCAGATGTGTAGCCTTTACTATTGAATGTAGAACTAGCGAGCTTCCCAAATTGACAATCCTTGCAAACAACATTATCGAGTTTCACAAGATAGGGAAGATCTCTAACAACCTTATTTTTACTAACTTTGATCAGGTTATCAACATTAACATGAAAAGATCTCTTATGCCATAACCAACTGTCCTCTACCTTTCCAATCAAAGATTTTTTAACAGATGGATTTAAGTAAAATAAATTACCTCTTGTCAATCCTCCAATAGAAATCATCTTTCCTTTTTTTTTCTTTATCTTGCATGTTCCTTCACTAAATTCCAGATAAAATCCCTTTTGATTTAGTTGAGAGACACTCAACACATTATAGTTCAGTCCTACTACCCAGTAGACATCATCACAGTATGTATTGTCATTCAGTGCTATTGTGCCTTTACCTTTTACCATACATGGGATGTCATTACCAGACTTAATTGATCCTCCATCAAATTCTTCAAGCTAATTGAATTTACTCTTGTCACCAGTCATGTGATGTGTACAGCCACAGTCAATAATCCACTTCTCATTGCTGTTCATGGTTGATATCAATGTTGTCTCACTAATTTCTATTTTCTCTTCTTTCACAACAAAAAAGCCAATCTCCTTAGTTTCATCATAATCTGAATCATCATCTGTAACACCTTCCTCAGCTAGATAACATGCTTTGTTTCCTTTATCCTTGTATCTCTTATTCTTTCCTTTCTTATTGTTCTCAGGGCACCTAGATGCAATATGTCCAATCTTGCTAAATGCAAAAAATTCAAAGGTAATTTTCGTTTATACTTTCCCTTACCTCTAGGTAATCTTATGGAAAACAAAGCTTCTAATTCCTCTTATTCTTTTTCGTCAGATATGATATCATCAATATTACCTTTATAAGATATTAAAGTAGTTTGACTAGTAGGCTCAGGATTCCTTCTAGAGTTCAGTTGGGCATTAAATGCAACATTGGTTCTAGGCATGATATTATCATAATTGCTCAATTCAAAAGCAATCAACTTTCCAACCAAAGAATCAACAGTAACCGGCGAAGTCCCTAAAGATCTTACTTCTTGTATAGTAGAAACTTTAACTGCATAATGTGGGAATAAAGTTCTCATGATTTTTCTTACCACATAATCTTTAGTGACGGCTCCACTAGCTCCTCTGATTGTATTCACTACCTCCTTAATTATGTGACTGTAGTGCTCAATGTTATCTCCTTCAGTCATCCTCACGTCATCAAATTTTCCCTGTAAAATATTTACCTTATCTTTTTTCACATGTGAATCTCCTCCATAGACTGTTCTCAACTTCTCCCATATATCATAATCAGTGTCAATATCTTTCACATCGATAAATTCTACATCTGATAAGGTACTTTCTATTTCTTCCATAGTCACAATGTGTTCTTGTTTTGTCTTCAACTGATCTAAAGACAATGTTCTAGTAGGTAGAACGTAACTTGTAGTCACATGATCCTAATATTGGTCACCCATTCCTTTTAGGTACAACTTCATCCTTCCACACCATATTGTGTAACTATCCATGTTAAACTTAAGACCTTCAATTCTCATCATCTTGTCAGGATCTTTGCCTCAAGTTGTTAAACTTCTTCTCCAAGGACCAAAGCTCTGATACCAATTGTTAACCTTACTATGATGAGATTAGTGAGAGGGGAGGGGTGAATCATGAATCTACTGATTTCAACATTTAAACACTTTTCACTTATCCACCAATACAATAATTCAACAATCAAAAGTAAATGTGCAATCACCAAACATCCAGCACATAGACACAAGATTTTTTGTATCGTGGAAACCCAAACTAGGGAAAAACCATGGTGGGGATGACACCCACAAATTTGTACTCTTCTGACGTATGTCCAGTGAAAGGCTTTACCCTATTAAAGGTATTTACATATACATGGAAAAATGTAACCTTGTGAGAGGATTTACCTAAAGCTCATAATAATATTGTACCTTGTAAGAGGTAGCCTTGTGAGAGGACTTTGAACACTTAACATTTTTACCATATAGGATTTCAATACAATAAAGATTTGTTAAGATCTAACTCGCTTGAGAATTTCCAACACTCCGTTGTAGCTATCAGGAAACAACATATAAGAATTATCTATAAAATAGCAACCTCCTCTTCTTGATCAAATCCCTTTTAGCTCAGAAACCATTCATCACATACCTCTCTAACACTTCGTTGGACTGCACCCTATATCTCTTCTTTCTATTGCACTGACACGCGATCAACCCAACATATTCACCTTCTTGTTTTTAGTTTATTTGATTTCCTTCTCTCTTAGGTTTCCACCGGCATAGAAAACTCTAAAATGTAATACCTTCTCAATCTGACCATACACTTGGCTTCATATCACATATCTCAATGTCAAATTTGAAATTTACTGACCGCACTATTCCGACTTTGGATTTAATCAAGAAATTAAATCATTTCATAAACTATTGTCCTTCTTGATCAATTAGCTTTCTCAAATCATCTTAGCACACTCACCTCGATGATATAACCATTAAACAATTGTTCCCAGTTGTCCATGCACATTATCCAATAAATTATGACCAATGACATTTGACTATAACAATAGTTTAAATCATTGATACCGATCAAACTGTTTGCCGCTTAGAGACTTAAATTATTTTCAAATATATATGTTTAACCTTGAAATATCTCGCATATTTTTTCCAAATGAATCATGGTTGTAGGATTAGAATCTAGTAGCTTTAATTAACCTTCAAAAAACAAACGAACACAAAATAATCAATCACATAGTCAAAAATGATTTAGTCATCTTACTCCTGATAATTGCAGTCTTAAGAAATTTCACTGTCTCTGATTAACTTTGCCAAACTAGACTCACTAGTCATCATAACTAGTTAAGATTATACATACGACATCCAAACATGTTTCCAAATACTTTTGTAGAACAACACCTTAAGATACATAAGTTAGCATGATATGTTCTACAATCATCTTCAGTAGTTCATAAAGATAATAGTTGACATCAATGAGAATACCGTGACTGATCATTGCTCAATCATACTTGTCATATCAACCACTTCCTTCCCTTCACTGCCCATAATGATTTATGTCAATGACCTCCACCTCTTCCTTTCTACACATCTGATTTACCTCTGCTACAACTTCATCTGATCAGAAACCAAATTATTTTTCTACTTAACTTTACCTATGTCACTATTTAGTACCTTCATGTTTTCATTTCCAAGCCTTCCTTCAGCATAACCTATGAATTTTGCTTCTCATTACAATAATTTTTCACAATGCTCAAGTTCCTTGTATTTCTTCATTTTTCCTCCTTTAAGGGAACCAAAGTAAATATTTGTCCATCTTTCTCTATTGTGACCAAGTTTCTTTTACAATTCTCTAAAGTAAATATTTGTCCAAGGTTTTCCTAATAAAACATGACAATAACTCATAGATACAACATCACATAATACTTAATCCTTGAAAGGTCCAATATTAAAGTTCACCAAACACTGATCCTTCACATCCAACATATGACTATCTTGAAACCAAATTATCCTATAAGGACAAGGATGTCTTAGCCTTCTCAAACCAAGCTTCTACACCATCTCTTCTTATTCCAAATTATCAGTATTTCCACTATCCATAATAACCCTACAACATTTACCTCCTGATTTATAGATATTCCTAGACAAATTCCTCTTTTTTGTATATTCATTTTTCTTATTGCTCAACATAAATATCCTAAGCATAAGAGACTCTCCCATCTCAGGTTCCAACAAGTTCTCATCCAATGCTCCAGTTCTCTACTCCTCATGTACCACACGATTATTTTTATCCATGCCTTTCTTAGGACATTCAAAAGCTCTATGCCCATTCTCTCCACACTTGAAACAAGTACCTCTAAAATCCTTTCTACCATTCTCTCTTCTAGGTTCTCTTTGATCAGGTTCTTTATTATACTTAGGTTTTGACTCATCTTCCACTATATGCTTCTCTTTTCGATTTATACTCAGCTACTTCTCCTTCCCTCTAGGGTTACTCTATTGTATTCTCTTTACCTTATCCTTGGCCTTCAGGGCATATTGATAAGCATCATCCACTGTATTAGTCCTCAACATACATAGCTCATCCTGAATATTAAATCTCAATCTATTAATGTATCTAGCCATCTTTTCCCTATATATCTCCCAATGTCCAGATCTGATTGTCATCTTGTAAAATTCCCCAGTATATTATTGCACGCTCATATCCTTCTACTTCAATTTCTGCAACTTCTTGAAAAATTCCAACTCATAATCTTTTGGATTAAGCTTAGCCTTCAACCTAGCAACCATTAGCCTCCATCTAGTGAAATTCATTTCATGATTCTCCTCTCTATCCTTATGCAATTATTTCCACCATAAGGCAACATGAACCTTCAACTTAGTATGTGCTATCCTAACCCTTTGTGGATCTCTAATATCCTCAAGCTTAAAGTAATCTTCTAATTCAACAATCCAATCTATCAAATCCTTAGGATGCAATGAACCAAAAAAAAGTAGAAACATCCATCCTTTGAATTTTACTTGCTTGTACCAAAGCTCTCAAAAATCCATCTTCTTTAGTAGCTATCTCAGTCCCTTCTGTCTCAAGATCTTCAACAACTTCATCATATTCCTCCTCCATCTCAAGATTCCTTCGCAATCCGACCAGATCATTTCAAATCTCATTCCTCATATCATTTTTAAAGTCTTCCATAATTTGTTCTAACCTTCTAGGGTTCATCCTTCTTGGAAAAATATTCCAATCCTCAAGTGAAACTACCTCATCTCAGCGCTCTGACTACAAGGTTCCAATTGCCTCTCACTCAACGATCTATCAAACAATCTTGTAGCATGCCTCTAGTTCGATGATTAGTTTACCCTTGGAATACCTCAACAACCCAAACAAGGTACTTAATTGGAAAGAAACTCTTCTACAATCCCCTCACACAAGTCCTCTGCAATTATGGGCCAAATCCACACTCTACCACCCCACAATAGATTCAACTAGGGCTTCACAAGCTCAGGAACTCATAACTTCTTTTACAAGAACATCAACCTTTCTCTAATACCACCTGACGTAGTCATGAAAGGTGTTTCCTCAATGGAGACGGTCTAAAGCATACATCCTGAGTCACACAATGGAATAACCAATCTTAGAAGCAAGAAGCTACAACAAATCTTCACATTGTCACATAATCAAAGATTTACATTAGAATGGCCTACATCATGCAACTTTACATTCTTAGGATCACATGCTCATTATCAGAAACAAATCCTATAATCCTAACCTCCAAGAGGTATAATTATCACTTAAACTCAATCACTCCTCATTTACCCTTTCACACTCAAAACAAGGATTGAATGCCACAATATATAGAGCCTTCACGACACATATGTCAGCCTAGATCTATTACATTTTCCAAGAACAAGAAAATGTAATACCGAAATATAGGCCAGGGCCCAAATTAAGAAGAAATCCCTAAAAAGGATTTGAAATAAAGTGCACACCCAAGGGGTGTGAACATATAATGAATCACCATGAAGGTGCACACACCAAGGAAATGGTGTGCGAGATTAGAAACTCCAACTGACCATTATAACAATAAGAACATATAGAACTGGACAAGAATCCAAAATAGCTCCACAATGAAGTATCCAAATGAGGTGCAAACCCAGACATAAGGAAATCATGATGTCCAAAATATACCCTGAGGGTTGTGATGATAAATGATCCAAATCAAAGGTACGCCACTCAAAACACAGAAATTGGCTAACTGAAACAAAACTAAGAATGAACTGAAGGGAAATATTTTTTGGGTGATGCAAGATTTCCAATGATGCTCCTGCATCAAATAATTAGGATATGGTACCCTTTCCTAAAGGACGTAAGCCTATGGGATGCAAGTGGTTGTTCAATAAAAATTTGGGTCTTGATGGCACTATTGAAAAGAATACATCATGATTGGTTGTAAAGGGGTATTCACAAGTTGAGGGAATGGATCATGACAAGATTTTCTATCCTGTTGAAAAGATGACATCCATTTGGTTCTTGTTGCCACTTGTTACAGTTCATGATTGGGACATTGAGCAAATGGATGTGAAGACAACATTCCTTCATCATGATTTGGAGGAAGAAATTTATGTCATAGACAAAGCATTTTGTGTTGAAAGGTAAAGAAAATCTGATTTACAATTTAAAATAGTCTTTATATGGTCTAAAATAATCTCCTAGGATGTGATACCAAAACTTTGATACCTATGTGTTGTGTTTGGGGTTTATGGGGTCTAAATCTGATCATTTTGTTTATTTCAAAATTGATATTGGTCATATTCTCATTATTTCATTATATGTGGATGATATATTACTATTTAGGAATGGTTATTTGATTTCTGACTTGAATTCTTAGTTATCAACATAGTTTGAGATGAAATATTTAGGTGCAACTAGGTGAATTCTAGGGATGGAGATTGGAAGAGACAGAGATAACAAAAAAATCTATGTTTAAGCTAGAGTATTTATGTAAATTCAGAGTTGGATAGATTTAGCATGACACCTTATAGATCTATGATAATTCATGTTGCATTAGGAACAAATTTATCTGTGGAGGATTGCCCAAAATCTTCTTTTGAGGTGGACATGGCCAGTCTACCATATGTGAGTGATGTTGGTATTCTTATGTATGCTATAGTATGTACTAGACTAGAGACATTGTCGAAGAAGTAGGAGTCTTGAGCCGGTATATGACTAATCCTGGATGACTGGATTGGGATGCAGTTAAGAGAGTGTTCAGATATTTGAGGGGTACTTAGAAGTATTCCTTATTCTATCATTGTTATCCTATTGGACCTCAACATTCTATGAGTATCTATGGATATTTGGATTCAAATTGGGCAAGTGCACATTGAGAATAAAATATCCACTAGTGGTTACGTTTTTACTATGTATGGTGGTTCTATCAGTTGGATTAGTAAGCGATAAGCTATATTCACATTGTCCATGACAAAATAAAAGTATATGGAAGCAACTCATGCGACTTGTAAGAAAGTAATTTGGCTTAGGAGGTTCTGTTCAAATATTGGGTTTGATGCAGTATTGATTACTATCTATTGTGATAGTCAAAATGTTATTTTCTTAGCAAAGAATTTGAATTTCCATGATAGAGAAAATCATGTTGTTGTATAGTTTCATTTTGTTTGAGACATTGTAGAGGATGAGAAGGTGAAATTGGAGAAAGTGGACACTAATGAATTTTGGAGATGCATTAATGAAACCAATGAGCACATAGAAGTTCAAATGGTATTCTTATTCTATGGGCCTCTTTCCCCCCTGCAATTAATCTATGGGCTATTGGAAAGGTCTTCAGCAAGTGAGAGAATGTTGGGATTAAGGTGTCTCAACCTTTGCAAATCTTAACATTGATTTTGCATTCATTTGTTGTATTTATTATTATTTTATTTAATTAATTGTGGTTGAATGTCTAGTCATCTAGTGGGATCCACAAGGTTGGTGGCATCCTACTTTGCGATGATTTTATGACGCATATATTGCATGTGTGGAGGTAGGCATTCCACTTTGAGGATCTTGACATGTGTTAGCCTATGACATACTCTATGACAAATTGGACAAGTGACATGAGATACCCTTTGCATAGAGAAGGTGGGTGCTCAAGTTGGGTTATGACGAGTTGTAAGAGAATGTGTTATTTATAGTTGGTTATGACAGATTTTATTACAATTGTAAGTTATAAGTTATGAAAATATTTACATGATGGATTCTTATGATAGTTGTAAGATGGGTAAGACAACCTATCATAGCTCAAAATAGTAAATTTTGGGTGCCCAACATAGGAGGTTTAAATGGAGATTCATTCAAATGGAAATGTACATGTGTCATTTGTATTCTTTTTAGTGGCTGAAAAATAGTGCTAAATGTTATGCACAGCCACATCTTATATCTTTATCTAGAAGCTACCTATTGTGTTGTATTTCTCTATATAAGGTAGCTTTGGAGAGTATGAGTCATGTTATGTTTGCAAGTAATGTGTTATACTACCACAATTGATTCAGAGTGTTGGATTGATTGTTGAAGACTCTTGTTGAAGAAGCAGTGTTTTGTTATTGTATTGTAATTGTTGTTTTAGTAATAAAATGTACTGTTCTTTTGGAGTGTGGGGTTTCTCTCCCGAAAGGGTTTTCCCATTATATATCATGTGTTATATGGTCAAATATTTATGCATGTTTATAATTTCCTTATGAGTGTGTTTGTAATTTTGTAAGAGTGAATATTTGTAAAGAAAATTTGCACTATCTCGCCCACAAGATTAGTGTCAAGAAGAATTTTCCACACCTTTGCTTCCTTTCCAATATACCCTATAGATCTTCTACTAATGAAATTATTTTAACACTTTAGCTTTTAACGATAATGTAAGACATGTAAAGATACATAGATATTCCTCTAACAACATGATTACTTGAATCATCAAATGGAGAGAAAACTTTAATTATGGAAAGAAAAAAGGTAACTTATCTTATCTCCATGAAAGGACATATTATTATATTTTTTATTGAAAAATTATAAGTCTTTATGTAGATGCATGGCATTTCAAGTATCATAGTTGGTATGCTTGAATAGTTGTTGATAACCGTTCTTTTTCCCTATTGAAATATTTTTACTATTCTTGCCTTAATGGATAAGGAATAAATTAAGAAACATTGTGACCTTCAAATGTCCTTGTCACAAAGATATATGCTTGTGTGCATAATTGTGTAAGATATTTGAGTGTAATATAATTTTGTATGTGCATGATTGACATAGATGATATGCACAAATTGTTACTTATTAATGAATTTGTGGTTGAACTATTATTCATGTGTGAACTTTATTATCGAGAAGATAATGAATAGGTAGCTGCTTCTATAAGCCATTGAGTACTTTTGTAGACTTGTGGATATGTCTAGACTGTTGCACTTGTATGCTCTTATGTGCAACACATGCTCTTATGTACTCTTGCATATATGTTTACATAGAGGTATTCTTGTATTTTTATTGAATGCTTATTTGAGAACAAATGAGTACCAAATGTGAAGCGAAGAGAAGGGTAAGTTTGCAGAGAAGGATAAGTTTCTCCTTTAGCTTATATGTCGATAGTTAACTCAAAAAGATGCTTTGGCCAAATCTTATTCGATCTCTTAGTTTATCTTCGTTATTTGAATCATTATGTTTCACTCCCTCTTCCATATCATGATGGTGTTAGATAAGCATCTTAGAATGTAGATACATCATGTTGTACTAAATTTCATCAACTTGTCAGTTTCAAGTCGCTAGGAATTCTTGTGCAAGTTCATGTATCTTTGATTGTAGGAAGGATTCCAAGGAAATGTTAGCTTTGTAGTTGGGTGGAAAAGCGCTCCGATAATATTCTCACTCATGATATGCTTGAGGGGAGATAGATATTGGGAGCCCCAGTTACAATTATCATCAACTACATATATTATGTATTCATGTATTTGACCTTGTAATTTATTCCAAATAGATGTGTTCCTTATGTTATGTCTAGTCTTAGAACATGTACTCATACTATAAGTCAAAATATAACTTTGTGCAAAAATAACTTTATTTAATAATTAATTATGTACATTTTATAAACTATATTGCTTTAATAATATGAAAGTCCTTATACTTATGCATCTCATAACACATATTAAGAAATTTCATACTTTAAATTAATTCATTTGCATGAAAGTATGCAAATCACTTTCAAATCTTTATCTTAAAAAAAAAAAAAATCTCTTTGATGACACTTCTTAGAAGCATAACCTTTTCTAGGAATTGAATTGATGAGCTAGATTTGTGAGAATATGCCTCATGCAAGGAATAAGGCAACAAGGAAGCACAACTTTTATAAGAGAGGTGAGCGAGAGACCCAAAAACTCATGTGAGTCAAACATGAACCTATAGCCTAGAAAACCAAACAAAAAAAAAAGTCCTATAAAATAAAATGATAAAATCGAAGGTACAATGGAAAAAACTATCACATACAAGTTTGAATAACGCCATGTATGGCCAGCTCTACAACATGCATGCTATAGACCTGTCCATACATGGCTTTCTTCATGTAACTGATCATGTTCCAATAGCCTACAATACTCTTGAAAAAGAATCTGTATCTCCTCACTGTTAAAGCCCTTATATTCATAATCATTGTAGCATTTCTGCACCCAACTGACTACAGATTGTTGGAAATGGCACCCATCTTCCACAGTTGAAAAGGAGCTATGGCTCATATCATAGCAGGTTCTTGAATCTGGTAACCACTCTTCCAAGTTCTGATTTACAGCAGTTATTGGATCCTCCAACATATCTCCCATGGCAGTGGTGTTGTTCTTGTCTTCAGAAACATTCTTTGGAGTTCCAGGAAATGATTTGGGCCCAGTTGTTTTGGGAAAATGAAGAAGCTGCTCCTGCATTAATGTAGTGAGTCTCTCATTTTCAGAACTGGATGATGATAATACTCTCCTTGCATTAACTGTTATGGTGGGTGGACAATCAGTAACTGTAACTGCTTGATGGATATCTTGGCCTGTGGGATTGATATTGTTGTGAAGAGGTTTGTGAGTATGAGGCTCACTGCCTGCTATTCTTAGCTTTTTAGTAAGATGGCTATTCCAGTAGTTTTTTATTTCATTATCTGTTCTCCCAGGCAACCGCCCTGCAATCAGTGACCACCTATGACAAGTGCAACAACATTTAATCAATCTTGCGAATACTTACAATGCAAAAACTACAGGGCAACTTGTGATCATGGATCAATGATAATAACTGTTCTCTATAAAAGAAAAGTTTTTAATATTTTTTATACCTATTTCCAAGTAGGCCGTGGAGGCGAATGATGAGATCTTCTTCATCAGCAGAGATGTTTCCTCGTTTTATAGTGGGTCTCAGGTAGTTCAGCCATCGCAACCTGCAACTCTTCCCACACCGCCTGAGGCCTGTTTATCATGAAAAAAATGTATTATATCTCAAAAGGATACATGAGATTCAGTGCTTAAAATGATAACGATCAATGTAAAAACTTCATAAACTATATATTGTTGTTGGTATTTTTGTATTACACCCAAAAATTGTTTGTACAGCTCAATCAAAACGTTATCTAGATAGACTTGAAATGCAAAAGAAAAAAGGGAGATCCATGATTCAAGTTTTGAGGATATGTTTTCAATGCTGCATAATTGGTCGATGGGCTTACAGAAACAACTACCTAAGTTTTTTTTCATCCATAAATCATTTTCATCTTTCTTTTATGATAAGCTCAGCTCAGCAGTGAAACTTGAAATGCTGGAATAAAAAACACATACCCATTTGGTTTTAGAACGTCATTCCTTAATATTCATACAGTACTACTAACTACTACTCCAGATGTACTTAGCTATCTCTTAAGCTTCATACTGTACTACTGCTAACTACTATTTTAAATGTACTTAGCTATTTCTTCTAAGATTCATACAGTACTACTACGCATCAGAATCTGGAATGTGAGATGGACGGATGGACAGTTTTTAAGGAGAAGTGGGATGAAAGAATTTGTCTTTTCTATAATAAGGGGTGGAAATTGAATGACGCTTTATCTTTCAGTGTGCAGTATATGAAGATACTCGTACATAATGTGAAGACCTTTTAAAAGTGAATATGCTAAACAAACTATTTATGGAGGCAAGACAATCCACAACAAAAGAATCTATAATGAAAATTGTTTACAATATTATTACTCCTAATCTTATAAACTGATGATCTCATAGATATCATTAAAACTCATTTATTCATTCATTCAATGTACTTAGATTCCAATGTTAGCTATAGAACATGGACTAGCTCAAAAATCTCTATAATCAATCCATTTCATACAACTGATATCCATTGATGGCACAGTACTGAATTTATTGAATGTTTTTTGTTCAACTAATGAAAATTGAAAAACATATTAATTGAAAAGGCCTCTATTCATTAAAAAAAAACAGAAAGATAACCTGCTTTTGTTGGGAGATTTCGCCAGTCACCTTCACCATGAGCTGCAATATAGTTGGCCAGGAGAGTGTCCTCTAGAGGAGTCCATAGTCCTGTTTGCAACCCAACTTTCAAACAGCATGGAGATCGACCCATTTTTTGAGCTTTATTTACCAAGACAGTGATGTATTTATCAGACAAACTAAAACTGAAACAAGGGTACAAATAGCACACTGAGCAGGACTATTTAGGGGTGATTAGGCCACTAAGCATTGACTGTTTTTGCCCTTAACTCTCCTCTGTCAATCTGTGGTGCGAATTTGTCAGAGGCTACAATACGGGCATATGTAATTTTTAAAGCCTTTTTTATTGAAAACGTTTTTTTTTTCATTACTTCAAATAATAATAATACCTTTGCAATAACAATAGATATTTGACACGTCTTTTCTGAACTAAGAACTCTATATTATATTATTTATATTGTATATTATCTTTATTTTTTTATGTTAAAAATATTTTTGAAAGAAAATTTGAATTCGGTATATTTAGTTACTTACTCCATGTTCCCATGTTATTGCTTAAGTGCATTTTTTCTTAAATTTAAGTAGTTTAAATGTTTTCATACAAATTTTCAATTACTGGAAAAGGATAAATTGAAATCTTTCTCGTGAAACAGCTATAATATAAGAATTGAAATTAAGGATTGAAAAAAAAGGAGCTGGAAATGTTGCTTGTTGAAAAAATGCTATGTGACTTGACAAATTTCTTTCCCTCCTTTTTTTTTAGTCTTTTTTCTTTCAAGTTTTATATACAAAAAAAAAAATACAATTGAAAACAAAACAAGCAGCAATCAATATTCACGGGTCACTAGCTCTACAAATTTCTCCTTAAAAAGTTGAGGATGGCTGCTAGCCAAAATTAGCTAAGCACCTCCATGAAATGCATTCTTTAGTTTTAAAAAGTAATGCATGATGATGCTTACTTGGTGCATAGGTTTGGGTCTCACTCTTTTTGGTCTATTTAGTACACGTTGGCAAAAAGTGTGCTGATGTGACCCTGAAACCTTAGTTATACGCATGGAACTTACCAAATAAATCTTTTGTAAAAATATGGGAGTTATTCAAAATTAGGGTGCTCAACTATTGGTCCTCTTCCCTATTTACCTTTAAATTATTCTGTTTTACTTTAAATTATATTTACTACACACAAAAATAGTTAATTTTTTATTGCATCTAAATTGTTTATTTTTTCCCCTTATTGTATTCTAATTTCCAAAATTTGATTATTTACATCTATTTTTTCAATTTAAATTTAAACTTCTTATCATTCAACAAATAAAAGTTTGTTTTATGTAGTATTTATTTGGAAAATGTAGCTAGTCTTACATCCTCTTCTTTATTTCTAGAATCACAAGTTTCATTTTTTCCACTCCTTTCCCTTTTTTTTTGACTCTCTATCATCTCGATCATCTTTATGATAGATCACTGTGTATGATAGAAAAGTTGAATAAAATATTTGCTCAGAAGAATTATCTATTTTAAATCAATCAGATTTTCACAATTCATTGAATTTAGAGCTTGAATTCTGGTTTTGATTGTGTATGTTTTTTAGCATCAACGTTTCAGATCTATCATCCCAAACATTGATGCTAAAATACATACACAATCAAAATCAGAATTCAAGCTCTAAATTATCTATTTTGTGAAATGCTAAAAAACATACACAATCAAAACCAGAATTCAAACTCTAAATTATCTATTTTATAAAAATTTCTAAACAACCAATAGTTGTAAATTTGATAAAAACAATTTAGTTCACAAGAAGCATTATCTATATTGTGAAAATATTGATCATCCAGAATGATAGTAAAGTTGATTAAAAAAATTGCACCCAATTTAGTTCAGAAGAAGCATTATTTATAGTGCACGAACTTCAATTCACAGGCAGCATTATATATTACTAAAATTTATGATCACTGAATGTGATACTTGATTAAAAAATTTGCACAGTAAAATATTGCTTTAAAGTAATGGTTTGTCAGTATAAGAGTAGATGTGCAGTAGCAGCGCAATAATAGCAAGTCAACGTGCATATAACCAGTTAAATTGTCTGTTGCCTCTGACAAACTCGGGCACCACAGATTATCAGAGTAGAAGATTGTTAAATACTATTTGAGCTCATTTTTTAATTTTTTAAATCTTCTATAGAAAATCATTGGAAGCATGCATATTTACACAAATACAGCTTTTTTAAAGACCAATAGACCTGGTAAACGTTATAAAATAAATCACCGTTTCATGTCTTGATCCTGCCAAAAGCTCGAAAAGCTACAAGTCAACCAGAGGACGTAACATTAAATAAATTTAGAATGCTTCAAACCTCAATTTTATTATTTTTATGCCTTGGCAAAATATTCTATGTAGGTTTTGTTTTACTTTTATTCAATTTTTCAAATTTGAAAGTCAACTAAATATGTGTTTGTCTTGTTTATTGTTTATTGTTGGGTTATTGCATTTAAAAGCATTCAATTTCATTGATTATTATATTCTTGTATTTAAAAGCATTCAATTGTATTTATTGTTATGTTCTTGTAAAAATATTGAATTGCATTTATTGTTATGTTCTCGTATTAAAAAATTATTCAATTATCTTTATTTAATAAATACATAATTTTTCAAGTGTCATTCGTGGTAGGAACATTTCAATTGAAATGTCTAATATGAATATAATTGTGCATGGTGTCATCTAGATCATTTGCATGTTTGAAACTTGTTCTTTTCTCACATTTATGAAAAGTGCATTTTATTTTGTTGGTTGCCTATTGTTTGGATGTAATCTGGACTAAGGTGGAACTCTGATGTGTACTTAAAATTTTTACAATGAAAGCTATGAATTTACCACTTAAATGTCAAATGGAATAATTGTCAACTTGTTATCCTAAATTTTAGACTAATAAAATCGTGGGATAACCCTTTTTGAATTTGTCCATTTCATAGCACACATTCTGCAAACACGCATATTGAGATAGTTTTCAAGTCCCCTAGATCAGTTTCTCCCTCTATTTTAGCATTTTTGCAAAGTCTCTTTCTATTGGGAATTATAATTTTTTTACCTCTTGCGGAGTTGGGTTTTGTCCCCGCTATTGCACCTTCATTTCACTACACATAGTGCAATTTAGGTTTTAAAACCCGAACTGCAGTGTTGCTACTTCATGATAAATATGCAAGTTGGGTTTTAAACCTCGACTTGTGTTACCCTCCACACTAAAGACCAATGTAGGTCAGGGTTCAAACCTTGACAAACATGTTTCACTTTACACACATGCAATCAGATTTTAGAAGCCCAATTAGAGACCACACTAGGCATCGACCAACTGTAATTGAGTTTCTAAAACCTAATTACAAGTTAACTCATCATTGCAAATACTAGTGTTGATTGGGATTAAACTCCAACCAAAGTGATTAACCCTTGCATTAGTTGTAGGTTGGGTTTTAAAACCCGACCTACACTGTCGTGCACACCCTTAAACAATAACATTCATGTGTTGATCAAGTTTTAAAACCCAATCAACATTTACTTCTTTCTAAGATGCAAATTAGGTTTTGAAACCCAATTTACATCAACATCATTGCCAAAGATGTCAATCGGGTTTTAAAACCTAATTTGCATGGTGACATCTTTGCATACTTGTCAATTGTGTTTTGAAACCTGATTAACATGACTTCCTGCACTTAGTCAATTTTTCATCCCCTCTTGCATTTTCAGAGTTTTCTCTGACATCACATGAACTTTGTCATGGATTTGTCCAATTCTAGGAATTCTCCAATTGAGTACTATGATCTCCATTCCAGATGCCAAATTCCACACAAAACGACCTGATGAATCCATATTATGGGCTACCTTGCAACTGCATGAAGATTTTTTGAAGAAGGATGATGATAATGAAGATGTCTCTCGAGACACTTAGCTTATTTTCCATGTGCATCATGCATTTTGGTTTCAACACATTACATGTATAGTGAAAAAATGTAATTACATATCACAACAATATAAGTCAAAGTCAAGCAAGACTGCACTATTGAATAAGTCAAAGTTAGTTAGTCTTTTTCATCATTTTTCTCATAGCCTCTCCTCTATAAATATGAGAGTGCTCATTTGTAAATAATGATTTTTATGCAAAGTGACAAAACTCTATCAATTCATGTAGCATTGAAAAACTTTTTTTTTGAGTGAATCATATTCAAATCAATAATAGGATTCATTTTGCTTTCAATCTTTGAGTTGGAACAAATTATTATGTGGTAATAGTGTTCTTATGTTACTATTGTTGTATAACCTTGATTTGATTTGTGATATTGTAGTGTTGTTAAACATGTTTTAGAGAATTTTGAATTCTGATTTCGCAATCTTTGAGCTACATTATTGAGATTGAAAAGTTGTGTGAAGTGTTTGAACAACATATAAACTTATAGTCTTTGTGTTGCAATTTACATATGCGTTTATGTGTTTTGGTTTGTGATATGTATATGAATGTCTTTGAGCTACAATATATTACACCCTCATCATTAAATCTTTGTGAGAAGTCACAAAAGCCTTTGAGCTTGTGTGGACTTCTTAGCTGATTGAATTTGTTGGTATACACTTGGTTTTTCTTTGTCTAACCTTTGTATATCTGAATTATTACTCTGATATGTACTTTGTTGTGAACCAATTTACAATTGTAAGTTTGTGTCGAAGGTTATCACAAGAGAACATTATTATGATGAATGTAACATCCAAAAGTTAATTTAGTGTTAATAATTCTAGTTTAGTGCTTGATCATTTTTAGTAGTAATAAGAAGGGAACCTCCCCTTTTCGAGAGGAGAGATTTTAACTCACACATTGTGGTTGAAACCACCATTTTGTAATTGGTTGACTTAAGTCGATTACAAAATATTCATCCAACACAACTAATTTTGTAAATTTATACTTATATGTTATGATTGTTGAACTAACAAAATGATAACATTGTGATTATGCGTGTGTGAGTATTGGTTAGTTTTGCATATGCTTAGAGTGAAACAAAAGGCATGTAGGAGTTGATTGTGAACTCTCCACACCCCAAGATCATGGAAAGTAAAAATAGCCTTCCACCAAAGAGAATGTTAAGAATAGCTTGCTTGATCATGGATGCAAAATTAATGAAAATGTACATAGGATGTATTTCTTATAATGACAATGTTGCTAGGTTGGATTGGACAAGACTGTGACATGTGTCTTAATCCAATTTTATGAGACAACTAACTTGATAATTCTTAAATGACATAAGAAACAAGAATTAAATGCCAAAAAATAAGATAAGATCTTGTGGCAACTAACACCTTTTAGTAAGATTCCTTAGGACCTGGGTTAACTTAAGCATGTGAATATGATATGCTAGTAAACTAGTTAGGTAAAATACCTTATTGAAACAAACATCCCCTTAAGTCCAACTTAGGGAGTAGTAGATTGTTACACAAATTATGAAATGATTAATATTATTATGGATCTCGACTACTAAGATGGATGTTAGGAACCCATTTACAATGTAATCTCTCACAAATGGAGAAAATGAGAAAAACTAGTGGGACAAAAATTGTTTCCTAAAGAGAAAAATGATATAAACAAATACAAGTGATGATGAATGGATGACTCCATGATATCCCCAAGGACTAAATCCATCATGGATACACAATTAATGACCACACATGAGAGGGATTAAGAGAGACACATATCCGCCCCCACCATAATGAAGAATCTCCAATACCAATAAAGAAATATTGGACATAAAAGATAATTCAATGCTTGCAAGAAACATACCTTCCTTTGGTAAGAAACAAGTCGAATGGGTGGTGTGAAAGAAAATCCATATCCAAGTGAAAGAATGTGGGAAGAAGTCTCAAAATGTGAATCTCTAAAAACTGTTGATATGTCTTCAAGATGAATATGGCATAACATAATCATCATCAAATTCAATCAAGAAACACGATAAATCAAGTCAATGAGGAAACATATGGATGCCAATCTCCAAATAAGATGGGGTAATATTTGTGTTGAAACTATCATTAATGGGGAGAGAAATCCCCTCAAGTATGTCCTCCAAATCTATACTATATAGATTGTACAAGATAGATAGAAATGTCTATCAAATATTCATCCCACAAAGAAATGTTTAAGAAACTATGATCATCCTAATGAATAGAAGTACTAGAAGCCATGACAACACTAAATATTAAGTAGGATAAGGTGGAGGAGTAGGAATCTCATCACTATTCTCTAGAATACCAAGATTTAGATGGCCAAACATTTCCTCACAAACACAATTTTGCACTTGATGATTGAGTGTGAATATCAAGTAATGAAAAATTATTATCATCGCAAGAAAAATGAGAAAAAGAATACAAACAAAATGAATGATCAACCATAAAAATAGAAATGGTTTTTCTAGTCTCCAAGTCCCTAATGTATACTAATTCAAGTGTTAACTCAACTATTTTACCTTGTCCGCTATTTGTAATGTTTTATAGACATAAAGGCGATTAGATGACAAGAGAGGAACATAAAGTACATCATTGAAAGTGTCTTCTCTCGTGTCAACAAAATTTTTCCCACACACACATATGTGTTGCTACCCATCAAGATTGTAGGTGAATTATAAGGCTTAAAAGAAGAAAACTTCTTTTGGAGGATGCCATATGATGAGATGCTCCTAAATCAAGAAGTCGTCTCTTAGATTTAGTACTTGTAGAGGCCAAAAGTGCTCTACCAAGGTTTTATTTTATCTATATTCCATTTACATCTCCCATTGAGCTTGATTGTGTAGATGTAGATGATGTAGATTTTTGTTAGGGAAATGTGTCTCAACCTTGCATTTACACAGTGTTACTATTTATAGTAAGTTTACATTTGATCACAAGTTTTCCCTAATCTATCCCCTAAGGTTTGAATTGGCTAGATAAGCATGCAAATATATTTTTGTTGCAATATCATGTCCAAATTTGAAGATATTAAAGCTTCAATTTTTTAAGTGGCCAAATAAATTTTAGAAATTCAATTTTGAAGGCTTCAGAGGCTCCAAAATAGCTCAAAAGTGTCCATAGCTAGTGTTGTGAGTTATAGCTTGATAGAGCACATTGTGAGATTTACATACTTGAAATGCTTTGTCAATCAAACACCCTAATCAAAAGTTAGGGCCTCTTGAAATCAAAAATGTAAAAACTGTGTTGAAAACATAAATGAGTTGTAAAAGGGAGTTATGTAGTGCCTTCTGTGGCTGCATTCTATTTTGTATTATTTTGATCCAAGCTAGACTCTTTTTATATCTTGTGACTATTAGTATGGTGTGATCATATACTGACATTGTGAGATGCTTCTAGTTACAATACATTCTTTTGGTTTTACGAGTATCATTGTTGGCATAGATGATAGATTATACATGTGCTTACCATTTTTATCATGTCTACATAATGATCCAACTTTGATGTGAAATGATGCTTTATGATGAAATCTGATGTATTTTGTATTCGATAAAATTTAATTATTTTATCTTGATGTTATTACTGATTTCCTATGATATTGTATCATTTATGACAATGGATATCTTATTTGGAGCTTTCACTGATATATGCTTTAAATGTCGTAAAATGATCATTTAATGCTTTATTTTAAATAAAATATTTATTATGATGTACATTGAGGATTAAATATGAAAGGAACGATTTTGTAACATTCAAATAGATACAAATTATTATGTCACTAAAACATCCTTTCAATAGGCCCGCAGTTTGGATTATTACATGTATGTGCTTCAACTATTTATTTTGTGAGCAACTACACTTGATGTGTACTTGTTTTAGTGAACATGTACCAAACATTGACTCCATTCAGTTCTATAGGTTTGAGCATGTCTTATCCCTGAAATTATCACAAGAGATAGTTACATTGCCCATTCATGATTTTAGCCAATATCGCCCTTGTATAGGCAATGTATCTGCACTAATATATTACACCTCCAGTACCGCGTAGGTAAAATCTAGACTTCATTGCATTTATGTGTTATACCGGTATCATTTAGTGCATTATAGATTATTTGCAATTATCGCGTTTAGTTAGGAGTCAAGTGTTGGTTTGATTGGTGCTCGGGGTCTTCACTAAAGGGGCGATTCATTACCATGTGCGTTCATATTAGGGGGTTTAAAATAGGCAACAAAATGGGGCAATATATTGCCTAAATAGGGGGGAGGGGGGGTTTGTGGGTGTGNGGTGGGGAGGGGCGGGGCAGGGGCGGTGGGGGCTTATATAAGAAAATGAGTGTGGGGGTTATTGGGTGGGTATTGAAGGGGGTGACAAAAAAGGAGTTTGGAGCAATATTTTTTTTAAAATAGGGGGATTCTTTAGTATGCCACAAATGCATGTGTTATGATTTAGGTTCACTAAGTGAAGCCCCCACGGATTATTGTTGATTGTTTTATTATTCCGACAATTTTCTCATAGTGCAATCCAGATTAATGGAAATTAAATTAAATCAACCCTTATGGGAGTTTGAATTATTTTATTAAATTTTAACTATGTTTTAAGTGGCACATTCTTTATATTTTTTATTTTTAGCCAAAAATGACTTATAATGAAGAATTAGTCTCCATTTTCTCACTTTGGCATTTTCAGAGAGAAAAATTGCTAAAGCCCTCTTGTAAGCATTTTCTTATTTTGTTTGTTGTGAGTGATTTGCCCCTAACGGATCTTTGTGGGCATCGACTTGTTGGAACAGTGCCGAATTTGCTCTGCTTTGCCAAGATTTTCAATTTCTTTAGTGGAGTTTTTGAATTCTTCTCTTTGTTTTGGTATTTTTGCCTTTCAGTGAGGTAGGGATGCTTGTATATCTCATTTTAATTCATTTAATGGTTTGATTTTTATTGAATTTAGTCTGTGGATTAATAATTAGTATCCCCCACATTTTCAATTGATTTTACTACCCAGTTGGACGTATGTGAATCTAATTCGAATTCAAATGGTAATTGTAATGTTATGTTGCTTAAATTTTCTTTAATGAGGGTAAGTGCACAAAGATGGGGGACCAAAAAGGGGGTATAAGATGTCACTTTTTTTTTTCTTTTCTAAAATAATTTTTTTTTGAATTTCAACAAGAAATTGAAGATAGTTAGACTCAACATTTCAAGATGCGACAAGAACAAGAGTTGTAGTACTCTGAATCTAGTTTATAAATTACTAATTTATTTTGAAAATGGTGTAGATTAAGACCCTCAAAAAAGGGGGAGCACAAAAAGTGGTCCTAATTTTTTTGAAAAAACATAACATAGCATCCGATGTGGTCCCCCTAAAATGTTAACTTTTTTTTTTTGAATTTTTATAATCGCTCTAACAAGAAGTTAGCTAACACCATGTAGTTTATCCAAAAAAAATTGGCTAATTTTTTGATGAATGTATGATTTTTTTACGAATTTTCAAAGTGGACACATCTTGTAAATGTGAAATTTGTGCGTGCTCCCCTAGAAATTATTGAAAACTAATCGAAAATCAAAACTTCTTTTAAAGCGTGTAGAACGGAGTCTAGTTTCTAAAAATGTAACTTGTTTCAAAATTCGATGAATGAGCCAAAATCTAAGCCCAAAACACTACACATTGGTTTTTAACAAAAATATGACATACTTACAAAACAAATTAGAGATCAAAAACTTAACATAATCATAATTCAAAATAAATTATATGGTTAGATAGTTAACAAAGAGATTTAGAGCATCATGTCGTCTAATTTTGTCATTGTTGAACCACGTGCAAACCTAATAGGGAGCACACACAAAAAAATATGAATTTTTTGTATGTTTGCTAGAAAATACGTCTCAGACCTCTTTGAATCCTCCAAGCCTTTGGGTTGGATTCCCAAAGAAAATCCTAGCCTTAGGCTTGATGGATCCCAATGCAGTTAAACAAGGACATGCCCGATTTATGTGAAAATGTTGTGCAATATTGAATTTGATGCAATATTTTTCTTTTAATGTTTTGCATAGGGTGTACGCCAAATGTAGAGAGAGAGAGAGATAGAGAGAGAGGTTAATGTGTCCTAGGACCCCTTATGACCCCTTAAAACACTTTAGGACCCCTTAGGATCCTTTAGAACCCCTAAGATGTATGGTAAGGGGTCCTAAGGGGTCCTAGGACACGTCCTAGGACCCCTTGTGATCCCCTAGGATCCTCTAGGATTCATCTCTCTATATCCCCTTGTGATCCCCTGGGATCCTCTAGGATTCATCTCTCTATATCTTAGGGATCATAAGCATTGTTAAGGGGTCCTAGAACACATTGATGGCCCTTTAAGACACCTTAAGACCCTTAACAACCCCTTATAACCCTTTAGGACCCCTAAGATGTATGGTAAGGGGTCATAAGAGGTCCTAGGACACATTCATGTGTCTTAGGACCCCTTATGACCCTTAGTATGCTTTATGACCCCTCTCTCTAAATATTAGGGGTCGTAAGGGTTTGTAAGGGGTCCTAGGACACATTAATGTGTCCTAGGACCCCTTAAGACAACTTATGGCCCCTTAGGACCCCTTACCATACACTAATGTATGGTAAACAGTTGTAAGGGGTCTTAAGGGGTCCTATAACACATTAATGTGTCCTAGGACCCCTTATGACCCCTCAGGACCTCTAGGATGTACGGTAAGGGGTCATAAGGGGTCACAATGGGTCATAAGAACACATTAATGTATCCTAGGACCCCTTAGGACCCTTTAGGATCCCTCTCTCTTAGTGGTCGTAAGGGGTCTTAAGGGGTCATAGGACAAATTAATGTGTCTTAGGACCCCTCTCTCTACATATTAGGAGTCCTAAGGGTTGGTAAGGGGTCTTAAGGGTTCATAGGACACATTAATGTGTCTTAGGACCCGTCTCTCTACATACTAGGAGTCCTAAGGGTTGGTAAGGGGTCCTTGGACATATAATCTATCCTAGGACCCCTTAAAACCCCTTAAGACCCTTTACCATACATTAGTGTATGATAAGGGGTCATAAGGGTTCCTAGGATACATTAATGTGTCCTAAGACCCCTTATGGCCCCTTAGGACCCCTAAGATGTATGATATATTGTCCTAAGGGGTTATAAGAGGTCCTAGAACACATTAATGTGTCTTAAGACCCCTTTCTCTACATCTTAGGGGTGTAAGACTTGTTAAGCGGTCCTAGGACCCCTTAAGACCCCTTGCGACCATTTAAGACCCCTATATCTACATCTTAAGGGTCGTAAGGGGTCTCAAGGGGTTTTGGGACACATTAATATGTCCTAGGACCCCTTAGGACCCCTCTCTCTACATCTTAGGGGTCCTAAGGCATGTTAACAGGTCATATGACACATTAATGTGTCTTAGGACCCCTTACGACCCCTTACCATGCACTAATAAATGGAAAAGGGTCGTAAGGGGTCTTAGAACACATTAATGTGTCCTAGGACCCCTTATGACCCCTTAGGGCTCTTTATGACCCTTAAGATGTATGGTAAGCGGTCCTAAGGGGTCCTATGATACATTAATGTGTCTTAGGACCACTTATGACCCCTTAGGGCCCTTTATGACCCTTAAGAAGTATGGTAAGTGGTCCTAAGGGGTCCTATGATACATTAATGCATCCTAGGACCCGTTATGACCCCTTAGAACCCCTTAGAACTGCTAGGACCCCTTAACAAGCCTTGAGACCTCTAAGATGTAGAGAGGGGTCCTGAAGGGTCCTAATGGGTCATAATTGGTCATAGGACATATTAAGACCCCTTACGACCAATAAGATATAGAGAGAGTAGTTCTAAAGGGTCCAAAGGGGTTTAAAGGGGTCTCATAACACATTAATGTGTCTTAGGACCACTTATGACTCCTTAGGATCACTAATATGTATGGTAAGAGATTGTAAGGAGTCAAAATGGGTCCAAGGACACATTAATGTGTCTTAAGACCCCTTATGAACCCTTAGGAACCTTTAGGACCCTACTCTCTGCATCTTAGGTGTCCTAGGACCCCTTACAACTCCTTACCATACACTAATGTATGATAAAGGGCCGCAAGGGGTCATAAGAGGTCTTAAGACACATTAATGTGTCCTAAGACCCTTTACGATCCCTAAGACGTATGTTCAGGGGTACTAAGGGGTCATAAGAAGTCCTAGAACACATAAATGTGTCTTAGGAACCCTTAGGACCCATTGGTACCTTTGAAGATCCCTCTATCTACATCTTAAGAGTCGTTAGGGGTCTTAAGGGGTCCTCAAACCCCTTATGACCCCTTGGCTCCCTTTATGACTCCTCTCTCTACATCATAGGGTTCCCAAGGCTTGTTAAGGGGTCCTAGGACAAATTAAAATGTCCTAGGACCCCTTACGACTCCTTAGGATCCCTTGTCATAAGGGGTCCTAGGACATGTTAATGTGTCCTAGGATCCCTTATGACCCCTTAGGACCCCTATCTCTACATCTCAGGGGTCGTAAGGGTTGTTAAGGGGTCTTAAGATACATTAATGTGTCTTAGTGTCTGTGCTTGAATGTGACCTCTAAATCAGGCACAAACTCAACATAGTCTTTACTCAAATGTTTAATTCACAAAGACAAACATGAATTTTTTATCCTGCAAACTCAATTGAAACGACTTGTTGTCTCCTAATTAGTTGTGGATGTCAAATTTACCATCAGAACGAGAGCCAACAACCTGACCATTGCTAACATGGAGGATTTCTAAAGCATGAGAAAAGATGAAATTGCCATTATTCTATGAATTGAAATGCAATTAATCTATGAAAGAAAATTAATTGAAATGCAATTAATCTATGAAAGAAAATTTCTCTTAGTCTATGAAAGTGATTTGCAACTAGTCTAGAACTGAGATTGCAACTACTCTATGGAAGAAAATTGCAATTAATTTAAGAAAGCAAATACTCTTAATCTAGAAATGAAATGCATTTAAACTAGAATTGAAAGATGAAATAGATATGTTAGATATGTAAAGGAGTTGCCAAATGAAATCAACATATCCTTAATCCAAATTGAAACTAGTTTAATTATGCAATTTTAAACTTAAAAGCATGAAATAATTAATGCAAATTTGACTATAAGTTTGATGCTCTCAAAAATCATCCTTTTTTAATGAAGAAAAAGAGGTCCAATTTATAGAAAACCATGGAAAGAGGGTGAAGAGTTTCTTGAAAAGAAACGGTTGCCTCTTCATTTCCATTTGAGACAAAAATGAAAGAATTATTTAATTAAAAGGATGGATTATTGCCACATGAGTGACTTTTCACATGGAATTATGGAATTCCCTTTTGAGGATAATTCATCCAATCAATTAAATAACTATTCAATTCCTTTTATGTATATTAGCTAAAGGGGTGGAATTAATTTAATTTAAAAGCACTTAGGACTTTAGAATTAAATCAATTAATCATAGGGATTTTTAGCTAATAAACATTGATAATTTAGGAATTAAATATAATGTCAGATTTATGCAAATTTGGGTTTTCTGCATTTGAGACTCAATCAATTAAAGTCAATTAGGAGGAGAATTTTCCTAGTACAATAAGACTTTGATGATGAGAAAATTGAAGGAATGCACCAAAATTGATTAGGATTATAAGGTGCCAATTTTGGGGTGTTACATTTTTCCCCTCTTTGAATTGATGTGCGAGCAGTGCATTGATTCAAAGAATAGTCTGAAGTGAAGATGAAGATTTCAGAAGTCTAGGTTAGGTTGCCAAGACATCGATTAGATTGAGAAGCAGAATCATCTAAGAGAAGATCAGAATCGGGGTTAGATTGGCCCAATGTCCACTGATAGCTGATGAAGATCCAGGACTATCTCCAGAATTAGGGTTAGATTGCCCCAATACGAAGATCAGTTGTTACCAATTTTTGGTACCAAACTCAATCAGGTGGATTTGCTATTTTTTTTGAGTGAATTAAGGTAAATTCTCAATTCTGCTGGATCACATTCATATGCATAGAGAAAAGAGCAAAAGATTACATTATTACATCGCATCATGCAGTACTGTCTTAGAAGAGTGCAAACATAGAAAAAATTGTGAAAAACAATCTTTATTGACAAAATAGTCAAATATTGTCTCACACAAGCCGTGAGACTAACCATCGTAATGCACATGAAAAGAAAATTATACATTTCTAGACACTATGAAAAGTAAGGCATAAGTAGTATAGGGTGACTCGTCATTTCCTGGATGACGAGCCCGACTTGTGTTGCTTTGCTTGGTCTTTAATCCTACTGCTTGCCTTGCATCCAACTCGTGCTTCCTTGTTGCTCCCATCCCTGCATTTGATTGATAAAATGACGTTAGATCAACGATCTAAGCAATAACGGGTCATCATATGCTACATGTACCCGCATCTACAAACATACAACATGCTCTTCACATGCATAATAACAACTAGCTAATCATGGATGTATGAGAAAACAATGAATATCAAAAGTAGGATCCATGTGCTCATTTTTATCTGACAAGTTTGTTTCATGTGAAGGAGCAGGTACACAGTTATTATTTATTGATATGTGGGATCAAGTGGGCTCCCACAAGGGTTGAGCCTAGCATGTCGATAAATAATAAACATGCATCTCTAGAGTCATATTTTGTTGCATAATATAACAACATATTCAATCAGTGCAAGAGAAGCCAATTTTCAAAGTAAGGATAACATGATACAACAATCCAATGATAGCAGCGATGTTACAGTAGTAAAATAAAATTTCAGATATGATCAACATGAATTTGAAACACCGACACATATCATGAAAGAGCATGGGGACAACATTCTATCAAATTATGGAGGCATTTTTGAGAAGGCATTCAATATAAAGCAATGATATAGCAGCTAGAGGTATACAGATAGAAACAGAGATGTTCGTTATTCACAAGATTATTAATTGTATTGTACCAAGTGCAACAAGATTGGTGGATAGTAATACAGCACAAGGTAACAATACAAACTGAGGTATTTTTTCCACCATAACAATAAGACAGCAATGATGCAATAACCTTAATGGCCATTTGTTTACTGGTTTAGCATGAAATGTTAGGACAAAGCTTTCTTTGTATCAATGTAGCAGAATTTTCCAAAGGTCATGCATATAAAGACATAACAATGAGTAAGAACCTACATGATGAACAGAGCAGCAAGATTGCAAAGGTGTAGCCCAAGAGTATATCGAAATAGTGAATTATATCATGTGACAGTGCTCTCTCACGGATGCAAAAAGGGTCATATCAGTAGAGGTAATGATGCTAATTAATATACAGTACTTGTACATATACTATGGACATATCTTCTATGTTGTGAATAGAAAAGCATAATGGTAATGGTTTCACAAGGCATCATAACGGAGCATGTTTGACAAATATGACATAAAGTGCAGCAATACAATGATGGGTACAACCCAAAGATCAAGTAACTAAGTGGATAAAGGCAAGAACACTAATGTACAATTTTATCCACTTTGAGGGAACAACAATTCACATAAAAAAGCAGCACAATAGTGAAGATGATGATGATTAGCATGTTCTAAAATACAGTAAAAGAGATTAAACAGATAGAACCATGCAAGTACCACCACAACAATAGCAGTTGCAATCAGATGAAAGGTACGGTCACAACCATCCTCAAAGGCAACTAATAGTCATCATAAGGCAGAGAATATAGGGTCTTTCATTTTTTTTTACATAATGAGATTGCTGCTCAGAATACCAATTTCAGGGAGCCAGTGAACCCCTCCTTTCAAGCATATCCAATATATATACATAGACAGAGTTTTTTTTAAATGTATTCACAAACAGAAGGAGAGGTCATCATAATTTGATAGCAGATTTTGCATAGATAGCTTCATATAATAGGAGAAACCAGTGTTTCTAGAAGAGTTACCTACATGTTTCAAAGACCCAGCAGAATGTCCTCATAAAGACATCAACTTCCTTTCATGAAAAGCCAACTATATAGAAGAGTCTGACTTGCTTTTTCTTTATAACAGAAAAGTCATAATATAAATAGTGTATATCCAGTGCAAAAGTGACTTCTTTCAATAAAGAAGGCCATTGTTTAGAAAGTAAGGATAGCAGCTTTGTAAAAAATGGTTACGGGTTTCAACTGCAAACATCAGATTTAAAGGATTTAAGACAACAAGGGTCTCATGATTCACGGCCTTCAGAACAGAGCTCGAGCCATGAGCAAGAGGAAACATGGAGCATTTTATTTTACAAAAGCAAGGAAAGTGCGAGTTTATAAATGAAGTAGCTGCAACATCTACAGTGCAACACAGGAACCGCAACACAGGAACCATGAACATGTATATATACAGTTTAAACATGAATGGTATTGAGGGTTTGAATAGATAAGTTGCAAGCATGGATTTCAATAGCTTTCAAAACTTAAAATATATATAAGTAACAAAATTTTCTACTAATTTCGGTGTAGATGAAAATCTTCATAGCGGCATACATTGAGCTCAATCATCAACACAACAGAGGCAAAGGAAAAATCACCTGTAGTGAGTTGCAGCTTGCACAAGGATCCAAGAAATATTCAACAAAAGCTTCAAACCACTTTCAAAGCTTTCGAAACCTAGCTCCATGGCGGTATTCCCAGCGGCTCAAGCAGAGGACGATGAAATAAAATGAGAAAGTGAAGGTGAAATGGGTGCCTTTGGTCTGTAAAGGAAAAAGTCTTTGATCTCCAAGAAAAATCCATGCATAGTGGCGGCCTACAATAGCAGCTACAAAGACATCTGCAGCAAGATTTCCAAACCCTCATTTTTCCATGGCTGCAGCGCCCAGGCAAAGCTCACGCAAGAGAAAGTGAGAAAACGAAAAGTATGAAATGTGAAGTGTTTTTAGGGTTCGAATGACCTATCTTCTCATCGACAAAGCAAAAAGGATTTTTTTTCCTTTTAATTTGTATCAAAAGACTCATGATCTAATGCGCCATAGGATTAATGAGACTTTAGAAACTGTTTTATAACATATACAATATTTTATAAAGTAATGTTTTATAAAATATTATATATGTTATAAAACAATCATATTAGCCTTATGATGAAAAGTTTTCAAATATGGATAGTGAGCTTTCAAAAGTAAAATAAATATTTTATTTTTGTACCAATTAATAATATTATTAAATAAATTCATAATTTTATTACTTTAATAAATAATAAATATGTTAATAATATTATAAAGTGATGTTATTGTCGCTTAATAATATTATTAATATAGTCATTATTTATTAAAATATTAAAATTATAAATCATTTACTAAATTAATAAAGGTGCAAAATAGATATTTATCTCATTTTTAAAAAGTCAAAGGGATATTTTGACAGATTTATGGCAGAATCTTCAAAGTCAGAAATTACAATTGTTAAAGTCAGCAGACAGTTATTACTTTCTAGAAGCTCCTTATGGGTTGTTTGAGGGATAAGACTGCATTTATGAGGGAGTCTTTATGATGATATTATTTGGGCATGACTTGTGGGTCATCAAATTGTATTTTTGTAGAATTTTGAAGGGCTAAAAGGTGGCTGGATAGGCTAAATCCGACCCAGAAGTTATTACTAGCATTAATGATGCAGTTGGCACATGAAAGCATAAGTATGAGTTGAAGACTCATTGTTCAGCAGTTCTTTTTCCTTTGGCTTGTTGTTTTGTAACCGTTCTTCTAAGTTCTTAACAAAAGCAAAGAGATTTTGTAACCCATTTTCAGAGCTATACAGGTTTAGGACACCTTTTTTATGTGATTTATATCTTATGCCTTTCTCCCTTGGTCTGTTATTATGTGCTTAGTGTAGGTGCAGATTTTTGTGATATCATTTATCCTCAAATCTGTATTACATGTTGGTACTTTTATGCAGTATTTTGTCATATTTTCTTTGCAGATTGTGAGTTGTGTTTAATCAGTTTTCCAGATTGTGAGAGATCCTTTCTCCTTTTAGAGACTGTTGTTACAAGCCTTCTTACAAATTGATTATGTAGAGATTATGAATTAGTGGGACTGTGCAAAGAAGTATATGTTGCCTTTCTTATTGTGTGTTTGTTATATTTGTGGATCTCAGAACATAATTTTCTAGTGTATCACCCATTAGGAGTTAGATTTATTTCTATTCATCCTTCTACCTCTTTCCTCCAGCAAAAGGTTTAGTTTTAGGTGGTTTCAAGTGAGTACCAAACAGGAAGTCGGCCTTCACCTGGAGATTCATCCCAGCTATAGGTTACCCACAACCTTGGTTTGTTTCCATGTTCCTCAAAATCAATCAAGTATTCATCAAACTTGATTAGGGTGCAATTTTGAGTGTTAACATTAGCCCTCCGAGATCTAGGTTAGATTGCCTAGATAACGGTCTAAAGAGTTTTTGAGAGCCATCTTTAGAATGAAGCATAACTTTCAGGAATTAGGGTTAGATTGCCCCAATACCCAACAAGATTTCAAGCATCATCTCCCGAATGAAGCTTGATCCTTGAGGATCCAAGTTAGATTTCTCAGATACCTAGAAAGATAGATGATAATATGTGAGACATCAAGATGCCCCTAGAGGTTCAAGATCATGGAATATCCAATTTTGACCATAAGGTACGAAAATTTGAATATGTCCCAAGTGATGAGATGCCCCTAGCGATGGGGATTTTTGATTCAGATCAGGCTGATTTGAGAATAATGTGAAAAGATTCAATGATGCAATCATCTTGCCCCCTCGAGAGCGAAATCGAAAGATGACACATCATAATGATGAGAGCAAGAAATCACAGAGAAATAAGATCGAAGATCTAGAGATATCAAAGATAGATCAAGAGAAGACAAAATCAATTTAGAGTGATCGAGAGGTCTTGTTGATTAGGTTTGACCATAGTTGACCAGAATTGACTAGAGTTGACTTTAATGAAAAGATTGCAGAAGCTGAGAAACTGATAACAAGAGATAATTCTGAGAAGAAAGCGATGTCAAAAAATTGACTACATAAGCATCCGATCGCATTAGTCCCAAAATTTTAAAATGTAATTTTGAGCTACTTAGGAGTGTTAGATTTTGATTTCGATCACGAAAATAGATTCAGAACGGTCCATTTAGCCAAGGGTGCAATTTTCATGAAAAATAGAGCACTTTGAAAAATTAGGTCAAAGGCTATATAAGGCCCGGAGGGGTCATTTTCAAATCATTATTCACCTTTTGACTTTAGTGATGGCGAGGGCTCCAGCTAGCATCGATAGCATTCCTGTACATACACCCTGATTTGAGTGCTCCCGACGACACAACCGACCAGCGGAGTATGATGCACTTGTAAGTAATCGCAACTTGATCCTGTATTTCAGAAAAAATTTATCAATTTTTAGCATTTAGCATGTTTTTAGGCCTTTTTAAAGTGTGTCGCGTCTAATCTCACATGAGGAAATAGTTTCCTCACGTCGGCCTAGGTTTCCTTTCACGCGAGGAATCTCTTTCCTTGCGCGGGTCAGGGGTTCCTCGCACGAGCCCCTCCCCTGTGCTCGCATGAATAGCCCGCTTGCGCCGCATGAGATTTTAGAAATCTCACCCGGGAACACATCTCACCTTGAGCGAGTCAGAAAGCTCGTGCGGGAGCAGAGTTTCCTCGTGCGGGGAAAGAGTTTTCTCGCATAGAAAAACTGGCCAAAATTCAAAAGTTGTCATTTTCTTGTGTTGCAGAGTCAGCCAGTTGCAATATCTCAAAAGTGTGTGTAGGAAATGTGCGTAGCTATAGTTGTTGTCTTTTGCTTTAAAAATCATCATGTTGAGGTACTGATCCAATTTTGTCGCTTGTTTTGCAGGTTGACCTCCCTGACATCGGTTTTCGATCACATCATCCTGTCATAGGTGAGTTGCTCCAGAGATTATCAGATGCTGACGGTGCCCACATTGACGGGCTAGAATTGACTTACCTTCATGATGTACCTGATATTAGGGTAAATCACGGATTACTGGGTGCCTTGGTTGAGCGTTTCCATTCAGAGATGAACACCTTTCACTTGTCATAGGGGGAGACGATGATTACTCCTGAGGACGTATACCAGATTCTGAGAGTGCCTTCCCATGGAGCTTGTGTAGAGTACAACACAGCCTAGAGAGGGTACTGTGGCTTTGAGAGCCATTTTTTAGGATGATTTGGTGATGGGCCGGGCCATCTCCTGGGAGGAGTTGATACGCAGCTATGACAAAGATCATCCCCTGCTAGTTGTATTAGCACTATTTTTGAGTTATCACTTGGTTCCTGATCGTGGTCAGCACGGATTAGAGTGCGGCTGGGGTGTTATGTTACGGAAGATGTTGGCCGCTCCCGTAGTTACTTTTGGATGGGGTGAGTGCATGTTCGCTCAGATGTACAATGAGATACATGAGATAGTGTATCAAGGTGCCCGTACCATGGTGGCAGGGGTCGTTGTACTACAGATCTGGGTCTGGGAGCACCTTCCCGTATGCAGGCCGATATTCCATGATACACTATAGCCTTTAGAGCCGTACATTTACAAATATGTAGGTATGATGACCCAGCCCACGCTGAGTAAGACAGAGCAGTGGAGATCACAGATAGATGATATGGCTGCAATCATATGGCAACCTTGGGAAGCCACTGAGGTATGGGATGATGCTCGCCATGAGTTATCATACATCTTCTATTCACGTCCTCTGATAGGATGTACCATTACCATCATTGAGTGTTTCTTGCTTACGCGTGTATTGTGCCAGTTTGGGAGGCCACAGAATGTGTCTCTAGAGTATTGCACATACGCTTGATTCATCGATGAGACGAAGAAGGGCTAGCAGAGACAACTTGACAGAGGCCACAGCATGATAGACGCCCGGGTACCACCAGCCAGGTGGGATTATATCGCTGTAGTGACGAATGCAAGTGTGACACCTGCATATAGAGATCACATGTTAGCGCATCTATTTCCTAGATTTACAGCTCCAGTTGTGCCGATACAGCAGGTGGTATGGCCACCACCACAGCAGCAGGTCCCTCCACAGCTATAACAGCCACAGTGACAACAGCCTCCCTTACAGCAGCAGGAGAGGGTTGTACGACCACAGACATCTTAGATTGATATTCCCATTAGACCGATGGGATCAGATGCAGGTGTTGGGCCCAGTGGTAGTCAGGACAGGACCACTGAGTAGGTAGATGTTACAGTTATGGATGATGTTGTTCTGACTGATCCACCAGCAGGCGGACAGGTAGCACTTTTGCAGGAGGCACTCCGGAGGGTCTGAGAGAGAGTCTGACAGTCTCAAAGGGAGTGCGATGACCTCCATATGTAGGTGATCATTCGAGATACATGGATATCAGAGCGAGACCGAGAGATTTGGGAGTTACGAGAGGCACTGGAGAGATCATAGCTAGAGACTAGATATGAGGCTGCTCAGGCTTCTTATTACTATGTTGTGTATACTATTGTAGTTCCTGAGGCAGCAGATCAGATTCAGCCTTTTACAGAGTATGCTGGTGCACGGGTTGTTCCAC
>MU223539.1:691446-705775 GCA_018584345.1 Thuja plicata
TAAAAGCACTTAGGACTTTATAATTAAATCAATTAATCATAGGGATTTTTAGCTAATAAACCTTGATAATTTAGGAATTAAATATAATGTCAGATTTATGCAAATTTGGGTTTTCTACATTTGAGACTCAGTCAATTAAAGTAAATTAGGAGGAGAATTTGCCTAGTACAATAGGACTTCGATGATGAGAAAATTGAAGGAATGCACCAAAATTGATTAGGATTATAAGGTGCCAATTTTGGGGTGTTACACTTAGGACCCCTTATCACCCCTTAGGACCTCTCTCTACATCTTAGGGGTCATAACGGTTGTTAAGGGGTCCTAGAACACATTAATGTGTCATAAGACCCCTTAAGACCCCTCATAACCCTTTGCCATACACTAATGTATGGTAAGGGATCCTAAGGGATTGTAAGGGGTCTTAAGTGGTCCAAAGACACATCAATATGTCCTAGGATCCCTTATGACCCCTTAGGACACTTTAGGACCACTCTCTCTACATATTAGTAGTCGCAAGGGGTCTTAAAGTGTTCTAAGACACATTAAAGTGTCCTAGGACCACATATGGCCCCTTAAGACCCTGTAGGACCTCCCTCTCTCTACATCTTAGGGGTCCTAAGGTTTTTAAAGGGGTCATACGACACATTAATGTTGATCTCTAAGTTTTGTTGTCTATTAGTGTCCCACACTTAGTCATATTCAAGGAAGGTTGGTCGGTCATCACTACGATCGATTCATCCCACTAAGACCGATACCGAGTAGTAGTTACTTCCGAGAAAGTCAGAGGTCACCGAGAACTCAATGGATGTCGAGCAGAATGATCGCCGAGTTGCATAGAAGAGTTAGTGTCGAGTGACAACATACAGTTATGTCGAGCAACATAGTATTGACCGAGCACCTGTGTTTGGTTATGTCGAGCAAAATAAAATTTGTATGTTTTTGGAATGGCACAAACACCAAGGTAAACCATTCTGGTCTGCTTATATGGAGTGTTTAATGATCATGCACTGAGATTTAATGCATTAATTATGTGCTCTTTTTATGATCATGTATCCCTATGCAAGCCATGCAAGCAATCAAAATTAGGGATGCCTAAGCGGAAAAAGATGATGGATCTAGATTGTTTATCTTGATCTAGATGATCTATTTATGGGATGCTTTAAACCCTAATTCGTAAGTGTGTGTTATATATTGTATGTTTGGATGCGGATGTGAAGAGTAGAGATCAGAAGTGTATGCATATTTTGCATATCTGAAGCATTGACTAGATAGAGTGACCTAGCATAGCAATGAAGAGCATAACAAAGTTAAATCAGATTGAGAGATCAATTAAGAGTTGGAAAGAGGAGATTCGTTATCAACATTTGTAGTGCAGACCAAAGGATCAAGTACTGATACATTCTAGCAAGTGAATCAGGGTAAATATCTTAACAGAGTGGTCCTAATAGGCCTTTGTAAATCTCTTAATCAAGTTCTTACTTTGTTGTAAGTTTAAATCCTTTAACAAGGTAGATTGTATAAGTCTGAAAGCTCTTAACAAGGAAGACCCCTCACAGGGTATATCATCAGAAGTGATAAAAGTTGTGTATTCCTAACAGGCACACTTTATTACTGCAGTAGCAAAGATTTGTGGGTCTCATCCCCACCCCTATTTTACCTTAAAGGGTTTCTGGGTTACCAAAATATTTGTGTTATGTGTTCATGATTAGATGTTAAATCTTTACAAAATTTCAGTTTATGTTTATGAATACATGGTTGAATCAGTTTGTTAAGAATTGGTAAAAGTTTTATAGATCTAATTCACCCCCTTCTTAGTTACTGCTTTCCCATATTAGACTTCCAACAATTGGTATCAGAGCTTTGTTCTCTTAAAATAAGTCTAACCACTTGAGAATTAAGATCTTGGAAATAAAGGCTTATAAGTTGAAAAAGGTCATTGAGAATCAAAAAAATGATATTCAGCTAACATTGTAGTAGCTTGAGACAGCTAGAAAAGAATTAAGGAAATCCTTAAAATCCAGGAAGGAATTGGCAACTAAGATGAAAGATACTCAATATAAGGAAGAGGACATTGAAGGTATATTTGACAATAGAGATTCAAAATAAAGTAATGAAACGATTATAGAGCTATTGGAGAAGAACAACACACTAAAAGAACAAGTCAAAAGTCTGAAGATAGATTAAGAAACTCAATCAATAACACTATATGAGGTGATTGATCAAAATAAGAAAGCTGGGGAAGACAAGACAATGGAAAAAGAAGACAAGAGATGGATGGCTACTAGAATTGATGAAAAGGACTAGTGATGTGCATAAGCTCACAAACAGTCAGTTGGACATGGTCAAACAACTGTTATTTGCAAATAAAGAAATAAACATAAAAGAAATTGAAATCACATAGCTGAGATTTGAGAACAATCAGCTGAAAAATGAGTTGAGATCTGAAAGAGAACTCATTGAGAGGATAAACAACTAAATGAAGCATTGAGATACTTTGAGGAAATAATGAGATTACTAAGAAGGAATAGTGACACATATGGACTTGGACATACCAAGCACCAGTCTTCCACTGAAGAAGGAGAATCATCAAAGGGTGGAGAACTAAGGAGTTCAAAGTTGAAGAATAGCAATCCTACATGTTATCACTGTGGGAAACCAGGTAACACAACAAATGTAGGATTGAGAAATGCAAATCCAAAGAACCCAAAGAACACTTGCATGAAAATACATGTTACAAGGAAGAAGCAAAAAAGAGGAAAAAGAAGAAACTCAGAAGTACTCCAAAAAAGAGCAGAGAAAAAAATGTATTTAAAGTTATGAAACAATAATTACAAAGTTCAACGTAATAAGGTGAACAAAACCCTAAAGGATAAAAGAGCTAGGTTGCACATTAATAATTAATATATATATTAATTATAATGCACCTAAGATAAAGCTTAAGATAAAAGGAGTAATAATAACTTAACTAATTAAATCAACATGATTTAATTAATAAGCATAAAGTATTATTACTCTAACACCCCCCTTAAGCTAAGCTTAGGGGGTAAGCCAACCCAGCATAGCTATGAAAGCAAGAAAAGGGTCCCAAAAACAAGTCCTGATCAGGTACCCAATACAAGGAAATCTTTGTAAACCAAAGAAAAAGGAGAAAACCCAGTGAGAAAAACCCCTCTCCAAAAAGAGATAGAACAAACATGCTGAAAAAACATGAAGGAAGTAAGGCCTCAAGAAGACCCCCCAAGGACAACTTCTATCACCCCAAGCATAGAGCGCAACTGAAGATAGCGCGGAGATCTAAAAGGTTTAGTGAAGATGTCAGCAACCTGTGTTGCAGGGGGAATGTACTCCAAAATGAGAACACCATCCTGAATCAACTGGTGGATGAAATGCATATGAAGCTCAATGTGTTTAGTGTGTTGATGCTCCACTGGGTTACAGGAAATGTGAATAGCACTCTAATTGTCACACCATAGAACAGTGGGAGGATCAGGAGGAAAACCAACCTCAGTCATCAACTATCGAAGCCATAAATCTCCTAACTAGCGTGCACTACAGCCCGGTACTCAACCTTTGTAGATGAAAGTACGCGAGCATTCTGCTTCTTGCACAACCATGTGATATAACCAGAGCCAAGGCAAAAAACAAAGCCAAAAGTAGACTTTCGATCATCAATATCACCAGCCCAATCTGAGTCAATGAAGCCAACAATGTGAGGAACCCCTGATGTGTAGTGAATGTCATACACAATGGTGCCCTGAAAGTACCTCAAAATATGCTTGGCAGATTGCCAATAACTCTCATGAGGCTCATGAGAAAATGAGAGACAAGGCCAACAACAAAGGAAAGATCAGGATGAGTGTGTGTCAGGTACAACAAACTACCGACCAACTGTCGATATAATGTAGGATCCACTGAAGGCGAAGTGCAAGAGGTAGACAAAGTAACACCTGACTGAAAGGTGTGGGAACAGGCTTGCAAGCAAGCATGTCAAAGTGCCAAAGCATGTCAAGAGCATACTTTTGCTGGTAAATGAGTATCCCAGTAGAGGAATGAATAATGTGAAGACCAAGGAAGTAGCGTAATAGACCAAGGGCAGTCATCTCAAACTGCTCCATCAATGCGCATTGAACATCCTGAATCACAGAAGATGAGCTACCTGTGATGAGAAGTTCATCAACATATAGCACGAGGGTCGAAACCTCATCCTCAAGATGTTGAATGTACATTGTAGGATCAGAATGACAATGTGTGAATCCTGTGGAAAGAAAAAAAGAGTGTATCTTCTTATACCAAGCCCGATGGGCCTGTTTGAGACCATAAAAAGAATGTCAAATTCTGCAAACCAAGGAGGAATCCTAAACAAATCCCTGAGGCTACTCCATGTAGATCTCCTCATTAAGATCACCTTGCAAGAATGCACTCTTCACATCCATCTAAAAAATGGGCCATCCCTGAGAAGCTGTGAGGGATAAGACAAGACTAATAGAATTCATCTTGGCGACAAGGGAAAATATCTTAGTTTAATCAATACCCTCAACCTGTGAGAAACCCTTCGCAAAAAGATGTACCTTGTACTTATCAATAGAACCATCATCAAAAAACTTAGTACGATACAACCACTTGCATCGCACTAAATTTCTTCCCTTAGGAAGAGAACAAAGATCCCATGTATGATTCTTCATCAAAGAAGAATACTCCTCCTCCATAGTTGTGTCCTACTCAGTATGCCCTGTCGCAATTGAAAAATTCTGAGGATCATCACCAATGGTATGACTCATAAGGCTAAAACCCACAGTATGAGACTAGGTATGATGGGAAGATGAAGGGTCACCTACCATAGATCCTGCAGCGTCAAAACTAACACGGGCCCATCTAGGCATCTGTGGAGGATCATGTGGTGGAGGTAAAGGGGGATCACCAAGGTCATCATCATCATCATCATCCTAAAAAATTTTTGGAAGAGATGAGGGAGTAGTGGTAAGTGAAGTAGACTCTGGAGAAAGGTTTCTACTGCAGGAAGGCGCTCATCAAACTGGACATCATGTCAAAATAGGACCTCTCTGGAATAAGGATCAAACAACCTGTACACCTTGACATCCTCATAGTAGCCAAAAAAATTAGGGGTCAGCTCTTTCGCTCCATTTCTCTCCTCTGAGCATCAGGTATAAATGCCCATGCTTCACTACCAAAAACCTGAAATGAAGATATATCAGGCTTGACATGAGACCAAGCCTCCTTAGGGGTCATATGTCGAACTGACTTGTAGGGTATCAAATTCTAAATATAGTTTGCACAATTAACTGCCTCTGCCCAAAAGGACGAATCCATGGACCTAGACTGAATCATACAATTTTCCATCTCCCAAAGTGTTCTATTCTTTCTCTCTGCTACACCATTTTGCTGAGGAGTGTAGGGAACTTAAAATTGATGATGTAGACCATGTTCAGAGCAAAAATCTATGAAAGCTTGATTCACATACTCCCCTCATTGCCTGTGTGTATCCGCCGAATAGAAAGACCAAATTGCTTCTCCACAAATGTCTTAAAGATTCAAACTAAATCAAAGACATCAGACTTGTACTTAAGAAAGCACACCCATGTGTGCTGGGAGAAGTCATCAATGAAAGTAAGCACATATCTGGCACCAGAAAAAGGAGTAGGAAATGACATGAGGTCACTATGTATCAACTCCAATGGTGCCAAAGCACGAGTAGCTCATCCCCAAGGAAAATGATCCCTATGTTGTTTGCCAAGAACACAACCTTGACAAACACCATGAGCGCAAGAAATATGTGGAAGCCCAAGAACAAGTGCCTGTGTGCTCATCTGCTGAAGATATCTGTAATTGACATGGCCCAAACGCTCATGCCAAAGCCTGCTCACTATATCTACATGTGCTATAAGAGAGGAACTTGTACCATCAGAAGGTTCAAATCCATCAAATCTGTATAAGTAGGATGCAGAGTCAACACTCCCAGTAGCCACAACCAAATCAAAATCATGGAGGTCCCGAATAACCACATAATGTGGTGAGAACTCAACTATCTTACCAGAGCCAGAGTGGAAAATCTGATAGATGTACAAGAGGTTCGTTGAGAGATCGTGGACCAAAAGAACATCCTGAAGAGAACCCCCAGCCAATGCAACAGAACCAGAACCTAAAACTAAAGATGTGATGAGTTACCAATAGTAATTCATGAAGTAGCACAAGGAGCAACTGAGGTGACCAACTGTTGAGTGTGAGTCATGTGGTAAGAGGCACCTGAATCTAAAATCCAAGTGGGCCCAAAAGTCAATGCTTGTGCAGTAAGAGCATGACCTTTCCCTCCAGAGGAGGATGTGGACTGAGGAGAAGAAATATGATGCTCTTACATGGCTTCCTCTAAAGCCTCCAAACATTTACAACATCTAGAAACTGGATGTCCATCCTTTCCACAAAAATTACAGGTTTCACCTGTTTTCTTCTTAGTCTTGGAGGAAGACTCAGTAGACTTCGAAGAAGATTTACCCTTTGAAGGGTTAGCTGGAGATTTTGAATCAATTTTCTGTGTAGGTTTGGAGGTAGACTCACTGCTTGTTGAATCTTTCTTCGGTTTTTCTTTCTTTTTTGGTTTTCCCTGTGTTGTCTGAGTAGCCAATGCTTTTCTCATAGAGCCAGAAGTAGCATCCATCTGCTGAATCTTTGACTGCTCTTGTGTCAACCGATCACAGAAAGGATCAAATAAAGTCATAGTGTTCCTAGCACCCAGAGCATCCATAGAGGAATAGAAAGTGGGAGAGAAGATCTAAAACTATCCTCTCATCTGTGAGAGTATTAGAAAGATACACTCATGATCTCACTTGTTCTTCCCACATCCCTGTAAAACTGAGCGGAGAGACTTGAACTTCATCAAGAAGTCCTCAATGGTGGGAAAATTGTCAGTAGTCAAAGATGTCAACTCTACATCAAAGTGTAGTGCCCTGAGCTCATTAACGGTGCCAAATAGATCTGCAAACTTTCCCCAAATAGCCCGAGGAGTGTGCAAGTTCTCCAAGTGAAACAAGAGACTGTCATAAACATTCAGTGCCATTAAGCCCATGGATTCATCTATTTTGTTCATGTGTTAAACAAACTCAAAAGAACGTTTCAGAGTAGATTGGTGCTCATCTAGACACAACCATAAGCCGTGTAACATTAGCATCTTGGTCATGTGTGCTTTGCAGGTATGGTAGCTATGAGGCGTCAGTCGGGCGAATGAAGGGCCAACTTTGAGAGAAAGAAGAAAAAAGTAGAAGGGTCTTTCTAAAGTAAATGACAGAAAGTGAAATTCACCCCCCTACAATATAGTAAACTATATCTCGTACACCAAAATTAACTATGAAAGCACAAAAAATGAGAAGAAAACCTAGAGTCCAGATGTAGAGAGGAAGGAAACTGAAGCCTCAATTTTGACGCTAAAAAAAGGTACTGAAACAACCAAATTTGAAGAGGAAAATTGCACGGTGGTTTCTAGCTTGAAAAGAGCTTTTTGATGATATAGAATAATTCAAATTTCGACGTCGTATGCTCAAGATATGAGAAAAAACGGACAGGAGGTCAGGAAATTAAGCTCACTAGAAAAACACAGACTAGAAAAAATTTGACGTCCAAATGGTCGTCACCTGCTCACGGGAAAAATTTTGATGAGCGTTGGCTGTCGATGATGTCAGCATGACATTACTACCAGAAAAAACTTTCGTCATTTGGAAAATGACGTTAGCCACTGGAAAGCTGATGTTAGCTCCCTGCTGAGCAGTGGTGGCAGTTGGGCAGCGGTCGGGCGACGCTTGGGCTGTGCGCGGGTGATGCATGGGTCGCGGTGGTGCGCAGGCGGGTTGCCAGTGGCGGAGGAGCGTGGGCTGGGTGCTGGCTACGGGTTGGTTGTGCACAATATATATATATATAATATATATATATATATATAATATATATATATATATATATATATTTAATTTTTTTTCTTGATTTTCATGTCGTACGACCCTAGAAGAGAAACAAATGTGCCAGAGGTCACTGTAGCCCAAATAGGTCGTGCCTTGTATGAAAAAGAGTGTTTTAGTGTATTCTGGACACGATTGTGAGATCGGTTTGTGCCCAAAATGTACTAAAAAAGACTTCACCCCCAGATTCAAGACAAAACCCCCCAAAAAATAGGAACTTTTCCCCTTTGAACACGACTTCAAAAAACACCAGAATAGGTAGTAACAGTATAGCTCTGATACCATGTAGGATCTGAGAAATGCAAATCCACAGAATCCAAAGAACACCTGCATGCGAATATCAGTTACAAGGAAGAAGCCGAAAGGAGGAAAAAGTAGAAACTCAGAAGTACTCCAAAAAAGAGCAGAGCAAAAATGTATTCCAAGTTATGAAAAAATAATTTCAAAGTTCAACCTAATAAGGTGAACAAAACCCTAAATGCTAAAAAAGATAGCTTGCGCATTAATAATTAATATAAATACTAATTATAATGCACCTAAGATAAAGCTTAAGATAAAAAAAGTAATAAAAACTTAACTAATTAAATCAACTTGATTTAATCAATAAGCATAAAGTATGATTACTCTAACAACAAACATGTGCCAAGGCAAGAATAGTAAGTCAAATCCTAAACCTAAATTCAATGGATACTGTTTTAATTGTAAGAAGCATGGACATCAGGCACATGAATGTAGGTTAAAGATTAGCAATACACCTACTTCACCTAGATTCCAAGGACATTGCTACAATTGTCAGAAATTTGGTTATAGAACCCAAGATTGCAGATCTAGTTCAAAATCCAAATGGACATCCAGTAAACAAGGCAATACACCGAGGAAAGGTAACACATTCAATTGGGATTATGATACAAAGCACAGTTGTCATTAATGTAATGAATATGGTCATGTTGTAGAGAATTGTATAAGTACACACTTTAGAGGTAAATCCAAGAGTTGGATGGATGGAAGTATGGTCTGCTATAGTTGTCACAAGATAGGTCATACCAAGAGAGATTGCAAGACCAGAGCCCTGACACCTACTGTTGAACAAATAAGGAATCAGATGAATTTGGCATGGAGAGAGAAAGAAGAAGCGAGCAGTAGTGGATCTAGTGAAGCCAAGATCACCCAATCCAATGGATCAGGTGATCACACTACTTCAAATAAAGCAGAAAGGTATGTAAGGAACTGTTTTCTCAAATGTCATATTTTACACCAGTTCCTAACATACTTGTTACCAAAATTTTCCCACATGCTCATTTTGGTAGAGCCATTATGAATTCAGGTTTTAAGGTACATTCAGATTTCAAATCAGCTCTCATGATTTACAAATAGTATTACTAATTTTTACAATGAATGTTACATATTATGAAGAAAAGAAAAAAATTAACAGTTTGTGCATTCATGAGATTCTTTTATGAAAATGTAATTTATATATATCAAAATATTGAGTTTGTACTCCACACAAGCCGTGAAGATAGCTAAAAAAATTCATTAAATTTTTAATTTGAAAAATCAAAATGAACATATGTACAAGTGGAAAGAAAAGAAAAGAAAAGAAATGAAGGCCAGTCATTGCCTGGATGACTGGTGGAGATGTAGGATTTGGTGTTGACTAGGCTTGTCCTCGCTCAGTTGGATCCATGCTCCTCGTTGCCCTGGGCCTGAAAAGAAAGAAAAAGAAAGGTTAGAACATTAATGTTCTAAGAAATGATTGGGCTACAGTTCATTTCTTTTCCCATGTAATCATGGTTGATTGCCAAATTGAAAATACATGAAAAATCAGCTTCAGATCAATAATCATAATCAACCAACATGGCGATAGCAACATGTGCAAATGAACAATCATGATACAATATTCTACAGCCATAGGAAAACCATCTGTCATGTAGAACAACAAGAAGTTACCATCAAGAGCTGCAATGATCAAGCTTCAAAACAGTAACAATCATGATTATAGAAAAAATCAATGCCATGAAGGATAGTAGCTTCATGAAAAGAGGAGCCCAAGGCAGCACACAACACAATTAAGAATGGAGCATCAGACATCATGTATAGCAGCAAGTAAGAATGCACTAGGACAGTCAAATGTTGTTAGTCATGAAGTGAAATGGATCACAATGAAAAAAATTAGAGCAATGCAGAAATAGAAGCACTCCACAAGATCAAATACAAAGACATTGTGAGCACTAATGCTAGAGTACAAGATAGAAATGAAATCACAATACAAAGCTAATGGAAGAATCAACAATAACATGGTAGTTGTTTGGATTAGATATTCCAGTAAAATGATGCTAAAATCTCTTGAGGAACATCAGTTCACTGAGAAGAAGGAATGCACAATCCAATGTAAAGAGGCATCATATTCATATGAATCTCTCATAACACTAATAAGACATAGGCTATCAAAATGTGATCAGAGAGGACAACAATGAATGATAATCAAAGCAATTCATATGAATTGGCATTTGGAAAGAATGAAGATGCCAAGTATCAATGCAAAATGTATCAACATCAAAAGAAGGTAAAAGACAGTGCCAAGCAATAAGTATACATTGATCTCTGCAAAAATACACCATAGCTGAAGAATGCTACATAGTTTCTCTAGGTTCATGAATATGTATTTCCAAAGCTGCGGGTGGTGTGCTATGGGAAGATGAGAGTCACATTTACTACTTGCCAAATGATTTTCCTACTTTGGTTCTACAGTATATGGTGGAGGAAACAAGGATCCAAGCTGCTATTCTCGAATCTTATCTTGAAAGAAGAGGAGTTGTCCTACCCGCGGGGTGTTTGAGTTTTAAAGTCATTCTTGCTATTTCTTATTGCACGTCATTGCCATTAGTTACTTTGCATCAAGAAGTGTTATCCTATGATAAATTAATGTTGAGAAAAAGGAAGAGTTGTAGCCACAGAGAGCTTATAAATATTTAGTGCTGGAAATAAATTAATCACGATAGATCCTACACATAAAATCCACAAGCATTTCTTGCAATACAAAGAAACATATATTATGCACAGATTTCTTTAAATACAACATGTTTATCAGAAAAAGGAGTTCGGGGCATACATTATGCATTTACCTAAGAAGTCTCACAAAGTTCTGTAGAGGAATGGTGTTAAAAAACTCCAAAAAGCTCCACTGAGATGCATTCAAACTCCATAGTTGGCAGCGCAGACGAGCAGAGATGCAGCTTTCTCCATGACGACGGCTAGTAGCTCAAACCCTCATTCTCACTCAAAGCACAAAAGATCAAAATGATGCAAGATGTTTAGGGTTGGGCTTTATGTCGCCCTCAAACATATTGCGATATATTTTAAATTCCGCGGCCATGCCATTTCAATGGGTTTTTTTAAATGTTTGAATTATTATGTTACCTAACAATATAATCATTTATCTCCTTAATATATGATTATATTAGTAAGTAATATAATATTTTTGACTTTGTTATTATTTTATTGAGAAATCTGTAATTTAATAATCATTAGTTGATATATTTTATAAATCAATTAATGATTATTAAAATCTTTAGGAGGAATCAATAATAATGCGGGGGTGGAGAGATAAGGGTGTTTTTAATAAGCTTTGAAGACTTTTCTTGGAGGTTGTAACCATTTTGAGACATAAGGAGAGCATCTAGGAGCTTTGGAGCGGATTTAGGAGATGTTGGAGGGTTTTTAGGAAGATTTTCGAAGGGAGACTTATTCATAGGTTTTGAAGGTGTTTTATGAGCTTTCTTAGGCTTATTTGAAGGGCATTTAAGATTCCTTTATGGTTGTGAGGACTTTTTCCAGCCAATTGTCCTTCTTCCATAGCTTCTAGACCCCCCTTTTGGGGCCTTTTTTCTAGCATCCAACCCTTGGTGGTTGAGAAGTTTGTACTTAGTGGCTTGAGTGTCTCTGGGGAGAGTTAGTTCTTATTATGGCTTTGTGACAACTCTTTGGTCCTTAGCATATTTTAATTGTAGGAATTTGTAACTCAATTTTTGAAGATCAAGTACATATAACAACATTTGGATTTATGTTAGTTGAGTCTCCTTATGAGCCTTCTTTTCTTTCTACATTTCTTTGTGTATTTCAGGTGATTTGATAAGGATAACTAGTGAATTTTTTACCATTCCATGTTAGTTTCTCACCTAAAACCTGTTTGTAGAAAAGTATGTTTTCTTGCAGGTTGTAATTCATGTCTTTAAGTGTGAAACTAATAAGCGAGGGACCTTTTTTTCCTCCTTGGTTAGGTTCATGTTCAGACTTTATTACAAATTATTTATGTAAGCCTATACATAAAAGATGTGTTTTGTGTTCATTCAAATAGTATAGAAGCATTTATCAGTTATTTGTAGTTGTGCATTCATATCATTTTGGTGTATCACCTAGTTCACAATAGTTAAGTTTCAGTCTTAGGTTTATTTCAGTAATCTCTTCATCTTTTCCTTATCAAGTTTTAGTTAAGTTTTTAAGAGCTATCAATGATCATCAATCAGGAACCGGCCTAGAATCTGGAGATTCATTCTAGTTATAGGAAAAGCCCACCACCTTATTCCATGTTGACCAAAATTCCAAGCTGTAAGTTACAAGCTTAAGGGTGCAAATTTTAGGTCTTAACCAGATGAATTTGACATGGAGAAATAAAGAAGAAGCGAGCAGTCGTGGATCCAGTGAAGCCGAGATCACCCAATCCAATGGATCAGGTGATCACGCTACTTCAAATCAAGCAGAAAGGTATGTAAGGAACTGATTTCTCAAAACCCATATTTTACACCAATTCCTAACATAACATGTATTAAAGTTCATATCTGCATAAGTTAAGATGCATTAGGATAGATCTGAGACAAGAATCGAGCAAAAGAACTGTAATGTACATTTGATGTCAAGCATCAGTATCAACACACGTCAAGATTTCATACCGAACGAGATTTCATACTGACCGAGCTGATATGTCGACCAAGCGTTAGTAGTGACCGAGTCACTATTCTGACCGAGTGGTGTGTGATAACTGAGCTACTTAATCAAAGACCCAGGACAGTTGTTATCCACCTACCACTGCATGAATCATTTATTGAAGACCTGATTTGACCGTTTGAGGGTATATAATTGATTCTGACATTCATTCTTCATTTCACACAATAATTTAGAGTTTGCAGAGCAGTCTAAGGCAATTCAAGAGCAATTTGAGATGAGTTTGAAAATATTCCACCTATGTACCATTGGAAAGTGTTAAGAAATTTGAAGATTCTTTGTTATCGAGTTACCTAGATTTTGTTTCACAAACCCTGACTTGCAAAAATGGCAGCCAATTCATCTGTTGGTGTGAAAAGAAAAGACAAGGTAGTGATGAATGTTCAGTTAGTCAGGAGTGACGCGTGTGCACCAACTTTCGAGCCATTCCTGAAGCTGCGATGAAGGGAGATCTTACGGGAGCCCTAAAATTGATTCCACCAAAGGTACTTATGATCCATGATGTGTGAGCATGTTATATGTGTAAATTTGGAGAAGTTGGAGACTTTGAATTAAGGGAAGCTTATGACAAATTATGTGAAAATGGAGTTCTAAAGGCTGATCATTAGCATATTGTCGAGAAAGGGTTAGTTTGTGCCCTCGACTTCCCACGCGTATCACAGCCCTACTTTCTGCAATGGGAGCTCAGGGTCTAGTTATGTTTGAAAACTCAAAACTTTTTAACACATTGAATGCTACTTTTAAAACGTGCACTTAAAACTAATATTGCACCACTCTCCTAGGATGCCTCCCATTACCCGCGGAAGAGCTAGGGACAGAACTCGGCAGTCTTCCTCTAGATCTCGCCCAGAGAGTTCCCATGGGGAACGTGAAGGAGAACAAAATCAAGATAACCATAGGAATGAGAGTCAGAGTAATGACTCAGAAGGAGCCCAACTTAGACAACTTCTGCATAGACTCGACAACCTTGAAAATAGATTCAATTTCGAAGAAGGAAACCAAGCTGAACATCAAGATAGGGAAAGAGAGAGAAGCCCTAGGAGAAGGAAATTTAGGCAAGAATCTGAAGATAGGGATACCGCTCATATGAGAGACTTTCTCAAAGTCAAGGTACCCCTCTTCTATGGCAATGAAGGGGGAGCTACAGCAAAAACCTGGTTGTTTGACCTCGAGAGGTGTTTTTCTATGCACCCTTTTAGTAGCAACGTCAAGGCTAGATGTGCCATTATGAATCTAAGGAAGTTTTCATCTACATGGTGGCGTATGGAAGAAGACAAGCTTCAAGTCACCATCAACACTGTTTCATGGGAATTGTTCCTAGAAAGCTTTAAGGATCGGTTCATGTCTGATCAGTGGAGGCAGGGAAGGGTAGA
>MU223539.1:719844-729876 GCA_018584345.1 Thuja plicata
AATTCTTTTCAATAAAGCTTTCTATTTTAAACTGGCTTTTTTATCTGTTTTATTTCAAAGAGGAAAGTTTCTATTCTGATCATCTCAGAGTCTATAAAAGAACTCTCATTCTTCATTCAAAACCCCCAGAATTTCTGAAGAAAATAGGCATTGTTAGAATATTGAATTATTGTCATAGCTTCATATAGAATAATATCATCTTGCAATAAGATAGTTTCAATTTCTAGATTAATTGCATTAAAATCATGTCTTAGCTTAATCTCTCATATTTCAATTCTTAGTATAATCTTGCATTGTATTACATCCATCATGATAAATCCTTCATTCCTAGATTGGTCCATGGTTGTGAGACTCTCATCCTGAGAGCAATTTCAAAAACCCCGTCTGGATAAAAGGCAAAAGGTTGAATCATGCAGGCAGATAAGATGAATAATCTCATATTTAGTCTTGTGTGTACCTGGTTAAGAAGGACTATGTTGAAGTGTATGGTGAATTAACAAGACCAAATTTACCGCATACATTTCTGGCGCCCACCGTGGGGCAGAAGATCTATTTCTACCATCACATTTGAATTAGTTTTGAAAATCTTGGGATCATGTTTGTACTCTTATTTTGCAGGTAAAACAATGCATTTCATCATTGTTTCAGCATGGAGCAAGTTCAAAAATTTCTTCTATCCTTTGTTTATTATTTTCTTATTATTTTCGAAGCTCTCATTTTGAACCAAATCTAACTGCACCATTGTGTCCGGAGCATCGTTTTGGTTGAAAACGACTGTAAACATGCCTATACTTGTCAAAAGTTGAATCTGTGGCAAAAATATTTTGCACAAGGAGGCCATACAACCTGTTGCATGGAAATCGAGGCAGATTTCAGATTTTTCTGCATGCAGCCCGAGACATAATTTTGAAAAAAATCAGAAAAAAAAAATAAAAATAAAAAATAAAAAAAATAGATTTTTTTCACTATGTTAAATTTGACGACCGTCAAACCATCATTCTTCATGACCTTCGATGACAGCCACGAAACCGTCAAATTTAAACTCGCAGGTTGATGACATCAGCATGGTTTAAAAATTTTTTTGCCTTCACCATTGAGCTTTTTGAATTTGCAGTCTGACATTAAATGATCATATCTTGCTCATTTTAGGTCCAAATTGAGTGCAATTTTTTTATATTTTAGGTAGAATTGTCTGAAAATTTCTAAGTTTTTCTTAGTTTCTGGATTTTAGTCACAGATGTATCAGAAATTGCAGGTTTTCATCATTGTACCTGCCTAATCCTACGTTTTGCAACTTCTAGAGGCTCGTACAGGCTCATACGGTAACATTTTTTAGTGCAATTTTTTTAAAGTGCGTGATTTTGTATCTACTTTCTGAATATTCAATCAAATTTATGATTTTCTAATTTTTTTAATACTAACAAGTTTTGGGCTTTGTTGTTCTCTGATTATCTTATTTATTACAACCTAATAGTGGTTTGCAGGACGCTGAGATAAAGAAAAAGCCATCATAAAACTTCTAACATGTTTATTGTAGGACGTTGAAATGAAGAAAGGCATTACAAGCTACTAATGGGTTGATTGCAGAATGTTTGTCGAAGACCTTGCGTTTTTTCACAACTTCTTATATCTATTTTTGGTAGCTAAAACACACTTCGGTTGGTGCTTAAAATGAATCATTGTCTTGCGTGATTGAAGTGTTTTTTAGATTGTAATCCTAAGAACTACGTGAACGTATCCTCTCCCCTCGCCTTTATGGATCTTGGGTGTAAGAGAAATTCATGTGATTCTTCTAGAGTGGCTACCTCCCGAGAGCTTTAGCAGAGCCGGTGAGAGTGGATGCCCAACCGGTAACAGGCTAAAGCTAAGCCCTTCCAAACCGGTATACAAAAAATGCTATTGTGATTAGTGTCACAATAGATAGGTGTGAATTCGTTGTGGCAACCAAAATCTCCTCCAGTACCCTAGTGGTGTGTTAAAGTCCCAACATCGTTAAGGTGAAAGCCTTGCTTTGAAAGGATTGGGAGAGCCGCCTTTATTGGGAAAATGACTTGATCACAACCACCTGAACGGATGACCTTACTACAAACTGTTGTTCTAGTTTTCCAAAAACCCTCTATCTGTTAGCGCAGAAGGTCAGAGACCGACTAAGACGCCCCACATTCTTACGACTTTTAGAAGAGATAACAACCTTTTGGAAAGCAATTCCTTTGGGGTCCGAAGCTTGGTATGCCTGAGAAGTGAGTGCATATGTAAGGAGGAGCCTGTGCTTCCAAGCTTCTAAGTTACCCGCTAAGAGTAAGTGTAGCTGAATTTCGGTTCAAGTGGGGATTCAACAGATATTGTCCTGGCCATCCTAGGATTGTAATGTTCTTGTTCTGGTACTACAAACAATTTCCATGATGTATTTTGTGTGAGTGTTTACTGAAACAACAACAAGAACAATAATCAAATGATGTGGACAACTATAAACTTTGGATATTTGCCTATCTTTTCTTGTCTAAAACTTTGTCAAAACTCTATCAAATTTGTTTCAAAAACTTGTCAAAACTTGGTCTTTCATCGGTCTATCCTACTACATTTTGTCTATTCTAAAATTTGCACTGTCATAACGCTTTTGCTAGTTCACATGCAACTGCAATCTTTTGTTAGTCCAACCTATCACTATCTTGAAATCTAATGTTGTTACACTTGTCCAATTGACCGAGTCCTTTGTTATCTTATCATCTTTGTCTGCGCTCTCTCCTTGTTCTAAGATGTGACTGCAAGTTTGTTAACCTTGACTCAATATTTGAGTCTTTTGCTATCTCCTTCTCAGTTAGACATTTATCTCTTGGTCTCTTTGGTCTTGGAATCGGATAACACTTTAGGTATCATGGTAGCAAAAAAAGAATTTCTGTCAAGAAGGTGAAAACCTGGTAAACAAGCGCCTCTTGTTCCACAATGCTATATCTATCGCCGCACCACTTGGCTTCACGCATTTGCTTTTCTGCATTGCTTCTTTCCTGCTTTCATCTGCTTTCAGTTACCCGTCAAGACACAAACTCACATAGATTTTAATTAGTCATACTCTCAAGGCAACCCTCCTAATCTAGGGGGCACTGTCCTATTATCTCTTAAGGATCTTCTTCACATCAGTCACCAGTGGTTCTCACCGTGTCTTCCTACTGATGTGTAGCTCATACTACGATCACTTCATTTGAGCATCTCTTTCGCATCAGTCACCAGTGGTTCTCACTGCGTCTGCCTACTGTCCCTACTCTATCAAGATTGTTCACATTTGTTATAGTTGGAGTTATACTCGAATTCTCTATCTATCGATACTTGGTCTTGACGATTATATGCTTTACTTTGTACATATCTTTTAGTCACTTTTGTGACACTCTGGTTCCTTTGCAAACCCTCCTGACCTGTCATTGATTCAACGCCATACGCTTGGGGGCAATCACATCTAGTTTGTCCTCGCAACATACGTCAAGTCAGTCATCATTATATGGGGGCATAGGCCCCCCATTTGATCACATCTTTGGTTTACATCTAGAGTCAGTAATCTTGTCACTTCTCAAGGACAACTCGCTACTGACACAAACTAGTGTTTTTCAACACCACCATAAACAATATTTTTTAGCACTATCTTTGGACACATCTATTTTTTTGTAACACATATCGGATATCTCAAATGTAAACACCTATTGATAACATTGAAACACAATTCATGCACAAGCACAACGATGTTTTTCAACACGTCATACACATCCACATTTGCAAAACTTTGAAACTGGCTGAGCTATGCTTGAATATTTCTTTGTATGTTGTCTATTCTTATGGATTTCATTGACAATTTATTTGTCTACTACTTGCTGGCATAGTCCTGATGATCTGCAAAGTAAAATAAATAGGGTGTATGTGATAAGAGCTCCCGCAATAAGGTGGAACAGCCTCACATCCCTCGATCTTGTTTATTTGTACGCCATGGTGAGGTCGGTACTATCTCCTTGCTTGTTACTGCTCTATTTTTTATTGTTTTGCTTGTTATTGATCTGTTTGTTTACGCATGATCGCACTCATGGTTATCTTGGCTTTGAATGCCTCGATACTAGTGTACTCTTGCAACATTAACTAGAAACAATGTTCAGGTCATCTTGGCTTTTGTGCCCTGGTGCTTACATTTGTTCCTACATTTTATCCGATGATAAGTCATATTCATATCCTTATGGTTGCATTGTGGCGCCAGTAAGGGTTGTATCGACTTTGATGTTCCAAAAAATGCTTAATGATGATAAATATATGATGGGTCTCACAACCATGTCCTAGAATTACACCTTCATATTTGCATCTAGCATAGGATTGCATTTTCATTCTAGACTTGCATTGTGACAATGATTCAGTGTTCTTTTCTTTGCATTCTCCTGGCTTCATACATAACTGGGTTCATACATAGGAGAGTTCTTCTTTAGAGTCTTGGTTTCATCATGGCTGACCAGGTGTTTGATCCCCGCTCTCTATCTTCAGCTATATGCTCAACCCATTTTCGGGATCGAAAACAAAATCTGACACTTCTATATAGCTCAAAATCGCATTTTAAAATTTTCGGGACCGACACAATCGGACGCTTGTGCAGTCACCCTTCTGACATCGCTTTCTCATCAGAATCTTATCATATCATCATTTTCTCAAATCTTTGACTTTTTTCCTCAAAAGTCAACTTTGGCCAACTCTGATCAACCCTAGTCAAACTTGGTCAGCCATCACTCAAAATTAATTCTAAATCTTCTGAATTCTTCCGTAATCTATTCTGAGTTCTTCTTGATCTCCGACTCCACATCTATCTGCGATTTTTCGCTCTTCATCATCATTATGACATGTCATCTTTCGATTTCGCTCCCGAGGGGGCAGGATGATTACATCATTGAATCTATTCCAATCAATCTAATCTAATTTTCAAAAGTCCTCATTACTAGGGGCATCTCATCACCTTGGGCATGTTCAGTTTTTCGTACCTCACGGTCAAACTGGGTGTTCCATGCTTTTCAATCACTTGGGGCATGTTCAATTTTTCATACCTCACGATCAAAACTGGGTGTTCCATGCTTTTCAATCACTTGGGGCATGTTCAATTTTTCGTACCTCACGGACAAAACTGGGTGTTCCATGCTTTTCAATCACTTGGTGCATGTTCAGTTTTTCGTACCTCACGGTCAAAACTGGGTGTTCCATGCTTTTCAATCACTTGAGGCATGTTCAGTTTTTCATACCTCACGGTCAAAACTGGGTGTTCCATGCTTTTCAATCACTTGGGGCATGTTCATTTTTTTGTACTTCACGGTCAAAACTGGGTGTTCCATGCTTTTCAATCACTTGGGGCATGTTCAGTTTTTCATACCTCATGGTCAAAACTGGGTGTTCCATGCTTTTCAATCACTTGGGGCATATTCAGTCTTTCGTACCACACGGTCAAAACTGGGTGTTCCATGCTTTTCAATCACTTGGGACATGTTCAATTTTTCGTACCTCACGGTCAAAACTCAGTGTCCAAATCCTTCTTCCGTGCTTCATGCATCAGACTATTCTTTGAATCAATGCGCTGCTCGCACATCAATTCAAAGAGGGGCAAAATGTAACACCCCAAAATTGGCATCTTGCAACCCTAACCAATTTTGTTGCATTTGTCGCTCTTCTAAATCATCAAAGTCCTATTGTACTAGGCAATTCTGAGTTTTCACTGATTCTATTCGACTTGAGTGTCAAATGCAGAAAACCCTAAATCTATATTAATCATACATCATATTTAATTCCTAAATATCTATTGGCTAAACAAACCCTATGATCAAATTAATTTAATTAATAAAGTCCTAACACTTTAATTAAATTAAATTCACCCTCTTTAGCTGAGACACATGAAAAGGGAATTAAATAATATTTAATTATTAGATAAATATCCTCATTTCAATAATTGAATTTAATTATTCAAATAATTGAGGAAAAACAATTATGAGGTCATATTTATTTAATTGATTGAATATTCTATCAAAAATCTTATTTCTATTTAGAAATGGAAACTTTGAATTAATTGTGCTCTAAAGAGAAAGAAAACAATTTAATTCAAATAAAACAGAATTAAATCAAAGAAAGAAAACAGTTAAAGCAAGAAGAAAACAATTTATTGAATTCTTTTCAATAAAGCTTTCTATTTTAAACTGGGTTTTTTATCTGTTTTATTTCAAAGAGGAAAGTTGCTATTCTGATCATCTCAGAGTCTATAAAAGAACTCTCATTCTTCATTCAAAACCCCCAGAATTTCTAAAGAAAATAGGCATTGTTAGAATATTGAATTATTGTCATAGCTTCATATAGAATAATATCATCTTGCAATAAGATAGTTTCAATTTCTAGATTAATTGCATTAAAATCATATCTTAGTTTAATCTCTCATATTTCAATTCTTAGTATAATCTTGCATTGTATTACATCCATCATGTTAAATCCTTCATTCCTAGATTGGTCCATGGTTGTGAGACTCTCATCTTGAGAGCAATTTCAAGGACCCTGTCTGCATAGAAGGCAACAGGTCAAATCATGCAGGCAGATAAGATGAATAATCTCATATTCAATCTTGTGTGTACCTGGTGAAGAACGACTATGTTGAAGTGTATGGTGAATTAACAAGGCCAAATTTACTGCATACATTTCTGGCTCCCACCGTGGGGTAGAACATCTATTTCTGCCATCACATTTGAATTAGTTTTGAAAATCTTGGGATCATGTTTGTACTCTTATTTTGCAGGTAAAACAACGCATTTCATCATTGTTTCAGCATGGAGCAAGTTTGAAAATTTCTTCTATCTTCTGTCTATTATTCTCTTATTATTTTTGAATCTCTCATTTTGAGCCAAATCTGACTGCACGATTGCGTCTAGAGCATCGTTTTGGTTGAAAACGACTATAAACATGCCTATACTTGTCAAAAGTTGAATCTGTGGCAAAAATATTTTGCCCAAGGAGGCCATACAACCCGTTGCACGGAAATTGAGACAGATTTTAGATTTTTCTGCATTCAGCTCGAGACATATTTTTGAAAAAAATCTGAAAAATAAAAATAATAAAAAATAAAAAAAATAAAAAAAATCAAAAAATTAGATTTTTTTCACTATGTTAAATTTGACGACAGTCAAACCCATCATTCTTCATGACCTTTGATGACAGCCACGAAACCGTCAAATTTAAACTTGCAGGTTGATGATGTCAGCATGGTTTAAAATTTTTTTTGCCTTCACCATTGAGCTTTTTGAATTTGCAATCTGACTTTAAATGATCATATCTTGCTCATTTTAGGTCCAAATTGAGTGCAATTTTTTTTATTTTGGGTAGAATTGTCTAAAAATTTCTGGGTTTTTCTTAGTTTCTAGATTTTAGTCAGAGATGTATCAGAAATTGCAAGTTTTCATCACTGTACCTGCCTAATCCTGCGTTTTGCAACTTCCAGAGCCTCGTACAGGCTCATACGGTAACATTTTTTAGTGTAATTTTTTTTAAAAATGCGTGATTTTGTATCTACTTTTTGAATATGCAATAAGATTTATAATTTTCTAATTTTTTTAATACTGACGATTTTTAGGCTTTGTTGTTCTCTGATTATCTTATTTATTACAGCCTAACAGTGGTTTGCAGGACGCTGAGATAAAGAAAAAGCCATCATAAAACTTCTAACATGTTTATTGTAGGACGTTGAAATGGAGAAAGACATTACAAACTACTAATGAGTTTATTGTAGGACGTTTGTTGAAGACCTTGCGTGTTTTCACAACTTCTTATATCTATTTTTGGTAGGTAAAACACACTTCGGTTGGTGCTTAAAATGAATCATTGTCTTGCGTGATTAAAGTGTTTTTTAGATTGTAATCCTAAGAACTACGTGAACGTATCCTCTCCCCTCGCCTTTATGGATCTTGGGTGTAAGAGAAATTCATGTGATTCTTCTAGAGTGGCTACCTCCCGAGAGCTTTAGCAGAGCCGGTGAGAGTGGATGCCCAACTGGTAACAGGGTAAAGTCAAGCCCTTCCAAACCAGTATACAAAAAATGCTATTGTGATTAGTGTCACAATAGACAGGTGTGAATTCATTGTGGCAACCAAAATCTCCTCTAGTACCCTAGTGGTGCGTTAAAGTCCCAACATCGTTAAGGTGAAAGCCTTGCTTTGAAAGGATTGGGAGAACCCCATTTATTGGGAAAATGACTTGATCACAACCACCTGAACGGATGACCTTACTACAAATTGTTGTTCTAGTTTTCCAAAAACCCTCTATCTGTTGGCGCAGAAGGTCAAAGACCGACTAAGAGGCCCCACATTCTTACGGCTTTTAGTAGAGATAACAACCTTTTGGGAAGCAATTCCTTTGGGGTCCGAAGCTTGGTATGCCTGAGAAGTGAGTGCATATGTAAGGAGGAGCCCGTGCTTCCAAGCTTCTAAGTTATCCGCTAAGAGTAAGCGTAGCTGAACTTCGGTTCAAGTGGGGATTCAACAGATATTGTCCTGGCTATCCTAGGATTGTAATGTTCTTGTTCTGGTACTACAAACAATTTCCATGATGTATTTTGCGTGAGTGTTTACCGAAACAACAACAAGAACAATAATCAAATGATGTGGACAACTATAAACTTTGGATATTTGCCTATCTTGTCTTGTCTAAAACTTTGTCAAAACTCTGTCAAATTTGTTTCAAAAACTTGTCGAAACTTGATCTTTCATCTTTCTATCCTACTACATTTTGTCTATTCTGAAATTTGCACTGTCATAACGCTTGTGCTAGTTCACATGCAACTGCAATCTGTTGTTAGTCCAACCTATTGCTATCTTGAAATCTGATGTTGTTACACTTGTCCAATTGACCGAGTCCTTTGTTATCTTATCATCTTTGTTTGCGCTCTCTCCTTGTTCTAAGTTGCGAGTGCAAGTTTGTTAACCTTGACTCAAGATTTGAGTCTTTTGCTATCTCCTTCTCAGTTAGACGTTTATCTCTTGGTCTCTTTGGTCTTGGACTCGGATAACACTTTAGGTATCGTCACAGTGTCGGTCAAGTGAATCAACTTATTTATGCCTATGCGAACTAGAAGTCATTTTAAGGAAATCTGGAAATCTATCAACTTGCTGTCCAAATTGCTATTCTACTGTGAAGGTTCTGTCCGAGTTTTCACACATCTACGTTCCCATCAACATCACTAGCCTATCTTTTACTACAATCTATTGACAGTCTGACTCATTTTTGTTTCAAAATCTAACTTTGTTGTGCTAGTCCAAGTGACTTGTTATCTTATCATCTATGTTTGCGTTGTCCTTATCTTGAATTGTGAAAGCAGGTTCGTCAACCTTGACTCAAGATCAAAGTCATTGCTACCTCTGTCTCAGTTGGACATTATCTCCTTTGTCCTTTAGTCTTGGACTCAATCAACACTTTAGATATCACATCAACACCTGTCAGTCAATCAATTGATTCATCATACCTTCTCTTCAATCTTCTAAGCAAGCGTGTATTCAGACAATCTTACAATGTCTACAAGCAAATGGGCTAAACCTTATGGTCCTGACAATGCGAACAAAGATATTCTTATGGCATATTTATGGAAACAGCTTCAAACTATGCAATCTCAACTCCAAGAATTAGAGGGGGAAAAGGATACTTCATCCGACAAATCCTCATTAAGATCAACATGTCCTTTGCTATTTGATCATGATTCTCACATCTCTTCACTTTCTTCCAACATGGATAAATCTTGGTATGACAAGCCCATCTTTGATCAAGAACAGTTTTACGACAATCCTAACTTTGATCAAGAGAATGTAGAGGAAACTATGACAGAATCAGATGAAAGTCTCTTCTGTATCCGCAAAAGAAGGATATTTCAAGTCATGAAGCATCTATTTATCCTTTAGAGAGAATCTTTACTCCTTTGGGACAATCTTATCAATCAGCATTGGAGGAACTTCTTGAGAATGACCTCATCACGTTGCCTAAAATCACGTTACTTGGATCCAC
>MU223539.1:734996-752144 GCA_018584345.1 Thuja plicata
ATTAAATTCACCCTCTTTAGCTGAGACACATGAAAAGGGAATTAAATAATATTTAATTATTAGATAAATATCCTCATTTCAATAATTGAATTTAATTATTCAAATAATTGAGAAAAAGCAATTATGATATCATATTTATTTAATTGATTGAATATTCTATCAAAAATCTTATTTCTATTCAGAAATGGAAACTTTGAATTAATTGTGCTTTAAAGAGAAAGAAAACAATTTAATTCAAATAAAACAGAATTAAATCAAAGAAAGAAAACAGTTAAAGTGGGAAGAAAACAGTTTATTGAATTCTTTTCAATAAAGCTTTCATTTTTAAACTGGCTCTTTTATCTGTTTTATTTCAAAGAGGAAAGTTTCTATTCTGATCATCTCAGAGTCTATAAAAGAACTCTCATTCTTCATTCAAAACCCCTGGAATTTCTGAAGAAAATAGGCATTGTTAGAATATTGAATTATTGTCATAGCTTCATATAGAATAATATCATCTTGCAATAAGATAGTTTCAATTTCTAGATTAATTGCATTAAAATCATGTCTTAGCTTAATCTCTCATATTTCAATTCTTAGTATAATCTTGCATTGTATTACATCCATCATGATAAATCCTTCATTCCTAGATTGGTCCATGGTTGTGAGACTCTCATCCTGAGAGAAATTTCAAAAACCTCGTCTGGGTAGAAGGCAACAGGTCGAATCATGCAGGCAGATAAGATGAATAATCTCATATTCACTCTTGTGTGTACCTGGTGAAGAAGGACTATGTTGAAGTGTATGGTGAATTAACAAGGCCAAATTTACCGCATACAATAGGAAAGTTGATAGAGAGGATCTAGGAGATCCATATTGGAGTAACCATTGGATGGTTAGAAGAAGGGATAAGAATTTTGGAGGAAAGAAAGACTAGAACCCTAAACCCTCTGCATCAGAGTGGTATCAGAGCCAGAATTTCTTTAAGTTTGGTGTATGTATGAAGGGGAGGAGAGCCAAGAGGTTGACAACATGCCTCCTAAGGCAATGAGTAGGGATGCCATTGTAGAATTGGTTCAGGGCCTCTTTAAGAAGGCCAGTGTGTCAGAACCAAGGAATAAGAAGAGAATAACTGAATGAGGAGATAAGAGTGATGATGAAACTGAAAAATCAGTTAGGAGAATCTAAAGGAAAAGAAGTGGAAATGGATAAAGGACAAAAGGTGTTCTTGGATGCCTTCAAGTCCATTAACAAAGATAGTATGGAACATATACCTTACTATTGTGGTAGCTTGAATGGTGAAGAGATATTGAATTGGTTAGAGGCCATAGACAACCAGTTTGACTACAAGGAAGTATTAGAGGAGAAGAGAGTCAGCTATGCAAACGCTAGACTCAAGGGATTTGCATTAGTGTGGTGGAACATGATGCAAGATGACATGGTAGCCACTAGTAAGAAGAAGATAGCTTCTTGGGAGAGAATGAAGATCAGAATGAGGGCTCAGTTCCTACCCACTGATTATGAGATCCAAATGTATCAGAAGTTGTAGAACTTGAGACAAAAGGAGTTGACAGTAAGTGCCTACACTGAGGAGTTCCACAAATTGAGCCTAAGATTAAGAAGGCAAGAAGAGGAGGTAGAAAAGGTAGCAAGGTACCTCGATGGGTTGAGACAAGGGATTCAAGATGAAATTAGTATGATGGCTCCTGATAGTATGCACAAGTGTTTTCAATTAGCTTTGAGAGCAGAGGAGAAGACTAGAAGGAGGAATGATTTCCACCGAAGAGGTAGGGGTAATAACAATAGAGGATTCAGAGGCATGAGTAACTTTGGCAGAGGACAAAGCCCAAGTAGACCAGAAGAGAATCAATCTATGGATAATAGTGGGGGTAATCAGTTCAGAGGGTCATTTCAAAGAGGAGGATACAGAGGAAGAGGACTACCGAGGGGTAGATTCCAGTCACAAGGAAGGTCCAACTCTGTCTTCACTGATAGATGTTACAATTGTAATCAAGTGGGCCATACAATGGGAAGATCACCTGACAAGACCTCCACATCATCTATGGGGGAAAGAAGAAATTAGTTGGTGCAAGAAGATGACACACAAAGTGTCACTTCTCCCATCTCCAAGGCAGGGCCAGTATTGGATGGAGAGAATCTAATGTTGAGAAGGACTTTGTTGAAAGTTCCTAGTGTCACAGAGCCACCTCAAAGAAAGAACTTGTTCAAGACTACTTGTAGGTCCCATGGGAAGATCTGTAAGGTGATAGTGGACTCTGGATCCACAGAGAATATAGTGTCAACTGAGATGGTGGATAAACTGAAACTTAGGAGGATCCCTCACACCACTCCCTATAAAGTGTCATGGCTAAACAAGGGAAAACATATAGTGGTGGATGAACAAACAATGGTGGAGTTTGAAATAGGTGAGTATAAGGACAAGGTCCTATGTGACATATTGCCCATGGATGCATGCCATCTCCTTCTAGGGCGTCCATGGCAATATGATGTGAAGGCCATCCATGATGGTGAAATGAATAGCTACGTGATTACCAAGCAAGGGAAGACATTTCAAATGGATCCTTTACAAGAAACTAATGAGGAGAGGCATGTGGGAACCAGTGTGATGCTCTTGAGTGGAAAGGAGTTTCTAAAGGTTATGAAGAAGGAGAGAGGAGTCTGTTGTGCAATGATAGTGAAGCCAAAGGAGGAGACCAAGGAGAAAGTCAGTATCACAAGAGGTATAAGCACTGTTGGAAAAGTACCATGACATAGTTGATAATGGATTGCCTAGTGTATTTCCACCCATGAGGGATGTGAGCCATCATATAGACCTCATTCCTAGAGAAAACCTACCTAAAAAAGAAGCATATAAGATGCCACCGAGTCAAAATGCAGAGATAGAAAAACAAATTCAAGATTTGTTGGAGAAAGGGTTGATAAGGAAGAGTTTGAGTCCTTGTGTTGTGCCAACTGTCATTGCTCCTAAGAAGGATGGAAAATGGAGGATGTGCACTGACTCCAGAGCCATAAAAAAAATCACAATCAAATATATATTCCCAATGCCCTGGATTGAGGATTTGCTAGACAATTTGGGAGGTTCTTGTTATTTCTCCAAGGTAGATTTGAAGTCAGGATATCACCAAATCAGAGTTAGGTTTGGTGATGAATGAAAGACAGCCTTCAAGACAAATGAAGGGTTGTATGAGTGGCTAGTAATGCCCTTTGGCCTAACAAATGCACCTAGCACATTCATGAGGCTCATGAATGAAGTGATAGTAGATTTCATAGGTAAGTTTGTAATAGTTTATCTTGATGACATTTTGATCTTTAGCAGGTCTAAGGAGGAGCACATGAAGCATTTGGAAATGGTATTAAGGAGGCTACACTAAGAGAAGTTGATGATCAATCAGAAAAAAAATGTGAGTTCTTAAAAATTGAATTAGTGTATCTTGGTTTTGTGGTTGCTAATGGGTGTATGAAGATGGATCTTGATAAGGTCAAGTCTATTTTGGAATGGCCTACACCTAGATCCATAGGGGATGTTAGGAGTTTTCATGGTTTGGCCTCCTACTATAGAAAATTTGTGAGGAATTTTAGTCATGTATGTGCCCCTATCCTCAACACTATAAAAGGAGGAATCAAATGTCGGTTCAAGTGGACAGCAACAGCAGATCAAGGATTTGAAATGTTGAAAAAGAGGATAGGAGAATTACCTACACTTAGGTTCCCCAACTTCAATCAGTTATTTGTGGTGGAGTGTGATGCTAGTAAGCTAGCCATAGGAGCAGCGTTAAGTCAAGAGGGACACCCTGTGACATTTTTCTCAGAGAAGTTGAATGAGGCCAAACAAAAGTACTCCACCTATGATTCAGAGTTGTATGCTATGGTACAAGCGCTTAAAAAGTGTAGACATTAGCTCCTACCAAGGGAATTTGTGGTCTACACAAATAACCATGCCCTTAGTTTCTTGAATGGGAAAGAAAAATTGAACCAAATGTACCTTAAATGGGTGGAAGCTTTGCAAGCATACACATTTGTGATCAAACACAAGAAAAGAGTTAGCAACAAGGTTGTTGATGCTCTAAGTAGAAGAGTACTAGCCCTACATGAGATACAGTTGCAAAGTGCGGGGATGAACAATTTGAAAGACCTCTACAAAGAGGACAGAGATTTCAAAGATGCCTATGAGGTATTAGTAAAGTTCCAACAGGGATTTAAAGTGGAGTTCATTGATTATATGTTGCAAAAGGGACTATTGTTCAAAGGACACCTAATGTGTATACCTCAGTGCTCAATGAGGGAGAATATAGTGAAGGAGAAACACCAAGGAAGCTTGGGAGGCCACTTTGGAGTGGATAAGACACTTGAGCAAGTGAATAGGCATTACTATTGGCCTAGGTTACAGTCAGATGTTAGAAAATTTGTGGAACAATGTCAGATATGTCAAAGGGATAAAGGACAAAGTAGTAACAGTGGATTGTATCAACCTCTATCCATACCTCATAGGCCTTGAGAGTGCTTGAGTATGGAATTTTTTTGGGGGTTGCCTAAGACACCAAGGGGTCATGACAGTGTGTTTGTTCTAGTGGACCGGTTTAGCAAAATGACACACTTCATTCCATGCAAGCAAACCAATGATGCTTCACATATTGCAGACCTATTCTTCAGAGACATTGTAAGAATCCATGGATTACCACTGAATATAGTAAGTGACAGACATAGTAAGTGTGTGGGTCACTTTTGGAGGACCCTTTGGAAGATGCTAGGTACAAACTTGTCTTTCTCTTCAGCCTACCATCCACAGTCAGATGGGCAAACGGAGGTAGTGAATAGGTCACTTAGGAACTTGCTAAGATGCTTGACTAAGCAGCATGGACAGTCATGGGATCACATTATGGGACCAATCCTAGAGGGATCTTAGAGTTAAGGGATCTCAGTTTGCAGGACAAACGGAGTGCCCAAGGGGATTCATTTGCAGAACAGATGAAGGAGCTTCATGATCAAGTCAACAAGACTCTACAACAAGGGGAGAAATATAAGGCAAAGACAGACAAATCAAGGAGGGATCTACAATTCAAGGTGGGTGATCTAATACTTGCTTACCTTAGAAAGGAAAGACTACCCAAGGGTCAGCCAACTAAGTTTCTCATGAAGAAGAGAGGACCATTGAGGATATTGCATAAGTATGGAAAAAATGCCTATGAGGTGGAATCGCCTCCTGATTCGGGAATTTCACCCATTTTTAATGTTTGTGACCTGTATCCCTATAAGGGGCCATCCTCAGACACTGGCCAACAAACTCTTTCAGAGTTGGGGGAAGATGATTGAGTCAAAGATTTGCCTACCCCAATCCCTCTACAATTAGACAGTATACTGGATTCCAAGGTGATTAAGAAGACAAGGAAGGGTACTAACAAAGAGTATCTAGTCAAGTGGCAGGGACTACCTGAAGCTGAGGCCACTTCGATGACTGAGGCAGACATTCTGAAGCATGGGGTCACCATTGAAGAGCTCCTAACTCAAGGGACTTGAGTTCTTTGTCCTAGGGGAATATGGTGCAGAGCACCTCCCATTTTGGTGTGGTTTGTGTATTTTAGGGTTGTGTTAGTTGTTTTGTGTGGGTTGTAATAAGATCCACTAGGTTGGATCCAGATTTGTTCATCTCCATGTTTGTAAGAGCTAAAAGTGCTCCTAGGTGATACTGTGGTCATTTTGACCTAGAAAGGTAAAAGTTTCTATTTTTGTGTAACTTAGGTTTAGAGTGTCTTCTAGGACCCTAAGTAACCTAACTAGGGTCATGAAAATAAAAAACATGCATCAAGTTGACTAAAATAGTCAAATAGCAAAAGATGCTAAAAGGTTGCTAGTAACTTTTGCAACTTTTTGCAAGAAGTTGCAAATGGAGGTTGGAGCGGTTGTAACTAGCTATGCTTGGGTATTTGAGGATGGATTGATGATTTTCAGAAGGTTAATGGAGTTTTGGATTGCACAACATTTTTGTGAACCCTCTGTATGGATGTCAGACTGTGTTTTCTTGTAATTTGCAGTGTTTCTTGCTTTCTGTACGGTTGTGTACGAATTGGATTGGGTGATTGAACCCATGGGGGTGTAGTGTTTTGAATTAGCTTTCTTATGCACATAGTAGTTTGATTTCGAGTTAAGTGTAAAGTTATAGTAGGATTTAAGCCACCGGTCTGCAAATTCAATTTGTAGAGCTACAGAGGTAAATATGGCTCTAACCTAAGCATCCACCATTGAAAATGGCTGAAACCATGGGGGATGAAGGGTTAGGGTCTGTACATAATGATTTTGCTTTTCTTTTTGTTTTTGCAATGAGATTCCTAGACTTGGAATGAAGCCCTATGGCTGACTGCTAGGAGCAGTTGAGCCCAGACAGGGTAAAGATTGGATTGCACAGAGCACCCATGATCTTGGAAGGTGAACTTAGTGGCATGTGTAGAAGCCCTAAAGTGTTCCCATGAAGGATCAAAAGGTGAGAGATGATGACAGGAAGTTCGAAGACCAATTTGGTGGCATTTTGCCCTGACTGGTGTAGAGGCCTAAAAGATAGGCTAAAAACTAGGACCTTGTGATAACTAGGGTTGTGGGTGCATTGAGAAACTAGGATTTTGGATTCTAGTAGGGTTTGTGGATAGCTTTAAGATTTTCAAGGTCTTCTATGAGGTTGTTTTGAAGAATTTGGAGCTTTAGACCCAAAACAGTGAAAATTGACCTACTAGGAATTAGGCCCCTAGTGCATTTGTCAACAATTGGATTGTTGAAGCATCCAGAAGTGTGGGAAATGTTTCTAATGGAATTTTAATAGGCCAAGGACATAGGCAAGAGTCTATGAGGTGTATGGGGAAGATCCTAATAAAGGGTTTGGGATTCTAGGGGAAAGATCTAGTGAAAAACCTAGGAAATTGAAGAACTAGTTGGACTAGTTGATCTTAGATGTACTTTGTGTCTTCCACAAATCAACTATACCTAGGAGACAAGTTGATAGAGAGGATCTAGGAGATGCATATTGGAGAAGTACACATGGAGGAGTAACCATTGGATGGTTAGAAGAAGGGATAAGCATTTTGGAGGAAAGAAAGACTAGAACCCTAAACCCTCTGCATCAGTTCTACGACCCCTTACCATACATTAATGTATGGCAAGGGGTTCTAAGAGTTCCTAGGACACATTAACCACCTATGACCTCTTACAACCCCTTACCATACACTAGGAAACATTAATGTGTCCTAAGACCCCTTAGAACCCCTTACCATACATTAGTGTATAGTAAGGGGTCCTAAGTGGTCATAAGGGGTCGTAGGACACATTAATGTATGGTAAGGGGTCATTTGACACATTAATGTGTCCTAGGACCCCTTATGACCTCTTACAACCCCTTAGGGCCCCTTACCATATATTAGTGTATGGTAAGGAGTCCTAAGGGGTCGTAAAAGGTCATAAGGGGTTCTAGGACACATTAATGTGTCATAGGACTCCTTAAGACCCCTTACAATATATTAGTGTATGTTAAGGGGTCGTAAGAGATCCTAGGACACATTAATGTGTTCTACGACCCCTTAAGATCACTTAGGACTCGTTAGGACCCCTTACCATACATTAGTGTATTGTAAGGGGTCGTAAGAGGTCATAAGGGGTCCTACGACACATTAATTTGTTTTAGGACCCCTTATGACCTCTTACGACCCCTTACAATACACTAATGTATGGTAAGGGGTCCTAGGACACATTAATGTGTCCTAGGACCCCTTATGACCTCTTACGAGCCCTTATGACCCCTTACCATACACCAATATATGGTAAGGAGTCCTAAGGGGTCATAAGAGGTCATAAAGGGTGTGTCCTATGACCCCTTAGGACCTTTTACCATAAGGGGTGTATCCTAGGATCCCTCAAGACCCCTTAGGGGTCGTAAGGGGTCTTAAGGGGTCCTAGGAAAAAATAGTGTGTCCTAGGACCCGTTATGACCCTTTAGGACTCCTAAGATGTATGGAAGGGGTTCTAACGGGTCTTAGGAGACATTAAATGACCCCTTACCATACATCTTAGGGGTCCTAAGGGCTCATAGGACCTCTTAACACTCTTTAGGACCTCTTACCATAAATTAGTGTATGGTAAGGAGTCTTAAGGGGTCCTAAGACACATTAATGTGTCCAAATACCATTCGAGACTCCTTACAACCCCTTACCATACATTAGTGTATGGTAAGGGATCGTAAGAGGTTATAAGGGGTCCTGCTTATGACCTCTTGCGGCCCCTTACCATACAATAATGCATGGCAAGGGGTCCTAAGTGGTCTTAAGGGGTCCTAGGACACGTTGATGTCAACGTGTCCTAAGACCTTTTATGACCTCTTACAACCCATTACCATACACTAGTGTATGGTAAGGGGTCTTAAGGGGTTCTAGGACACATCAATGTGTCTTATATATGGTAAGGGGTCCTAAGAGGTTCTACCCCTTATGACCTCTTGTGACCCATTAACATACATTGGTGTATGGTAAAGGGTCGTAAGTGGTCTTGAGGAGTCCTAGGACACATTAATGTATGGTAAGGGGTCATACGAAGTCTTTGGACACATTAATGTAATCTAGGACCTTTTAAGACCTCTTACGACCCCTTACCATACACTAATGTATGGTAAGGGGTCCTAAGGGATCTTAAAGGGTAATGTGTCCTAGGAACCCTTTATCATACACCAATGTATGATAAGGGGTCCTAAGACACACCCCTTATGACCTTTTACGACCCCTAAGGACCCCTTACCATATATTGGTGTATGGTAAGGGGTTGTAAGATGTCATAAGTGGTTCTAGGACACATTAATGTATCCTAGGATCCCTAAGGACATCTTATGATACATTAGTGTATGGTAAGGGGTCGTAAGAGGTCACAAAAGTCCCCCTTAAGACCACTTAGGACTCATTATGACCCCTTACCATGGTCGTAAGAGGTCATAAGAGGTTCTAGAAAACATTAATGTGTCCTACGACCCCTTATGACCTCTTACGACCCCTTACCATACGCTAATGTATGGTAAGGAGTCATAAGGAGTCTTAAAGGGTCCTTGGACACATTAATGTGCCGTAGGACCCCATAAGACCCTTTACAACCCCTTTACAACCCCTTACCATACACTAATGTATGGTAAGGGGTCCCGAGGGGTGTGAAGGGATCCTAATGTATGGCAAGGGGTCATAAGAGGTCATAAGGGTTACTAGGACCCCTTAACACCCCTTACAACCCCTTAAGATCCCTTTCAACCCCTTACCTGTGTCCTAGGACCCCTTAAGATCCCTTACAACCCCTTACCACACATTGGTGTATGGTAAGGGGTTTTAAGGGGTCCTAAGACACATTGTTGTGCCTAGGACCCCTTAAGACTCCTTATGACCCTTATCATGCACCATTGTATGGTAAGGGGTCCTAAGGGGTCCTTGGACACATTAATGCATCTTAAGACCCCTTTTAAGCTCTTACAACCCTGTACTATACACTAATGTATGGTAAGGGGTCCCAAGGGGTTGTAAAGAGTCTTAAGGGGTCCTATGACACATTAATGTGTCCTAGGACCCCTTAACAACCCTTAGGACCTCTTACCACATTAATGTATGATAAGGGGTCTTAAGGGCTCAAAAGGGGTTGTAGGACACATTAATGTGTCCTAGGACCCCTTATGACCTTTTACGATACTTTATGACCCCTTGCTATACATTGGTGTATGGTAAGGGGTCTTAAGGGGTCATAGGGTGTCCTATGACCCCTTAAGACCCCTTAGGACCTCTTACCACACACTAATGTATGGTAAGAGGTCCTAAGGGGTCTTAAGGGATCCTAGGATACATTAATGTGTTCTAGGACCCATTGAGACCCTTTACGACCCTTACATTAATGGGTGTGGTAAGGGGTCGTAAGAGGTCATAAGGGGTTCTAGGACACATTAATGTGTCTTAGAACCTCTTAAGACTCCTTAAGACCCCTTACAACCCCTTACCATATATTAGTGTATGGTAAGAGGTCCTCAGGGGTCATAAGGGGTCCTATGACACATTAATATTTCCTAGAACCCCTTAAGACCTCTTACCACCCCTTATGACCTCTCTCTCTCTCTCTCTCTCTCTCTCTCTCTCAAGGGGTCTAGACAACTTCCAGTGTAGTGGAATTTCTTTGCAGTCATGATTGTTTGGGGAAAAGCAATCTTAGGGAGGGTGCACTATAATGTTCTATTTTTGCAAGCATTAGTTTTTTGGATTAGCCTATCATTGGCCCTCGTAGGTTCATGTAGTTGGATAGAGGGTACCTTTTTGGCAGAGATCAGTGTGTATTCTCTGTCAGAGATCAGTTTGGCCTTCTTTTGACTCAGTTTGGTTCACTTACTATTTATAGTAAGTGATTAAATATGTAATTGTTAATAATGTGATTTCTTTATTAATAAAATGTAATTATAATATAAGGTATTAAAAATAATTTTATGTGCGATAGGGGCCACGACCCTCAATTAAGTGATTTTCAAAGTATATTAATTAGTTATAACCTGAGAGCTAAATATTATAATATTTTAATAAAGTCATGTGCACACATTTAATATAATTTTAAATGATATTAAATGATTAAGAAGTCTCTAGAAGGGATTGACCAGATTTGAGAAGCTATAAAAGGGTCCAAAAAGCAAATAGAAAGCATTCTTGAAGACATTTATACTTGTGCTTTTTGGATGTGTGAGCTGTGAGTAGAAACACACAAGGGTTTTAGTCATCTTTAGTCATTAGAGAACGAACCTCTTCAATGTTTTTGCTATTCTCAGGTTGTGCAATACCAAGTGATATTATTTGTTTGTGAGAGCTTCATAAAAGTGTTTTACTTGTGCAAACTGGTGGGAATATTCAAGGGTTTGAAAGGCAAGATTTGAAGATCATTTCAAGAATTGATTGTGGCTGCTTCAAACTTCATTACTAGCCATTCGTTGATAATTACCAGCATTATTTATGGTTATCGTACTGCTGCATTCATGGACATGTTTAAGCTACAATAGTGAGGCGTCCACTTTACCAGCCAAAGCACCTGTCTCTTTGGCTTTCTTTGGGTCTATGCTTGGGCGTCCAACGTATTAGTGGTTGTGTGCGTCTTTTCAACTTGGAGAAATCAACATTGAGTGCAGATCGATTTATTAATCAGGGTCATTTGCTTTTGCTTATATATACCAGATTTCAATAAATGCAATCATCTTATGTTTCCGGGTATTCTTTTGATATGTTAGAAGTATTGTAAACAATCCATAGACAATACAATATATTGCAGCTCAATTACATTGCTAGTTTTTTTTTCATATTGTTATGTTTATTTCAAAGCTAATTCTTGCCTACAATATCATGAAAAAAATCAAGAAATCACATATTGAATTCGATAATTAGTCAATATATAGCATTTGCATAGAAAATCAGTGGGTTGGTTAAGTTAGAACCTATAGGGGTTCATATAGTGGTATCAAAGCTTGCATGCAATGTGTTTGACAAAATGTCAAACATTCAAAATTGAAAAAACTAACCAGATTAACAAGGGATTCTTACATATAACTATCAAATTTCAAAACAATATCTATCATTGGCTTAGCAATCCAATGTTTGTTAGAGTTAGAACCATAGGGGTTCTTACATAGATACATTGATTTGCAAATTCACAACTAAACCCTATAACAATTAAAAACCACCAATCAAATTTGCTACAATGTTAATTTCACATGCACTTGATTGCAATAGTCCGCCTTCTTTCCACTTTCTATTGACTGTCGTGTAATTTTCGTTATGATGTGTTGTTCCTCCAAAATGTTGTAATACAACTTCTCATATGGTCTACCCACTCTTCCACTTTCCCAAATCTCATGTTTTCTTCTGCCGCTGCTTACCACTATGCTCAAAATTTCCTCCCCTGATTTGCAAATTAGTTTTCAATACAAAAAAATGTTGGAATTTCTTAAAACCAATGTGAAATTTAGAAAAACACCCAATAAAACCCTCTAATTTTAAAGATGTAAACCCTTTTCAACCTTCTGATTTAATTATATCGTGAAAAAGATACATACCAGTGAAAAAAGAAGACTTCTCGCTATTAGGGTTAATCTAACAAATTTCTTTTCTGGGATTTTCTTCCACATGTATGTATTGGTGGCCTCCTATTCTCCTTGTATGTGTTATCCTACCCTAAAAAACTTCCCTCTTTTATTGCCTCGATTCCTTCTTTTCCCTCGTCTCCTATTTCTCCTCAAGCCAATGTCTAAAAATCACAAAAAAGTCATAACATGACGTATGAATGAGGTCTTTTACATGTTTGCGCATTCATAATGTGAACGTTTTGATTAGGGTTTTTTTTGTTTCAATTAGGGTTTTCCTTTTATGTTTTATTCCCTTTCCATGTTAAATTAATTGTGAGGTTAAGTGAAAATGCATTGGCAGACTGACAGTTAAGTCAAATTAATCGTGAGGTCAAGCGAAAATGCGTTGACTGATTAGTGGTTAAGAATCTTGCCTTTCTCTCACTGGAACATGTTTCCTCCTCTTTTCCGGCAACGTCTTTCTAACCATAGTCTGTTTCCAACTGTCGTGTGTTTTTGTTTGCCTCTGTTTGTCTTCGTTTTACCATAAGCTGACACAATTGTCGTGGGACCTGTGAACATGTGTGCCCATATATGCCCATGGGTGCCTTTTCTCCATGTACCATGTCATTTTTTGCGTCAAGATGGAAGGCTTACTCCATGGAACACTTTCAAAACAAATTTTCAAGGTTGTTTAAGCAAGGCAGCCATTGAATTTCACCATCAAGCTTTCAAGTCCAATAGTAGCAGTTGTGGAAAAATAAAAGGCCGAGGTTGTTTAAAGAATGGGTAAATAAGCCCTTAACCCTGGCAAAATCAATAGGACCACAATAAATGCAAACAAGGAATGCAAAATATCTTGTAGAATATTGTGAAATGAATGGAATGCCACATGCACACAAGGCCAAAAAAACCTAGTAGATCCAATCCCATAGCAATATCTAACATCCTTTTTCATTTGTATTTGAACTCTAATAACCTACTCACATATGTGGTGAACTCTTTATCTATTAGTCTGGTTGTAGAGCATTTAGCTGGGCACAATGTACCATTCCATTTTTATGTTGTTTTCCTTTCGTTGGCTGTAATTTTGGTTATGGCCTATTAGAAAAATACATATCCGTTCCACCATTACTTGATTCCAGTCAAGCAATTGCTTTATAATATATCAATATAGATTCATTTTTATTTCTTGTGCATCAAAGACACGTTATTTCATTGCAACGTGCCCACTTTTTTAATAGATAGATATTGCAAACTTCGTTGGAAAACACAAATATGATAATATCATTACATCATGCCCGTTTCTTACACAAATATTGATACTTCCATTTTGGTCAGCAATTATCTCCATGATAAAGGGTAAAGATTTATTAGTTGGAAATCTGAATTTATAATAATTACAGTTTTTTTATTTTATATTTACTCTCAATTTTTTCCCTTTTTTTATCGAGAGTTTTGTAAATTTGAACTTTCAACTTAAAAGATCTACCATTTTAGAAGCTTTTCATAAGGAATTAAAGGACAACCTATAAATTTGACCTAATGCAAACCATTGAACCAAGATCAATGATTGCAATATTCTTAAATTTTGTAAAAAGATCTTTAGCCAAATTGGATACAACCAATAAATGGTGAGAGTTGGAATTGGTTTTACAACTATAAAATTTCTATTTATCATTCTTAAATTTTATTAGCAAGCCAAGCTCTTTGTAGAAATATTGAAGACATTGCAGTTCCTTGGGCACAAATCAGAAGAAACAATAGATCAATAGTATACAAGAAAAAAAAAATTGAGTTCTAATGTAGTTTTCCACGAGGAATTGAACTTTTTAATTTATATGAGTTCTTTTTAATCTTTCATGACCCGACACAATAGAATGGACATGTAATAAACAAATCAATACATTTGGGACATTTTCTATAATGGTACAGTGTGATGGTTAAATCGTGGCATTGCAGTTCTTGTCACCAAGGTTTAAACTCCTATAAGGATGTTCTTGTTTCATGGTGGGGATAAGGTCCCCATCTGTGGCTTCACCGGTTCATACCTCCAATTGAAAGTATTTGCCCAAACAAAACAGAAAATACATTTGCAACATTTATAAATCGTTGTATGTACTCCAAACATTGATTCAACTTAAAAACAAATATCTTGCTTTACACAGGCAAATATTTTGGGTCTTTACTAACATGTTCCTTAAATTTTCCAAGAAAGATGTAATGAAAACTTTATCTAAAAGATGAAGTATGTAAGAACCCTTGCAAGTTCTAACACTGGCAGATCACTAATTTGCTATGCAAATGATATATATGACTTGAAACAAATATTAAATTCCTTAAATTTTTATGTGTTGCCAGGCAAGATAATAACTTTGAATTAAAGTAATTCTGAAACAAACTATGCACAAAACTCCACTTATTTCAACTCAGGAAATTTGAAACTAATTACAAGAACATTCTAGGCTTTGAAGATTGATCTAATTATAAACTAAGAACCTGGAATGTAATCACAACCAATGATGGGAGCCTGAAATGTAATGCGGCTGTGATAATATATGAAAGATCCTTGGTGCTGAAAAAGTAACGCATCTGAGTCACACCAAAATCCCCAAATCGTGCCCTTGCAATCACCTGCAATAGCCTTACTTGTCTCACGTGGCTTCTATGTGTCCTGCAGCTGCCTTCTTGATCTCATATGCAGACTTAAATGGCAGGGAAAAAAGTATTGCTGACTGATTTCTACGCCTGCTAACAATTTCTGAAATATCTATGGATTCAAATCTTCAATTTCACCACAATTAACTCAATCATGGCTTCTGTATAAAGCCATAGCAAATGCACAATTCATTGGGCATTGAACCAATTCAAAGTGCTGGAAACCTTTGAAGAATTTATAATTCCTCAAGCTGGAAATCTTTGAAACCCTTGTTTCAAGTTCTTCTCCACACAAACAAGATTATCAAAAGCAAGAGTCATGAATTCAGATTTCAAGCTTTAATCTTGCTGCTACAGTACCCATGAATTGTGATGCTACAGTACTTGCAAATAGTGACGCTATAGTAACCGGGAACAATAATTGCTACAGTACCTTCCTTCTTGGCAAGGGTTTCAGAGAATACTTATTTGTAGATCAGAAGTTTGAAGATGATTGTTGAAGAATATTTTATCGCAGGCTGTGTGCCATTCTTTGTTTTCGCCTAGCGTCCATGATAAGAGTTTACCATAGTCGCATTGATCTCCAGAATTTCTGATGCTGATTCTTTAATATCAGATCTACCAGTATTTGACTTCAGTCATTCAGGTATGAAGATTAAAGGATTTTTAGTCTTTGTTTGTAGAGATGGAGTAAATATATTGAAATATTACATGTTATTGTGATCTAAAACAAAGTGTATCAGACCTAATTGCATTGTTATCAGACCTGATATAGTGACAATAAATTTCATTTGAAGATTTGAATGTTCATTATTTGTTTATGCAAGTTATTGGTTATCATTTCTATGCATTGGTATACGTTTTTGTACTTGCAAAACCATTCAAATGCAAGCAAAAAAATACATACATTCAAAAATCAGAATTTAAAGATTGCTTGCCAACCATTTGACGAAATGTCAAAAGGACAAAATTGAGTCTTGAGGAGTAGAAATGTCATGACCCTATTTTTAGCAGGTTGTGGCAGTGACTTGGTCAGCTCATCATCACGACCCTCATGAGTTGATGCAGGGTTTTGAGGGTCCCAGTTGGCAAACTTGCTATTTTTAGTAAGTCTGGACTTACTAATTTTAGTAAGTCAGTTGATTAGTTTCTATTTCTGACAGGGCAGTATCGGCAGTGGTCAATTCTCTAGATGATATTCAGTTGTGTAGTTTCTTGGACAGTGGACTTACTATTTATAGTAAGTCTATTTTTGGCAGTGCAGTGATGAGCATGTTGGTCAGTCAGTATGGCAGGTGTTGCAGGAATTATCATCAGAATTATATTTGATAATCAATTGTATTAATTAATAACAATATGTTATTAATTAATAATAAGGCGTTATTATAATAATAATACTTTATTATTATTATAACAATTTAGAAGTTTATATTATGAAGAGCAGTTAATTGATGATGATTTTTGGAAACTATGGAGACCAAGGTATTATAAATACGGGCTCATTTGTGAAGAAAGATATCGAATATTGTTTATTGAAAATTGTTCTTGGGAATTGTTCCTAATTATCTGAGCCCTAGCTGAAGGGTCAAATTAGTTTCTCGAAGACTGATTCTTCTTGAGCTAATAATCAATTGATTGCTGTTGTATAATCAATTGTCTTCAATCGATTGCTGTTGTATAATCGATTGCATTCCTCCTTCGAACTGTTCATCTGTGGCTAAAGGAAAGAAAGTTATTCTGACTTCTGAAGTTCTTTGAAATGAGGTCTGCATAAGAGGCCACGTTATTTGCTAAAAAAGGGATCTATAGGTTGCTGCGAAAGTAAATGCCCATCCAACATCACTTGGATGACAGCAGAGGTCCTTGTTACAAGCCGCGCCATTGAGGAATAAGCCGCCATTACCCTAACCGGCCGCTAAGTTGACAGCAGCTCACATACTAGTGAAGAACCGCGATATTCCAAGGGAGGGAAGCAGTCACGCCAGGCCACGTCCTCACTTCCAGCTGCTTAACATGGTATCGTGGGGGAGACACCATGCCACCACGTGCGTTAGGAGCCACTAGGTGGGCCGCGTTTAGCATTTGCAGGAGTGGGCAAAGGACGTCCGTCAATTATTGGCCGCGTGGGAGTTAGTAGTTGGCAGCTGCATAAGAACCACGCCTAGACTCGAGCATAACTTCCAGGTTCTCCTTATGCATTGGTTTTTTAGATGAAATAAGTGTGTATGCTGGACAAAGATATGATATGTAATTTCATTTTAATTTAATGCTCGTAAATGATGGAGCTGAAATATATATATGTATGTTTGCTTCATATTTAAATACAAGCATGATTTCTGAGATTTAAACGCCAAACAAATGTTACTTTCTCCAATCGGCCAAGACACGGAAATTGTTTTAAA
>MU223539.1:768480-779026 GCA_018584345.1 Thuja plicata
AACATCCTTTGAAACCATTTCAAGGAAAAACAAATCAATCTGAAACAAATGACAGCAAATTAGAGGATTCATGACAAGTGTTTGACAATATTCCTTGACCCTTAAAACAACAAGTTAAGGGCATATTAGCAAGGGATATTACAAATATCCCATAGGGAAGCAACTCGAAAGGTTGACAAAGCTTGCTTCCTAAACTGTGCAAGGTGAGTTGTCATGCACACTGTCCAACACATGCGCAATTGAACTGTGCACCTGAAAGAGATCATGCACATGGGGGTCAACAGTAAAACCATATGTACTCTACACCGTGTACACATCCCAAAACTCCTCTACGAGCCTTGTCTGAAATCTCGATGCACTAGAAGGATCCCAAACTCTAAACAGAAGCCCGCTAAAAAGAACATCCTCAAACTCTTGCTTCTAAACTTTGAACTCAAATTCACAATGCCCAAAGTGGTGAAGCCAATTAATGGGACCCACCCGAACTGTAGTGCTAGCCCTGTCATCACTCGGGTCCCAAGGCACATTGAACTCACATCAATTCTTACTATGGAGATAAGAACATGTAAACGTGTCTGTATCACTACCACTATCTCCATCCTCTGCAAGGCTCCCATGGATGTGTTGACTCTGCAAGTAATCCAACTTGCAGCCATTGATCCCATCTACTGCAAATGACAAGTGCTCATCGACCAGAGGATGGTACAACCTTAGAGCCAATCCACACCGATGCATCATCTAATCCTTTGTGTGTGGATCAGAAAAGTAGTGATGAGTACTCTTCCCTATGCAGTCATGATAAAAATCTCCCACCTCGGTCAAGCACTGACTGTCATAGTACTGAATATAACCTCTGTCAATTGACTCATCACTAACACCTGCAGCGGATGTAACTATAGGAGAACCTGGTGCAACATGTGGTTCTCCGCTGCTCTCAACAGATGCACTCATCCCATCTAAAATTACTGCACTTGTATATGTAATGGATGTAGCCACATCCCCACTACAACCATCACCACAACCCGTGGATGTCAAATCATCACCAACTGCCACTGTAGGAAACTGTATTGTAACTGCAGATGGTGAAGGTTGTGCTCGGCTCAACTCCACGGTGACCTCATCTAACCGTGATTGACTCCTGAAGGGCCAACTGGGTGCTCTCCAAAGAATGCATAGCCACCCCTAACTCATGAGTGAGCTTATCTACCTCCTCTTCCTTTTCCCTCAGCGCATAATAGCAAATGCAACCCCACTCGAGAAGATAGTCCCTATCAGCAAGTAGCTGCAAGTAATTATATTTCATTATCCCGATAGCTTCTCGTAGTGAATGGAACTCTGCAAGGGAAAGGCCACTACCCCAACCAAATATAGCTAAAATCTAGCAAGCAACATCAAAATGCTCAATGGCTATGGCAATCTGACTGTCATTCACCTTTATTTGCCCAACCAAATGATGTCTCTAAAATTCATGACTCCCATGCAAGCCCTCTGACCCACAATCTGCACTGTGATATGAGGCTGCATCAACATCGATCACCTCATGACAAGTAGCATCATGTGTGCTATTATCTCCGCACACATCAACAACCGAGGTACTGTTGCTAAGCACCTCAATACATTTTGAGAAACAAACTCATCAAAAAATTGTCAAAAATGCAAACATTTGCAAGTTCTTGAACTGTATTATTTAATGGTCTTCTAACCCTCTCCAAGTTGCGAACTGTATTATTTACTGTAAGAAGCCCGTTGGTTCTACCCCTCAAGACTCAATTTTGCACTTTTGACATTTCGTCAAATGGTTGGCAAGCAATCTTAAAATTCTGATTTCTGAATGTATGTATTTTTGCTTGTATTTGAATGGTTTTGCAATTACAAAAACATATACCAATGCATAAAAATGATAACCTATAACTTGCGTAAACAAATAATGAACATTCAAACCTTCAAATGAAATTTTATTGCCACTATATTAGGTCTGATAACAATGCAATCAGGTTTGATACACTTTGTTTTAGATCACAATAACATGTAATATTTCAATACATTTACTCTAGCTCTACAAACAAAGACTGAAAATTCTTTAATCTTCATACTCAGATGACTAAAGTCAAATATTGGTAAATCTGATATGAAAGAATCAGCATTAGCAATTTTGGAGATTAGTGCGACAATGGTAAACCCTTATCATGGATGCTAGGCAAATTCAAAGAATGGCACACAACCTGCGATCAAATATTCTTCAACAATCATCTTCAAACTTCTGATCTACAAATAAGTTCTCTGAAACCCTTGCCAAGGAAGGTGCTGTAGCAATTATTGTTCCTGGTTACTGTAGTGTCACTATTCATGGTTACTGTAGCAGCAAGATAAAAGCTTGAAATCCGATCAACAATGGTTGCCAATGATAACCCTTAATATTTCTTTCACAAATCTGCACAATGAAGACCTCTGAATGAAGCCTTTCCTTAAGAAATAATTCGGTTGTTCTCTCACAACCTCAAAACTGCTAAACAATGAAGATTGGACAATCTCCGATGCCCTGGTACAGCTAAAACCCCTGTTTCAATTGCACAAACACCAAGAACAACCAAGCAAAGTCAAATAATCATCTCATAATGCATTTGATTTGCTTTTTGAAACCCTTTATATTATCTCCTCTCTTAAATGCCTTTTCATTCCCTTTTGAAATCCACTTTTAGGGTTTTAATAAAACTTAATAATAAATCTCCAAAGAGGGTGCCCAAACCAAAGTCATAATAAATGCTCATTAATATCATTAATGACATTTGTTTGATCACTTAATAATATATCTCATAAAGTGGGCACTCATTCCAACTTAAATGCACCTTTTAATAACTTGACTTTATAATCAATAAATGTCCCACACATGAGATACTACTTGGTTTTTGTTTTAAATCATTAAATGATGTTTGCTTTTTCATGTGCTCATGTTGACTTAGGAAAACATTAAATAATTGGCCCCCTTTAATATTATAACCATTTAATGCACTTTTAAAGTCAGTTGGCCCCACTCATTAAATAACTTTATAATATAACTTTTAATAATTAATTATTAATAAAGAATTCTTTATTATTAATCAATACCTTGAATTTGAGCCAATAACTTATCCCACTTAAGCAACTGATGAAGTCGGCTAATACCAACTCTAGGTGCATTGCCAAAAATAGCAACATGGGCATAATTGACTTACTATAAATAGTAAATCCCTCAAATTGATCCAACTGACGAATGAATCAATCACTGTGCATACCATGAGTCTGGGAGCCCCTGCTAGATATAGCAACCCCTCAACAATGGCTTACTATAAATAGTAAGACTCTAAATAATTGCTCCAATCAACGATACTGAATCTCAACACTGCCACCAAGTTGTTCATGCACCTTGCTAAAGATAGAAACCCTTACTTTCCTGAAATAGACACTATAAATACTAAGTGTGTCTATCTAACTCAAACGAAGAACAATCCTGAACATCCCTGACCACTGGAGTGAGAATCAGCCTTTGGCTCAACCAACTGGACCCTCTGAACAACTCCATTAGCCTATGAGAGTTAGGAAATAGGCTAATCCTCTAAAAGTTGACCATCACGAAAATGGAGACATTACAAAGTATTGGCATAAAATAAGTGGCACAAATCCATGATGTACTCAAACAGTTTAGAAGGGATCATCCCGTACTCCAGGAACTTGCACCATTTTAGGAAATTTGTTAAATATAAAACAATTGTTTGAAGGAAGTATAATCTATTTAAAAGAATATCCACATAAGATACCCATGTCTTTTACAATTACGCAGAAGCTGTGCACATTTGTTTTTCCACCATTTTTAACCAATGCTTCATTTTATACAGTTCATGTGAACATTATCTTTGATCATTTTACATTGGGTATGATTTGAGGTGGAGCGGAGCAGAAAGAATATACAGTACCCATAAGAAAGAATATACAGTACCCATAACATGAATTGTGGATTCCAACTATCAATGTGATCCAGTAAATGCTTGCACAAGTCAGCCAAGTAAGCCTTGAATCTGACCCCACTATGTAAATGTTTCTTCTTCCACTAGGTGGACGTTGCAATCAGTTTTAAATTGAATGCAGATAAAACATTTTAAATTTAAGATTAGCAAGGTAATCATTTTTTATTTTTAATGTGTTCAGATTTTGAACACAACATTTCATTAATAGAAACCATATTTTACATAATAATATACATTGAAATTCACGTATATTGGCCTTTGGACAGTTATATTAGCAGACTATCTTTCAAATGTAAGTACACATTTTACCAGCAGGAGTCAATGTTTGGAAGAAAAAAGTACTTTTAAGAATTCCTGGCCTCTGTTTATAAAAGACAATACTCCGATTTGTGCTTCAAAATGAGAAAATGTCCTCCGAATTGAGCCGAACTCAATATCAACTTGCATCTGCTTTAGGAACTTCAAATTTTATTTAAGTGCCTTGATTCACTGCAATATAGAAATTTCAAAAGTTCAAAACTATCTAATATATAAAAATTTGATCTCCTAAGACAGGAGAAAAGGATTTTTTTCAAAACTTGCAGGAAACATTCACTGGAGTGCAAAATTTTAGGAATAACACATGAAATGCCATTATACTACTTAAAGGAAGTTTGTTGCACCATCGATATATTCTTTAATGCATGAGATACTTCGTATGCCAGTTCACAACTTTATACTAAACGGAATTACTTATAACACTATAATATATGTCCACCCTTTATGGAACACCAAGGGATCATCAGGCTGTCCCTGGGACATAGCCTCAAGTTAGGGAACTTTTCAAGGATGTTTGCCCATTATGGATCACAATTGGGACATCAGAACATACCTAGAAAATCCACTCAACTTACAGGATATTTAAAGGATGTACGCCCACTATGGAATACACAAGAGATGTCTGGACGCCCCTGATGCCTGTACTTTGAAAAATCGTCCAAAACAACTATTGCAGTCAAGGATGATGACCTTCAGCAAGGTTAACCTTCTTGCATATATTCCTAAATTTTGCCTGTTTTCTGATATAGGAAAAATGTAATGAATAGAGAACTAGCTGACATTAGCAACAATTTTAGTTGATCGCTCGTGTCTATAATTTTTTTTTTTCGCTCTTGCTCCTTTTTTTTTAATGTTTGTGTAGTGTAATGATAATTGTTGGTAATTGGTCTTTTATACAACTAAAACATAGGTATTTGACATAGTAGTGTGTTTGATTGAAATTTTTTGTGTTGTCTTGCATATTACAAATTTAAGTAGTAATTTTATATATTATTTTCATAGCTGTGTACCTGCCATTTATAATATTCAAGAATGATATTGCTATCCCACAAATCACATCCTCACCTCCTCATCCCAAAAACTTGGAGCAAAACTGATATTTGCAGTGTCATGAGAAAATTTGGAAAGCTCGGTGAACATAAACCTGTTTGTCAGTCCATGGTACTCGCACGGCAATCATAGAAAATCATATGCACATAACGTGGAAGGAAAGATGAAATATGTTCCTCACCATTGTATAAGAAAACAATGGGGAATCCCATAGCAATATTCTCGGAACAGAAACATCCCATAAATTAACAATACAAAGCGCTCAAGCAACTTGCCATCTCATCATAATTATAATCTGAGTTCCATTTCTACAGATTGTGCTTTATGGACTCCAGGTTTTGAAGTGCTTACATTGAAATTGTTAACATTTTTTATTGCTCAGCTGCTGTTCTTTTTTAGCCAGTACACCAGTAGTGAGTTGTAAAGCTGGGCACAGAAAAATGCTATGTTTAGCAAATTAGATTGCTATAGTTGGAAATTTTTATTTAGTGTTAGCTTTCTTAAATTTAGGTGCAAGTGTCTAGTCAACTTTTTCACGGTTTAAGTTTGTTTATTTGTATTTTTTATTTTGGAAGCAGAAGCATTTTTTGTCCTATTTTTTGAGAGATTCAAAGTGATGGAGAATGTGATAAGGCTCCAACTTTAATTAGCACTTTATTTCTGTTTTGGGTGCCCAAGTCAGTAGATCTATTTAATGAACATGGGTACTCACTTTTGTAACACAAAAAATTCAATGAGATGAGTATTCAGACAAGAAGTTCTATAATTCTTATTTCATGTTATTTTTTGGTTTGTGTACTTTCATCAGATTTGTTTTGCAGGTTAATGTAGTCATAAGAGTAATTTTGATTGAAATTTTAGTTTGCAATCAGGGTCCTTTTAGTGTGGGATCTGCTTACCAGTCTTCATTTTAACTTGGTATCAAAGCACAATAACTGAAATCTTGTAGCCTACGAATGCAATCTGCTACAACCTGTGAGAGAGTTGATGGACAATTTCAGTCAATTGCAGTAACTTTGACATATGAAAGGTTGTAGGATGTGATGGCTTTATTTCTCCATTGATTCGAGTGTTGATTTCTGCTTGTTAGAGACTGCTGATCTGATTTATTTTCAACTAAGTTGCTGGGTGCGGGTGCGGGTGCGGGTACGAGATAGGGAGTACAAGTACACCAGTAGAACGAATTTTTTTCCTTGGGTACGGTATATATATATATATATCCAAAAATATTAAAAATTTAAAGAAATATATAGAATTATAAAACCAAATACATTTGAGAGTATGATACTTTATCATTGACAATGCCAAATGCCAAATGGGGTTGATAAAAATAAATGTTAAAAGTCAAATGATAGTTCAGAATTTCAATACTCTGTCATATGTCATATATAATATATATCAGCTGCCCTTCACAATGCCAAAATGAGAAAAAAGAGTGAAGAGAGAAAAATGATATTTGTATTGGGAAACATGATGCTTTTAGGAGCGTTTTAGAGTAAAAAAGTTTTCAAATGTGATGTCCCCATCCAATCCAAACAAGCAAACGGCTATGTTGAGGAAGCTTCTTGTATTGTCTTTATGAATGAGAAGAATAAGGAACAACTTCATTAATAAGTAAATTAATTACTATGGAGAGATTATGTTTAAAATGCAATGAGGATTATTTAAAGACAATCAATCACACTAGTAAATATGGACGGTGACCATAAACTAATGAATAATAGTTGATTATGAATGAAGACAGTTTGTCTATGCAATTTCATAATCAGTAATAAGCGAATTATAAGGAGTAATAACAGTAAGTTCATAAAAGACAGCGACTCCATTAAGAATGATGAAAGTCAAATACACGCTGACCCATATATGAAGATTCAGTAAATATCCAGAGCAATATGATATACAGCAGCGATTTTTGAAGGAAGACAAAATATTGATTTGAGAAGCGATTCTAATATGCACAATCGGTTCAAGGAGTATGATTCAGTTATGGATTAGTTTATCAGAAAATGCATCGATCAATATGCAATTTGGTTAGGGGTAAGTAAATACAGCGATCTGTTTAGCAACACACAGAAATGACAGTTTTTAGATGCGATCATATTGGAGTTTGGAATCAATAATATGAGAAGTATCAAAGACAGCGCCGTTCACTAGCATCAGCGATCATATTGAAGATTTGCTTGTCAATTAATATGAGAAGGCATCAACTCCATATAAGCAATTGTCTAAAATAATAGACACTTAATGAATGACAGTAATTAAAATATAAGTCAAGAATGATTAGTGAGGACAACTATTACTTGCAAAAGGTGCAATTAAGTTAACAATTATGTTTATTAATCAACAAAGAGGTGTGACTTCTCATATGAAGGGAGGCGATCTCATATACATAATGGAATGAGAAGTGTGTGGAGAAGAAGATATGTGGAAGATTTTATTCTAATTATTATTATCAGAGTAGGCGCTCAGATTGCGCCATAGACTTGTAAAGTCATGGATGAATGATTTCAAAGAAACTGTTAAGCAAAAATAGCGTCATAAGAACATCGCATAAGGGTGATCATGTGGGTTACCCTTTTAGGCCAAACTTGACACTGAAATGAACATTTTGAAACAGCCTTCACTTTCCAACACCTAAAACTGTTAAATTGTTAGGAATTTAAAGATGATGTAAACTAGTGATTTGTGACATTTTGTCTATAGATTCTAAATATATATTTTTTTTAAATATTTAAATCAATTTTTATTCATTTTCCCATCTCCTTCAATGACTAGTTTTAACAATAAACAACACTTTTTAAGAGTAATTTGCATTCGAGAATGCATAGCTTTTTTCTGCAAGCGATGATGTCACCCGTTCCCAACCGCCAGTAGTAACTAAGTACCGTCGGTGCATACATAACATAACTAACACCCAACAGCATAATAAACTATACGGCTAACATCGCCCCCCCTAAAGAAAAGTCGTCTCCGAACGACAACAAAATGTCCGGGACCGAAACAAAATAGGAATGATAAACCACTACATACAAGAATCAAAACATGGTGCTCAGTCTCAGCCTCCACCAAGGGCTGCAAATCTGCTACTCAAATGATACTGCCTCCGAAGCCAATCTGTCCTCAATAGCCATGCTGCCTTCTCCACATCCAACTACTGGGTACGCTAAGCCAAGTCTTGCTCTACTGCCTCCAACCTAGTGGGCAGCTCCTCCTGAGCTCTCTGTGCATCCACCACGGCAGCCTCATGTCCATCCAAGACATACTCTGAGTGCCTCAAAGTGTAGTACCCATCTACCTTTCTCGCCACCACTGGCGCGCGGACAATCCATGTCTGTAGCATCTCTGGGACTCATCCTACTCAACTCTGTGTGTTCACAACCTCCAAATCCATCTCCCTTGGCGGCTGATGGCTTCCCCTCCAACGCTTAGCTTCCGACTTCTTTCTCACCGTGCAGAACAAACCCAACGCTTACCCTGACGACACTAGTACCTCAAACGCTAGGTTGTAGTGTGCCTCAAAAATAAAATGGGGGTCTGGGGGCAGCGCCCCTAGCGGGGTCGAGGGGTAGCGCCCCCGCAGGGTCCTGGGGCAGCGCCCCACACGGGGTCGAGGGGCAACGCCCCCGCTGCCAAGACCATTGTAACACCTCCAAACCCACACAAAAGTCCAAGGCGCAAACCGTTTTTGTGATTGTCGTCCAATGCCCTCTCTCCTCCGCCAACTGCGTTATGGTGCATGTGCAGATGACCAATAACTTGATTTTCTTCACTGCCTCTGTTGTCGTCGTTTTTTTTTTTTTTGCTCTCCCGTGCCTTCTTGCTGTCATCTGGTCGTATGTGCTCTGTGTTTGCGTCGTGCCAACTCAATACTCCGGTCCATACGGGTGTGCCGTCTCTCTTCTTCCTCTCAGGAATCAATAAGTCCAATGTTTTTTTCTCCGTCCGTACGGCATCGTACGGTCACCTTGGTGTTGTTCCCTAACGGCTCCAACAGTCGTACGACCTTTGGCTTCTCTGTGTTGAAATCGCCGTACACAATACAGTTGTTTTATGGTCTTTACAAGTTTTAATGTTATCGTATGGTTTGGTTGTATCCCTGCGTGTCCTTGCCGTACGACCTATATGCTGCTCTGAATGTCGTACGGTTGTTGCTCCAATGTGTCGTACGATCGTACGACCTAACTCTTCCTGTCTAGTTTCCTGTTCCGTATGGTTGTACGGCTGATTCTTCCTCCATTAATGCCTTATGGCCTGTTGCTGGTCCCCGGCTTTACTTTCTGCAAAAAAAATTCGTACGGTCCATATCACCTTCGAACCGTACAACCGTACAGTAACCCACCCTACGTCTACGACCGTACGGTAAGTGCTTTTGAACGTCATCTGGGCTCCGTACAGTTTGTACGGTCCCAAAAAGCCTTGCTGACACTTTCCGTACGGGTTGCTCACTCGGATGAGAAGGAAAAAAAAGGAACCGTACGGCTAATCGTCGTACGGCTTCCAATTTATAATTGTTCCCTATTTTTGTCCGTATGGTCGTACGGATCCGCATGGCACCAGGCCGTATGGTACCGTACGATCACTTTCTATTTTAATTTTAATTTTATTTAATTTAATTTTTTTTTTGGTTTTGTTTTGTTTTTTTTTACTTTTTTTTTTTTTTAACTGCCTACTCTAATTACCTTCCGGGTGCCTCTTGGGTTTCTCGGGTCCCCTTCCATCCCCTCAGGTGCTTTGTCTATCCTTTTGGGTTCTTTGTCCATCCTCTCCGGGTGAGGTTTCGATTTGGAACTGCTAATGGTCTCATGTATCTCCCGTCCGTCAAGAGTCCACAGCTGGATGGCCCCGTCGTAGCCGACTTCCCGAACTTTGTCCTTTGGTTTGTTTTCAATAGCAAACCAAAGGCTGGAAACCATAAATTTATAGGGACCACCATCGCTGGCCCGTACCTAAGAAGGAGAATAAAGAATTTGAAGGCTGCAGCCACGGGGTTCCAACCGTCGCCGACACGAGCGTCGTCACCGAGGTTTGTCCCCTTTGATTTTACCTCCTCGTATGTGATGGGTTCTTCCTTTGTAAACTGATGTGCGGGGGTGGCTTCGTCCTCCCTAATGCTTAGCATGTTACAAGATGGTGTGAAGAACTCATAATCTTCCATTCGCTAATGAAAGAGGCCATTC
>MU223539.1:795755-812819 GCA_018584345.1 Thuja plicata
TTTTATATCCTCCTCAACATAAGAATCTAACTCGAGCTCTTGAAGTAATGTCAGGATTCGTATCTTCCATGAGAAGAAGTTTGTAGCGCCTTCAAGTCTGTCTTCCACTTTAATGCTATTGGCCATTTGTAATTTTCCTTTTAAATTCTAACAACAATTTGATATAATTCAGAATTTTATTTATTTAATTCTTCTCTAAACCTGGCTCTGATACCATGTTAGGAATGTACATCTTTAATAGAGAGAATTTAATATGCTATATTAACTATGATTATTTAATTCTGAATGTAGACTGAATTATATATGCATATGCAAGTTCTTTATGTATGCTGTAGTAGTAATATAAAACTGTAATTGATATTTTTCTACAGCATACATAAAGATGTATAAGTACATATCTTAACAGTCATGTCTATGTAGAGACATGACTGTATGTGGCGTGGCTTATGCCACGTACAGCCATGTCTTTACATAGATATGGCATATCATTACAACCCGATAACTTAATGTTTAATTGCTGTTTGTATAATTTGCTGTGCTACGATAACTATCGTATGATAGTTATCGTAACTTATGCATCATAATAATACATCGACCACGGTCGATATAACAGCCGCTTCACTTTACTTTGAATGTAAAGTATATCGAGTACGATATCAATGATACTAATAATATATATATATATATATCGAAGCTATTACTTAACAAAATCTGCCACAAAACTAGTTGATCACAAACTCCTCATAAAGTTATTACACTGCCATACAACTTCTCAAAAAAGTCTCTCCAATATGTTTCATAATTCTGCTCCAAAATCTTATTTATCTTTGCATGAAACCTTCTTCGCCAATCTGCATAAATACTTCTTCGTAAATCTGCCATAAATACTTCCTAAATCTGATTGCAAATCTCCCATAAGATTTCTTAGAATCTCTTCATCTAATCTGCAAATTAACTCTTTATAATTTTATCTTCACTTGCTAGTGTTTTTGATATATTGTTTGTTCTCTACACAAACTTCTCCACTTGAATGCCTTTTTATCTTTAATGATTCTATGAATGGGTGCAACTCATTGAAATGGATACAACCATTTGTATAGTCATGTCTTTTACTAACAAATCTACCTTAACTCCTTAAAATCTCCTCATATAATCTACAAATAATCTTTTTAAACTTTGCTCTTTATTTGCTTGGTGTATATGATGTCTTTCACTCCATAACACTACTCACATGCCTTATATATGCTTCTGTACAATCCTCTAATCTGTTGTGTATATTGTTATCTCCAAAACATTTCGCACCCAATTACCAAGTCCTGAAACTTAGTAATTTTGGAGAAACATGGGAACAACCATGAATTCGTGGGTAAACTATAAGGGATGGTTGAACCTCCGGGTTCTAGGTCAGCTCCTATAAGATGGTATACTTGACACTTCACCTATTTTGAAAATGACTTTAATTTGGATGGAAAAGGGATAAGACGAAACTATAATTGCAAAACTTAAATAATGCAGAAAATAAGGTGATGCACCAATTTAATGAGGAACAACTCTATCTCACAACACAATGAACATTCTAACCATAAATAATGAAGAAACAACCTTGGTGGAAAATATTACACATATAAGTATTTCATGAAAAGACTCTAAGCTAGATAGTATGAAGGGAAAATGATCACATTCAATAACTACCAATCAGATATACAAATCATGACCTATGAATAACTTTCACTAGCTTCTGAAGGTACAGAAATGAGACATTAGTTAAAGGCTTCTAAAGAAATGAAACACAAAAACAACATCAATCACAAGTACACAACAATGAAACTCCAAGATAGATCTTAAAATCTCTGTATTATGCTCAGAGGCAAAAGACAAAATAGCTTCCATGAGAAGTAGATTGCAGAAGATATGTCAAGGACATCCAAACTGATCACAATAGCACCTTCCTCCTCCAAAACTGAAAACCCGCCTCCAAGTGATAAGGATTAGGAATATATAGGAAAGAGTCCTTTCAACAACCCCTAAAAATGAGGAAAATGCATTCAAAATGCAGGGGTTGGATATCCACAAAAAGCCTCCAAAAAAGGTCTCAAACTCTCCACCTAAGTGATACCAACAGTCAAAAAGACCTATCTGTTCCAGTACCACTGATGACTACTCTGATTTAGCCATAACAGTCTCTAAAAAGACTCAAATCACTCATAAAAAGAGTCCAGATCAACAACAATCTCTAACAGCATGACTAATTGCCACCTCTACCCCATTACAAGAGTCCCAACTTGACCTCCCATCTGCCTATCTCTTCAAATCCGAAAATTGGACTTAGAGACTTAAAATCAATTTTACATTTTAATAATAATTAATTGATTTATAAAAGCATCAATTAACTATTATCAATTACAATATTGCAAATTTTAAAAAAATAAAACTAACTCATTTAATAAACATTTAAGTAATACAATAACATATTACTTAATTTAAGTAATATATTATTATATTACTTAATGCTATATTAACATTATAGTTTGTGAGTTAAATTTTATTTTTTTAAGTTTCTAAGTTAAATCCGATACAAGACATCTCCACCGGATTTCAAAATATCTTAAAACAATACAAAGATAGCCCTAAAAGCAACCAAAAGGTATTTGCTTTGTCATTTGCATTCGATGTCTTTGGAAGAAAATGGGAGCTGCTTCGTGAATAGGGTTTTGAAACCCTACAATGCCGCCGAGAATATGGAAAAACAGCAGCGTCAGCGGCCATGAAAGGATTTAACACAGAGTTTTTGTTGAAGACTTCAAACCCAAATGACACCTTTTGTTTGATGTGTGGCCGCCATGGAGGAAAATTCTGGTTTTGACTAACGCTACAAAAATGCGGGTAAGAGAGACCCATGTTGTGTTGAATCCGCCATATTTATACTTTTCTTTGGATGTCTTTTGATGCTTCCCTCTAGAATCTTTCTGGCCGCCTCAGTTGCGTATGAAATTATGGCCGCTTGTGAAGAGATTTTGTTTATTGCTATTTTTTGAAAGAAACTTGTTTGATTCTATTACTGCATATAATGTCATGGCTATGTTTTTAAAGAAGTATGAGACTTCTTTTCTGAACATAAAATTCTGAAACTCCTTGGAAAATATGAACTCTGCTAGCCGTGGTTTCTATGAAAGAAAATACTTTGATTACTTCAAACTTCTCTGCAACCCTTTTTATTCTTATAAAACCCTGACTACTACACAGATTACCCATATGTCCTCCTTCTGGGTTCAGCTCATTGACAAAGCACATAATATGTGATTTAAACGTAGCTGTTGCTGTTAACACTGCACTCCTCTTTTGATTTTTTTCATTGCATATCTTTCGTGTATTTTGTTCTGAAAACTCTGCAACTTTTAATTATTCTGGTCTTTGTAAAAGAAAAAGTAAATTCTCTCATGCTGCCATAATCAGTTTGATACCATCGTGACCTGTGTAGTCTAAAACAAAAGGTTTCATGTATGAAACAAGTCCCTTTGATGTCTTACTCATAATTCTGCAGCTTTTGGTCATACTACATATCTGATTCTTTTAATAAATATGTTGTCTCTGCACCAGAATTCATCTAATTCCGGTATGCTGGGCTCAAACCCTTGTGGGAGCCCATTTTCATCCACATACCAGTGGTAGATGTATTTAGACCTGCACATGAAACAAACAGTTAGCAATGAAATTGTTTTTCCTTTTAGAAAATTTGCGTATGATCCTCCTTTTGGTTCTGATGTTTATTTTCCTATTCAAATAAGGCTCATGATTGATTATGATAGATGCATAGGCATGTTTTAAGAGTTAATCAGTCATTACTTAGATCCCCTGGATCTAACCCATTCTTTTCTTTCATTTTTCAGGACAAAGAGACACTTGGAGACTAGGAGACACCGAGGTTGCAGACCTACACCAACAAAAACAGACCTACGCCAGCCATATACCCCCAAGCAATGGCTGGTTCCCTTCTATCTCTTGATCTATGCACTTGCTTTTTAAACCTTGCATGTTTCTTATTTGGATAGAAAAGTAGAGATCACTCTCACGTTCTTGTGTGAGAGAAACAATTATTCAGCTGATCACATTCCTTACTCATTGCAATTGTATAAAAGATGTAAATCCTTTATTGAATGCATTTGAAAAAATGAAATTTATTCCATGTAGCTGTAATCCTTTAAAACTGAAAATAATGAATAAGGCTTTCCGCAAGATATGTACCTTATGCCTGATGCACTTGCTTTTATCACTAAATTACAATCAGAGTGAAAATTTAGTAACAATACCTTTTCCCCTTGAAATGCCTATGGCTCTACCTGAATTGAACTGGGGGTTAAATCTGGGTAACATATATATTATAAACTCATTTTTTCTACACACATTCTATCTCTCACACAATGCTCTCTTTATATCTTCCCAAGAGAGGCAATTTCATTTAGAGACATCACCTTTCACCTTTAATAAATAACTCTTCATTCCATATGCTAGTTACATCTCTTCATTAATAAGTCTGATTATTATATTGACTTATATATCTTTATTCTCCTCTTCTCTTAGTCCATTTTCCAATTTACAATCACTATTTATACTTTTTGTCTCTTATGAAAGAGACATCCTTTGGAAGATTCATTCCTCTTCCTTTTAATATAATTTCTGTCTTTTAATAATCGCTGCCTTCATTAGTATGTCGTCAATATAGAATCTGTCTTAACTAATATGTCTTCAATATAGAGTAATCTTAAAAAATGAGTGCTACATGTTACATTTTATTGCTGGTCATTAACTAATTAATTTCTCCCTTCAAGTGCTTAACTTGGGCAATGATAATTACTCTAACTTGAGTGCCACTTTTCAACATAAATATGGAATTTTTGTCTTTAACATATCTTGGCTTTTCCATAAACATAAGCACTGCTTATAAGGTATCCTTCTCGCTGTTTTTAAAACATAATCAATGCCTTCTAACAACCTTTGCCTAATGAAATCACTTTAACAAACTTAACCGCTCTCCTTGTTTTATGGTTGCTGTGTTCATATTAATTGCAGCATATTATAATTCCATCCTTCTCAAAAGAATTGCTTCTCTTTATCACTTATATAATCACTGTTTTTCTTAACTTCAATGCTCATTATGAGTTTCTATACATTCATCGCTGCTTATAAAAATACATAAAATTTCACCTTCAGGTTCATTTCTTGGGTGATGACATTGGCTAAATATGTCTCGAATATACTTGGTCGGCCAGCATAGAATGTACTAAACTCCATTTATATACCATCTTCTTAGGTAGTAAAGGAAAGTCGACCAACATATGAAGTATATGCATGTTGCGGATGCCATAATCATGTGGGTCGGCTCTTGTCAATAGCATAATAGAATACTAAATTCCTCATCATAAGTTTATTTGGAGTGTACTACTGATCTCCTCAATGTCATTCTTTTTCATATGTCTTGACAAACTTTGCTAACAATCTCGTCCTTACATCAATGGTAATATGCTTAGACAATGAAATTCTTCTTGACACGACTTTGACATCAACGACAACTAATCAATAATCTCATTTATTTACTTTGACATTAATGATCCCATCTTTTCACTTTCGACATCAATGACAATATCTCCAACACACATTACAAGATCAGCAATGGAGTTTTCCATAAAGAAAATAATTGAAAGTAAACTTGATCTATCTTTCTGCGTCTCAAAGGTTGAGCACATGTATTGTCCCTTTCTTAGGTAGTTCTATTTTTAGCAAGGTTAGCCTACTACCAGGGTCCCCATAGGTCAACACAGTGGATAGGGGACCCAACTGGGTTTGTGGAGCCTTCTGGGGGGCTTAATGAGTCATTTCAGATGTTTAGACACACTTGTTTTTTTAGGAGCCCTATTTTTTAGGAGGGGTCCTATTTTTTAGGAGACTGGGAGTTAGCCTGCTATTTTTAGACATCACCAAGAGACCAGGTGCATCATTAGTTTTCAGTTGAAGAGGTCAGGTGGATGGTTTCAGAATAAAATAATAAAGTATTAACTTTAACGTTTTATTTAAATAAAATAAAGTACTTTATTATAAAATCACTTTATAATAGATTAATAAAGTAACTTAGGGAAATAAAAGGGGACCACAGTGGGTACACACACCTAGTAGAGACAATGTTGTTTTTAAAAAGAAGATAAATAAAATTAATTTGAAGAGCCCATGAGGAGGTATGCCAGCCTTGGAGAGGATTAAATAATAATTTATTAAATCATGATAAACCCTAAAAGTGATGTTAGGGTTTGAGAATGAAGAAAAAGACATTTGGATTTTCATTTTGGGGATCTTTTGACATTTTGACGGTGGAGATTTAGAATTTTCAAAGCTCTAGCATATAGGGCGACATTTGCAAGTTGTAAGGATGAAAACCCTTGCAATTCAGAGGGCCTGTAGGAGTGGAAGATCTTCCAAGGGTCTGAGTTAATAATTTCTTTCAGAGAAAATTTTAGAAGAAATTTATTTCAGATTGCATCAAAGAAATCTTTGGGGTATCTTTGGCATTTCAGATGAAGGAGAAGATCTGAGCAATTTGCAGACTGTTTTATCAGCATTCTTTCACTTTCAGCTAGTCGTACACCTCCTGGAACAATTGCAGGAAACACTAATTATTAGCGTGAGGATTTGGTGGGCTTTCCAAGGGCAGAAAACTAAAGATCAGAACATGTTACTGCTGCAGCCTTATTCTACACCATACAACAACATGATTTCAACCACAAGATTTAGTAAAAGGCAAGTTTTGGGGGCAATCAGTCTAGGGCTTCCTGATAAACCCTAACGTGGCAAATAGGGGACAACTTATGCATTTGATAAGTACAATCAGCTCTGTACCTGATTGGACATGGCAAGTAACTATCAATTTACTCCAAATAAAGTCTAAATTCGTCCATTGTTGTATTTATTGACTGTACTATATATTTCCAGCATTCTTTATTTGTTGCTTTTATTGACATTGCAAAAACCAAGTACAAAAACAAAAAAATCAGAAAATGACAAAACACAGAAAAGAATCGGAAAATCTTAAAAATTTCAATAATTGCATTATCAGGACAAGGTGGATTATTTCAATGGTATCAAAGCACAGTTTTTCCGGCCATCCTGTAAAAAAGGGATTTTTCTTTAGTGTGTAACAAAGAGTTTCAGACTTACACTAGGGAAGAACATCACGTCCAATGGCAGCCACCATAGGTTCCAGAGGGAGAAATAGTCTTAGGAATTCTTGGTATTATCAGGGCCCTTTCTAGTGATAGTGAGAGCACCACAGGTGCCATGGCTAAGAAGGACAAGGGGTGTGTCGGTTCTCTTAGTACAAATTCCTGTGCAGAGCGCAAATTTGATACCATGATGTCGAAGTTGTTAGGGAAAATGAAACAACAAGTGGCTGCATAGCACACCTCTCAGCACACACATATAATGGTTAGTCCAGTGGGACTCAAGGTGGGGACCAAAATACTACTCGGGTTGAGTGCACTCATACTAAAATTTCATTTTTGAGACCCCTACAACCTACGTTTACTCGTAGGGAGACATCACGGGCCACACAAGAGTAGACGTAAGAGCCACAGGGATCATTGGTATACGAGATCAAGTTTCATTATGTGGAGTACATGACTCTTCCACCTAAGATCAGGGATATGTTTTCATTGGAGCAGTTCTTAAGTCAAAAGAGGAGATCAAGACAGAATCGAGAAACAGAGTACAAAGCACCACAAGGTCAGAGGGATTTATAGCAAGTTGTGAGCAAGCTTAGCTTGCCACATTTGATGGCAGTGACAGATGTACTACGAGATCATGGGTCCAGAAGATGGACAACTATATATCACTTAGGCCTATGATTGAAGAGTATGCAATTAAGTTTTCTACATTACACCTTGATGGCATGGTGCATGAGTGGTGGTATCACGACCTGATGACGTTGGGTCATCATCTTATTACCACTTACGATAAGTTCACAAACTCATCGAACGTTTTGACAAGAAGGATCCAAAGATGTATTTTAGAGATCTTGCATAGCTTAAGAAGGATGGGTCACTGGAGATCTTCATTGCTGATTTTCAGAGGTTGTCTGTGATAGTTCTCAATAGTTTTAAGAGAAGGTCAGTAGTAATCTTCACAGAGGGGCTCACATATCCATGTTGTTGGGTTAGGACCTTTAGTCCACAAACTTTACAAGATGTCAGTAAGAAGGCCCAAAGTATGGAACTTTCTGCTGCAAAGAGCAAGTTCTCATCTAAGCTTTTTCCTAGTATTAAGGACAAGAAACATTTTCACAAAGGGGCGGACCAGCAAAGGAAACCTTTCTGAAAAACTGATTATGAGACACTCGATGACTTAAGACGCAAAAAATCATTTTTCAAGTGCAAGGAGCCGTGTGATCCTAGTCATAAGTGCCCTTTGAAAGGGAAGGATGAAAAGATGGAGTACTATTCGACAAATGACACTGATTTTGAAAATTCAGACCATTGTACTAAAACATGTGAAAGTGAAGAGGAAAGTGCATTTGAGTTAGGGAAAGAGAGAGAAAATGATAAACCTATGGTGCACCTCTTTAGCATTCAATTAGAGTGTTCTTCAAGATGAGAGGAGTCTTGGGAGGACAATGTGTGATTACCTTGCTTGATATAGGTGCTATGCACAATTTTATTGATGAAGGGCTCATGGCTAGGCGTGGGCTCCAGACAGAGAAGTTTGAGGGATTTAGAGTGAGAGTTGCTGATGGTTTCATTCTCACATGCACTAGAAGGATTCTCAACCTCCCTATGCAGTTGAGTGATGAGCTCCAGGCTGATTAGTATGTTGTTGGCTTGGGTGAGATGGATTTTATCTTAGGGACGAAATGGCTTCATGCAATTGAAGAGTTTTGCCTGAACTTGTGGACAATGGAAATGAAGTTTGAGTCATTATTATGATCGATAGTGGAGCCACACTCTATTTCATCAATTCATCCCTAGGTGCCAAGAGGGGTTTACAAATTCAGGAGCTCCTCGACATGGGACTCATTAGACCTAGCTTGAGTTCCTTTGCATCATCGGTGGTGTTGGTGAAGGAGGACATGACTCTCAGGATGTGCATATACTATTGAGCGTTGAACAAGAAGACAATCAGGAACCAATACCCCATCCTGAGGATTGATGAGTTGCTGGATGCGCTTCATGGGGCAGTTTACTTCTCAAAGATTGACCTTGGTTCCGAATACCATCAAATTCAAGTAAGGGAGCAAGATGCGCACAAGACACCTTTCCATTGCCGCTATGGTCACTATGAGGTCTTGATCATGCCCTTTGGTTTGACCAATGCACTAGCCACCTTCCAGTCTTGCATGAACCACATCTTCAACAAGAAGCTAAGGAAGTTCCCATTGGTGTTCATTGATGACATACTCATATATAGAAAGACTTGGGAAGAACATTTGAGGCATTTGGATGAGGTATTGGGGATCGTAGAGTCACATTCCTTATTTGCAAAGAAGTCCAAATGTAAGTTAGGCATGACAACGATTTTATACTTGGACCACGTCATCAACATACGAGGAGTTCAAGTGCACTAGGAGAAGATTCAAGCAATTCTTGATTGGCCCACCCCTAGGATGTTCATAGAGTTGCGAGGGTTATTTGGCCTATGCATTTACTATAGGAGGTTCGTGAACGGATTCTCACAGCTTAAAGTTTCATTGACCGAGATCACGAAGAAGGGATCTTTTTGTTGGACTAAGATGACAAAGCAAGCCTTCGCCAAATTGAAGGTTACTATGAGTACATGCCCAATTTTAGCATTACCCGATTTCTCTCGACCTTTTGTTCTCGAGATGCAATGTGTCTGGAGAAGGTATTGGAGCAATTTTGATGCAAGATTTCCATCCCATTACATTTGATAGTCAAAAGCTCAAGGGGGCCAAGAGACTGTACTCGATCTACAATAAGGATATGCTCATCATCAAGCACGCATTGGCCAAGTTCAAGCAATATTTGGTAGGAGCGAAATTAGTGGTTAGGACAAACAACAATAGCCTTCGATATTTCTTGGAGCAAGACTTGAATGAGAGGCAGCTAAAGTGGGTAAGCAAGATTCAACCCTATGGCATCGACACAAAGTATGTGAAGGGGAAGAAGAATGTGGTTGTCGATGCCTTACCTAAGAGACCCACCCTATGCTCAATGTCCTAGGTGTCAGCTGATTGGAGATTTCATTTGTTGTTGGAGTACTCCAAGAGCACCTTCGCTTGTCAGTTGTTGGATGAATAAATTCAGGATGATCGATACAAGGTGGTGGATGATGTCATCTACTACAAGGATGAGATTTCTTGGTTCCAGAATCAAAGTTGAAGGAGAAGATCTTGAGGGATATTTATGAATCACCACTAGCAGGAGAATCCTGGTTACCTAAAAACATATAGACAATTTTGTGAGAGGTTCTCATGGAAAGGCGTCAGGGATGATGTCCTGTGATATGTCAAGGAGTGTTCCATATGCCACATGCCCTTGTTTAGTATTATAAATCTCAGCCATAATTTTATTGTCATCCCTTAGGAGTTCAAATTCCCCTTGGATTGTCTTCTTTAAATTTTGCTAGTAATCTGTGTGTTCCTCTTCCAAGCTTGTAAACCAATCGATGGCTATTCCCCATAATGTGATGGGAAATGACCTCAGCCAATAATCATTGTTTATCTAATCGCTCACCAATCATATGGTTTCACATGTCTGATAGTGTGGCATAGGATCCTCTGATCCATTCCCATTAAACTTAAGGAGTTTTTGCCTAGTAAGACCAATACTCACCGGGGGGGTCGCCATTGATCTGAAATGGTATGTACCATGTACTAAGGACTGAACTGGATTACTTCACGCTCATCCACATTCTGGTGCTCCTTCTGCACTCTTGGCCATGTGCAAGCCCTCTACACATCCACAGTTAGCGTCACTTGTACCTTGGTTACCTTTCTCATTCCTAAACTCCCTCCTCCTCGGGGTCTTTGGTGAAAGCCCCCCAGCTCTTGGTTCTTCTGTTATGAATAGGTTCTTGATGCGGCGTAGGCTATTCTCAAATATCTGCACAATTTCTCAAGTTTCCTTTCTCAATTGTCTTCGTTGCATGCAGAGTACACTGATGAGCTACTCTCTATAGAGTCGGTCTCTGAGTCTTCCTTATCCGACACTACTTGTACGAACAAATTGTTTTCCTGGTCGAAAAGATCTTCTAGTTTGTTAGGGAGTGATAGGTTTCTATTAATTTCCTCCCACTCTCACCATGTACCTCATGTTGTGCCTTCTTTGCCGGATGGGTTTTGTCTCTCTCAACTCTAACTTTGGCTAAAACTTCGGCTTTTACTTCATGGTGGACTTTGGGATTCTTCAACAATTCTCTATAATCGTTGTCCTCTTTCACTTTGATACCTGATTTGGAGAGATCTCACCGATACTTCTCTATCTTCCCAAGTGTGCATAGCACGTCTTCTTTTGTCTTTATTTGGCAGAATTGGCATTAGTTGTTGGAGGTGCGACATCTTCTTGTGTAACACTCTTCTTCCTCCCTCTGGTTCCTTTCCTCGTACCATTGTAGTATTTATTGCCAATGGTGTTCTTGGACTCTTCTTCCCGAAGATTTCAGAGGGTTATTAGATTGTGCAAGAAACAATAACAACCTTAGTAGGAGACGCTTGACTTCGTCATTCACTCTTAACCCCTCTCGGATGTTTCTCTTAGGGCCCCTTGATTACAATCAATCAATGTTATCTTTGGAGAGAACAATGAAGTACATATGCAGTACCTGGGGGTTGGTTAAGATTACCAACTGTCGACGACTACCAACTACTCAAAAGCAAATGTCATTACACTACCAACTACAACATTACTAATAATTATTTATAAACACAACATTTATGTTGACTGCAGTTTCCATGCAAAATAAAATTAGGATTTGTAGTATCTGGACATAATAACCCGGCCTAAATAACCCTGGACACAATGACCCCGTCATAATAACCCAAAGACAAAATAACCCATGGACAGAATAACCCGTGGTCAAAATAACCCATGGACAAAATAACTCGTGGTCATTTTAGATCAAGAAGATGGTCTACAAACACGTTATAGTGTCGATGAAATATTTGCATTTGAGATCAAGAAACTTGTTGCATTAGCTTTCGTGCCTCAGATAAACGTAATTGATGCATTTGAAACACTTCTACAATCTCCTTATTATACAGAACATGAGGAGACTCTACAACCCATAATTGATTGTTTTGAAGACACATGGATTGGCAGACTAACCAGAAGAGGCAACAAACGATCACCCAAGTTTTCAATCACAATGTGGAATTGCTATTTTGCTATTCAAGATGATCTTCCCAAAACCAATAATACTATTGAGGGATGGCACAGAGGATTTAGTGAATTGCTTCAAGCATCGCACAACTCAGTCTGAAAATTCATCAAAGCACTGAAAAAAGAACAGGGTCTCCAAGAGAATAAAACAAAGAAATATATACCTGGATACACTGGGCAACCAAGCAGGAAAAAATACTGTGAACTCAAAGAAAGACTAAAAAGATTGGTTGATGGTTATGACAACCATAACATTTTAGATTATATAAGAGGCATCACTCATAATTTGATGCTTTAATTGAAAATTTGAATAATAAAGTTTTTTAGCAACATACATGTAATTTATAAATTTTGTTTTCCTTTCTCTATATTCTTACGGGGATATTCTGTCCATGGGTTATTCTGACCACGGGTTATTTTGGCTTGGGTTATTATGACCCCGGGTTATTTTGTCCTTGGGTTATTATGTCCAGGGTTATTTTGGCCGGGTTATTATGTCCTACAACCAGGATTTGCTGCTCTATAACAAACTATTAAATATTCTAGAGTATGTAATGAAAATCTCGGAAACCAAAATGAAACCAGATATGATCTTCAAACTTTCACCACAAATGTGACCCTTGAATGAAATCACTCTAATTGAATCAAAGGGTCTTTCTTCTCCAACTCAAACCTAGAAGGTTTTCATTAGGCAAAGATGAACATGTGTTCAATCAAAAGTGGATTGCTTGCATAAAATATGGATGATCTTCTTTGATACCCAATTCCTTTTATAGGCTTTTTGAGGAAATATTAAACTATAATTTTATTTTTTACTTTTCCCCTCAAAACTTATTTTAAAAGTGTCTAGAAAGACCTTTTAAATAAACATAAATTTTTGGACCCATGTCCTATCGACACTTAAGAATCTTTCAATGATAAACATAAGTTATTTTTTTATAGAAACTTTGTAAAACAACTTAAGTTACTATTTTAAATTATTTCCAGTGTTACCCGGGGACGCATCCCCAGCCTAAAACCACCCGTTTCCGGAACGGGGACGTTTCTGGGATGGGGGGACGGTTGGAGGACGTCCCCAGCCCATTATTATGCATAATAGACTATAGTTAATACATATTGAGTATTGAATCAGTTACTATTTATTAAATGACATTGACATGTTGTATGTTAAGGTTCTATGATGTTTAAATGGCATGCTTTATCCGTATTTTCATATGAATGTAATGTATATCCGCAAATTTCCTTATATATTTGAAAATTTCCCTATATTTATATAGACGTCCCCTTTGCCGTCCCCTGTTGTCCCCAAAATTAGCAAAAAAATTTGTCATCCCAGAAACCCCTCCCCCCGTCCCGAAAACTTGGGATAACACTCATTATTTCCCTTACTTTACCTCAATAGCCTATGGGAAGAAAAATATAGGTTATGGGTATCCCTATTATATTAATTTCAAAAAGGGAACATGACAAACTCTATGGAGGGACATGCATTTATCACGAATTGTATTTTAGCACTGGCAAAATGCAAATATGGTACCTTGAAATTGGCAAAACATAACTTTGTGGTTAACTGTCCAATTAAGGTGCCATTTTTTGTTGGAAAATAGATTCCATGAGATTTAAAATCAATGGTTCTCTTTCAATATTATGGTGTTGTGAGAGAAAAATTAGCTGTTTATTTTCAGCATTAAAAACCTTAGGTTACAACAATGTTGAAGAAAATGAAGTTAGATGTCAACAAGGTTGAGAGAGAAGAGACTAAAATAGTATTGAGTGAATTTGATAGAGCATTAAATAAATTTACTATTCATTCAGATGTGACATCAAAATATTAAGGGAAATCGACGAATGACTAGATTGAAGGATAAATGAATGGAATGGTACAAGAAATTTTAATTGGATGGTGACATCTTATTTTGGGTTGTATTTTATGAATCTCCAATCAATGAAGATTATGATGAACCTTCTATCCAATATGATGTGCAAAAGTAAGAAAATTATCTTAAGTTCATTTTGGTGAGCCTCCCCTTTAAGATTCATATGATGATAATGCAAGTCAACTTACTAAAAGAGAAGTTTAGGAAAACATGACTATACAGAGTCGAGAAGAAATAATGGAGGACAGTGTTCCACATGAATCTTCACCCTTAGAAATAGGATCAACGATGATTATTTCTCGGGTATCTCATTGCACAAATATTTATATAATGGTTTCGATAACGTGATGATAATGCAAGTCAACTTATGGAAAAAGAAGTTTAGGAAAAGATGACTATATGGAGTCAAGAAGAAATAATGGAGGAGAGTGTTTCACATGAATCTTCACCCACAAAAATACAATCAATAATGATTATTTCTTGGGTATCTCATTTGATGAATATGCATATAATAGTATCTAATCTGTTAATTGATCTACACATGGATCAATATGAATTTATTGAGTATCTTCAATCAATGAAGATTATGATGAACCTTCTATCCAATATGATATGCAAAAGTAAGAAAATTACCTTAAGTTCATTTTGGTGATCCTCCTCTTTAAGATTCATACGATGATAATGCAAGTCAACTTACTGAAAGAGAAGTTTAGGGAAACATGAATATATAGATTCAAGAAGAAATAATGGAGGACAGTGTTCCACATGAATCTTCACCCTTAGATATACCATCAACAATGATTATTTCTTGGGTATCTCATTGGACGAATATATAGATGATAGTTTCGATAACGTGATGATAATGCAAGTCAACTTATGGAAAAAGAAGTTTAGGAAAAGATGACTATACAGAGTCAAGAAGAAATAATGGAGTGTTCCGCATGAATCTTCACCCACAAAAATGCCATCAATAATGATTATTTCTGAAGGGTATCTCATTTGATGAATATGCATATAATAGTATTCAATCTGTTAATTGATCTATACATGGATCAATATGAATTTATCGAGTATCTTCAATGAATGAAGATTATGATGAACCTTCTATCCAATATGATGTGCAAAATTAAGAAAATAATCTTAAGTTCATTTTGGTGAGCCTCCCCTTTAACATTCATACGATGATAATGCTAGTCAACTTACTGAAAGAGAAGTTTAGGAAAACATGACTATTTAGAGTCAAGAAGAAATAATGGAGGGCAATGTTCCACATGAATCTTCACCCTTAGAAATACCATCACCAATGATTAATTCTCAGGTATCTCATTGGACGAATATGTATATGATAGTTTCGATAACGTGATGATAATGCAAGTCAACTTATGGATTAGGAAAAGATGATTATACAAAGTCAAGAAGAAATAATGGAGGAGAGTGTTACACATGAATCTTCACCCACAAAAATACTATCAATAATGATTATTTCTTGGGTATCTCATTTGATGTATATGCATATAATAGTATCTAATGTGTTAATTGATCTATACATGGATCAATATGAATTTATTGAGTATCTTCAATAAAGTACAATGGACAAGGTCAATTTCATCATAATAAACTGCTGTCAAATTTATTACCCATTCAAATGGCTTCATATATTCATTTCCAATTCTAGGAAAACAAAGGGGAAGGAGAAAAGGACATACAAGAGAGCTTTATTTGGTTCTCAAGATTTACAACAAAGCTTCCCAAGGGAGAGAGCATGCTGTCTTCCTAAAGACAACATATTTTGTTATTAACATAAATAAACTATTTTGTTATAAAGCTCATAATTTATCACCTTATATTTATTTGTATGATTGGTGATTAGTAGGGCATTAGGTAGAAACAAAACTAATTCCAACTTAATCCAAAGAAAAACAATGCAAGTAGACTAAATCTCCAACATTTTTAGTAGATTAACAACTATAGAAATAAGATATACCATAGAAATCCCCTTGTAGGGGAAAAATTCAGCTTTCATAGAACACCCAAATGTTTCAATCTTCAAACAAGGTTACAATACACTCTGAGTTGTAGTGCTTCAATGGAGATCAATATTTTGTATTTGGAGGAATTCAGGCAACGGAACCCTGCATTAAACTGATCATAGAATCTCCATCTCAAGCCTCCAAGCATTTCATCAAAATAACAGAAAGCCACATATATATATATATATATATATATATATATATATACACAAACACACATTGTTATGTCTAAAGTTAGCTCAAGGTTGAATGAATTGAAATTTTGGGGGAATTGCAATTATGGTAGCACTTCTTTGCATGATATTTTACGATCTAATGCAAACCAACTGATAGATATACCGAATTTTATTTTATTGCATGTTTACGGCTCATACTTTGCATTTTATACATCTATTTTATTACTAATTTCCTGCCTGTAATTTCCCTTTTTAATTCTTATGAGAATATATTTACATGATGAATTTCTCAAAGAAATAAGCAAGTGTGCATGTGTACAATATGTCAAGTTCAAGAACACAAGATATTCAACTGCACATGTATAAAAGGACAATGCAAATATACAATATGCTTTCATCTGCCAAGCTTGTTTGAAACACATGCTTACATGAATGGAAAGAATCAAGCATCATACAATATATAGCATGTCTTCATGTAAATGTTATCAACCAAAATTGCACCCTGTTAAGTTTGCAGGAACTTAACCTTTTGGAGGAACATGGAAACATTCCAAGGTTGTGGGTAAACTATGGCTGGAATGAATCTCCGGGTCCTAGGCCGGCTTCC
>MU223539.1:902225-929985 GCA_018584345.1 Thuja plicata
GATGTATTCTTATGTTGCATTCATTGATCCTTGTTCAGATTAAATAGTTATCTTGTTTATATCATTGGAGCACCTTTAATCCAAGTTTTCTGAAGACTTTGTGCTTCAGAAGATCGGGATTACTATACAGAGTAGTGGCTGCAACATTTCAAAGCTGAAGACTTTGGGCTTCAGTGTTGGAATCTTAAATCAATTAGAGGGTGTTCAAGGGAAGACTTTGAGCTTTCTTGTACATCCGAATTTAGAGTGATTATTTGAAGTAAGGATAAGAGACTTTGTGTTCTTATATTATTTCATCTTTAGATAAAATCAACTGCTGTCTTAAAGGAGTGTTCTTAAGTCATTCCTTGAGCCACCAGTATTACTGTAGCAAGGAGAACTGTGTGTGATACAATTCAGTTTTACTTGAAGCCACCTGCAGTAAAAAGGGAGCCTCCTCTATTGCTGAGAGGAGAGAGAAATCTCACATACTGCTACCTAAAAGAAACATTTTGCAAAGTTTTAGTCTTAGTGACTTGCAAAATATTTAGCCAACAGTAGCTTCTAGAAGACTTACGGCTGCTTGAAAACCCCAAATGCAGATCCTTCTGTGGCTTCGATCTGCATTCGTCAACAAACCCCTTCCTTTGCAAACTACTTCTGAGATAAAACGCTGATTCTGCCTCCCAATTCTTTCACAATATGAATCACAATTTATGGCTCTGATTTAAACAACCTGGAGGCACAATTCACTGGCAAAAGATCACCAATTCAAAGTGCAAACTCTGTATAGAATTCACAATTCTAATAGCTCTGGATATATTGAAACCCTTGGCTCTCCGCAACACAAATTCACCAAAAAAAAATGCACAATAATGGATGGTTCTTTTCTTGCATTGAATGCATTTATAATTCTCAAATGCAAATTGAGCTCAAATCTTCAAGCACACACCTCACATAACTTACATATGTGTCTTTTTTGTTGCAAAGTTTGAAATATAATATTTTATTATATTTCCCTCCAAGAGCAACTTTTAGTTATAATTTAAAGTTGACACATAATAAAGTCACTTTATTAATTTAAACTCCCCCATTGCTCCAAAAATGACCTTTTCATTAATATAATAATATTCGGACACACAAGGTCCTTGTTTCATGTGCCCATGATTTAAAACTCCTTGTCCTGATTCCAACGAGCTATAACACTAAGGTGCCCATTAACAATTTCAATAGAAATAGGAACCTTAGTGCACATAATTAAATTATAACCAATAATGCACCTGACTTTGCGAAAATGGCCCAACCACACCGGAAGTGAAATTTGACTGCACATGAGTGATCGTGATGATGAAATATGATGAATGATTCCAACTAGGTGACTTTCTAAAAATGACACTCCCTCCAAGAATCTTGGAGCCCAATCCGGAAGTCAAAAATAAAATCCGAAAGCATCATATAACTCCTCTAAATCATCTGAGTTCATTGGAATCATCCATTGACTTACTATAAATAGTAAGTCCCTCAAAATGGAGTCAAAACCCACTAAACAATGTAGCTTCAGAATATATGGAGGGTCTGGAGAGATAAACACTCACAATCGTCCTCAGGTGAGCCAAATAACTCCACAACAAGGTCCTTTAATCACCAGTATTAGCCTACAAGGACCTAGTGATAGGTTAAATCCATTGACTATGATGCTTGCTCAAAATGGGGACATTACAGTCCGCCCTCCCTGAAATTGCTTGTCCACAAGCGATCTCAGAAACAAATAACACATCAGTCCACCTTGATCCCACAGATAAGACTGAGTAATGTCGTTGTGATCACTAACCAGCTCCTGTAACATCATCCTCAGTATGACTGATTGGAACCTGCCAAACTGAATCAAATCTGACTGTAGATGTTTCAGGAGTAAACATCTCAAACGAAAGCAACTCGATAGGCTGACAAGGCGTGCTTTCCAAAACTGCGCAAAGTGAGCTGTCATACACACTATCTAACACATGCGCAACTGAACTGTGCACCTGAAAGGTATCATGCACATGAGGGTCAAAAGAAAAATGATATGTACTCAACACCATGTACACATCCCAAAACTCCTCTGCGAACCTTGTTTGAAATCCCAATGCACTAGAAGGATCCCAAACTCTGAATAGAAGCCTGCCAACAAAAATGTCCTCAAACTTTTGCTGCTCAACTCTGAACTCAGCTTCACTAGGTCCAAAGCGGTGAAGCCAATCAATGAGACCCGCCCGAACTGCAGTGCTAACACCGTCATCATTCAGGTACCAAAGCATACTGAACTCACATAATCCTTAAACGGGGCACATTCGCGCGAGAGGGAGGCAAAGACATCAGCAAAAGCCTCACAACCAGCAGATCGAGGTTCTAATTTATGGATGCGTATATGTGTTTGTTGGTTTATATTTGAATGATTGTGTAATTTCAACATATACCAATGCATAAAATTCTAATTATCTTGCAATCAATGCACAAATATTTTATCTTATTTCAATTCAAGAAGCAATGACAACAGTGCATTGAAATGTAACTTTATTTGAAATTTATAAAGAAAACCTGGAGCTGATCACATGTATTGCTGATCATCAAATATGGAACGCGGCCCATTGAAAATGTATATATACTTGACGTTAATGCTTGCAAACTTAGAATGGAGGCACCCTCTAGCCAAACGCTGCCCCTTTATGGAATGCCATAGCTTCTAGAAGACTTGCGGCTGCTTGGAAACCCCAAATGCAAACCCTTCTATGGCTGTGAACTACATTCATCAACAAACCCCTGCCTTTGCAAACTATTTCTGAGATAAAACGCTGATTTTTCCTCCCAATTCTTTGGAAATATGAAGTACAATTGATGGCTCTGATTTAAACCACCTGGAGGCACAATTCACTGGAAAAATATCACAAATTCAAAGTGTAAACTCTGTATAGAATTCACAATTCTAACAGCTCTGGATATATTGAAACCCTTGGTTCTCCACAACACAAATTCACCAAAAAAAAATGCACAATAATGGATGGTTCTTTTCTTGTATTGAATGCCTTTATAATTCTCAAATGCAAATTGAGCTTGAATCTTCTAGCACACACCTCACATAACTTACATATGTGCCTTTTTTGTTGCAAAGTTTGACATATAATAAAGTCACTTTATTAATTTAAACTCCCCCATTGCTCCAAAAATGACCTTTACATTAATATAATGATATTCTGACACAAAAGGTCCCTATTTCATGTGCTCATGATTTAAAACTTCTCATCCCAGTTCCAACAAGCTATAACACTAAGGTGCCCATTAAACAATTTCAATAGAAATAGCAACCTTAGTGCACATAATTAAATTATAACCAACAATGCATCTGACTTTGCGAAAAATGGCCCAACCACACTGGAAGTGAAATCTGACCGCACAGGAGTGATCTGATGATGAAATATGATGAATGATCCCAACTAGGTGACTTTCTAAAAATAGACACTCACTCCAAGAATCTTGGAGCCCAATCCAGAAGTCAGAAATAACATCTAAAAGTATCATATAACTCCTCTAAATCATCTAAGCTCATTGGAATCATCCATTGACTTACTATAAATAGTAAGTCACTCAAAACGGAGCCAAAACCCACTGAACAACCTAGCTTTAGAATATATGGAAAGTCTGGAGAGATAAACACTCACAATCATCCTCAGGTGAGCCAAATAACTCCACAACAAGATCCTCTAATCACCAATATTGGCCTACAAGGACCCACTAATAGGCTAAATCCATTGACTATGATGCTTGCTCAAAATGGGGACATTACAAGTATGGTTGCATATTTGTCATGTCTGCTCCTTGTACAGACAACATTCAAAAATGTTGAGTAATAATGGAGATATTAATGTTTATTTGGCCTAAATAAGTATTAATATTTGAGAGCTTATATTATTAAGTTATTATAATTTTATATCATAAATTAAGTGAGGGTCATGAGTAGGGGCATATTAAGCATTAATTTTAATTAATTATTGGTGCGCCAACTATAGAGAAAAGAAATTAAAATGTTTAATGATTATTCCTTTCTCATGTAAAGTCATCCAAGCTTCTTTTTGAAGGGTTTCAACTTCTCTTTGTAAGAGAGAGTTATATATACTTCAGAGAACTCGCGAAAGTCATTATTTTTATGCTTTGATTGAAATTTCTTCTCTGGAGCATTGGAGTTTGTGAGAAACTAAGGGTTTCTACAATCTTTCAAGCTTATCGGCATTGGAGAGCATTGCATCTTCTTTGTAGCCAGAGTGTGTGAAATATTCGCCTGATATTGCTAATCGGGTTGGATTCATTCAGGAGTCATCATTGTGCTGATTGGAGGGATTATTCATAGGTGTTATTGATAGATTGGAGGCATATTTTCATAGCAGATTGAGGGAATCGAATTGAGAAGTTATTGGTTGTTCATGGTGGTTCGAATCATTGCTTTTTGCTGGTTATTCATCTGTCCTACCCTCTCTTCCATACATGGTTCGATTTTGTTGAAGGAGGCACCAAAAAATCAGTTAAAATTCCTAAGAGGGATGCCTAGCTGAACCACAGTGATTGATACCATCAGTTTGGGGATTGGATGCTGGTAGAAGGAGACATGAGCTGCTGTATGTTTGCTTTTTCGGCCAGCAAGGGTTTCAAAGTAATTTATACAATGAAAATGGGTATGCTTTTTAATGTAAAACATTCTAGTGCTATGTATTGAAGGAAAAGTAATAAAGATTGTCTTCTATGCCCAAAGTATCGTTAGTGTTAAATTCCAGAAGTTTTCTTTTCATGTTTATGCATTGTTTTTCGCAAGAAATCATCTCAAAAACACAAAAACTTGAAAACAAATAAAAACAAAACAAGAAGTTTGAGTTCAGCAGATAGAGCCTTGGAAGGGTTCTTACATATACCCTATAAATTCTTAGTAATCTTCAAAGTTTGATCTTAAACTTTTCCATTGTTCTTGTTTTCAAAGTTCTATGTTATGATATTTTTTGGGAAATTATTAAGTTATATTAAAAAAAATTGGCATCTCCAAGTACCCCCCTTTCCTATTTTTTAAAATTTCTCGTACCAGTAGTAGTACCAGTCTCCAAGTCTCCCCATCTCTAGGTGACTATGGTCTAAACCAAGGTTACCAAGTTCTACTACTTAGGACCCTATAGTTCATAAATTCAATAGTAGTTCCAATTTTCTTTCAAAACAGCCTCCAATTCATCCTAGGTTCAGCCCAAGTACCTCAGGTATCTTGGGTGCTGCTTCTCTAGGCATTATCATCCTTCAATGTCAGATTCTTAGGCACTACTTGTGAAACAGAAGTTTTTGCACCCAACATCTATTACACCCACAATTGGCATTGAGATATTTTAAACAACAATAAAAAGATCAGTCAGTCAAGAGATGTTCAATGATTTTAACAGAATGAGATATCTGACCTATTGAATTGTAGATAGAAGATTAACAAATGCTTTGTAAGTATCTCTCATGACTTATCTAAAGCATTTTTATCCTTAGATTCAAATAAAGGACTTGGAATGAATTGAATGTTCAAAACTCAAACAGTTACCAGAATAAATTATCACAGAGGATCCAAGAGCCCAACTTACAGGTTCAATTTCACACGGTATATTGTCATTTTTAACATATTTTGCTAAATTTGGTTCCCGTATAAATTTTGCCATTCTCTCCTTGTGTGCATCTATTGATGCCATTGATGACCACAGGTTTGTTTCTTCAAAAATGTTCATATAAAGACAGCTTCACTGCTGGCCTGCTCAAATGTCTACAAATTATCCTCTACTATTCCTTGCCCACTGGAGAAATGAAAGAAACATTATATTTATCAGTAAGATAGAAAAAAATCCAATCTCATATAACAGTCATTCTAAAGAGTTAAGAAGCAGACGTATAGCAACAGACTATCAAGAGATTGATGACTATGCCATAATAATAAACTTACATAAGCATATATTTTCCCTATTATGCTACACAAACAACTCTTAATGTATCTGCATGAAAAACTCATTCTAAGCAAAGCTCCAAATACTGTCGATTCTAATTTCACATGGTGAATTCATCATTTCTACGATCCATGCAAATATACTGAACATTGAAAATGAAACAAAAGTCAAAAAAATAGAAAGAAAAGATGGAATTTAAAAAAAAAAAAATTGAAAATGATTCACATTTCAAGAAATTTTCCAGCAAAACTAAGAAACCAGCTCAAAAAATAATGAAATTGTTTGTATTTCTATGGCAAAGACATGTCTCCTACTCAATAATAATAATCAGCGAAACTATTTTTTATTTGTACCTAACAAAATGAGAAACAAGATGTGTAGCAGCATCATTTAAAGAGTGAAGGTGGACTATAATCAAGTGAAAAAAAAAATCAACAGTTAACCTAGAGATAAAAAAGAATCTTGTTTAAGTAGAAGTTTAAAAATGTTCAGAAATGAACCCCAAAAGAACTATTGTTGAGACAAAATATCCAAATTAAATTAATTTTCTGGTCTCAAATCTCAGGTAACTAGGCAATTCATGCCAAATCCAAAATATGTTTGCATTTCATGAAAATATTTAATTCTTTAGAGGCTATAATTGTCTTGCATGAGAAAATAAATTCCCCATTTTTAAATGTTCAGCTACCTCATGATGTGAGTTTTGTGACCACTCCAACATGCAAAATAAAATACTAAGTATCCTATCCTCTATTGAACAAGGAAACTTCAAGTGCTAAACAATGTAACAAATGTTTAATCAAATGAAGCAACCCCGAGGTTTACAATGCATACTAGTGACTTTATGTTGGATACAACTCAGTTGATATGATGTGATATGCTAGTTCTCACAAAGGGACTTACACTATTCTTCAATGAATCTATCAACTTCCTTCAAATGGCAAATGATTTTGCAATGTAGGCTCTTCAACTAATCCTAACAAGGGTTTTGAAATGAAATGCAAAAAGAGATTGAGTTTAGAGATCTAATCTACTTCTACCAATGCAAGAGATTATTGATAACTTAGTGAAACCAAACCAAACCTTGCTTCACCAACTAGAACAACTACACAAAGTTGATGCAATCTCCAAGGATTCGTGAATTTTCAAATCGCTTATGCACATCGACACCATAAGACATGTGAATCAATGAGCATTAAGTAATTGAAGTTAGACTTTAAAATGAGTCCAAACTAATCATCCATGACAACTCGCAATCAACAAATTACAAATGTTATGAACATAAGAAATTTCACCATTAATCAACAACAATATCTTTCATTCAACTATTCAACATAAACAAGTTCAAACTAATTTAGAAGTAGAAATCATCCTAACACCCAAAATAACACAAGTATTCTCCAAGCTTCGATGTGTTGGAGTTATGATGCACTGATACCATGTAGAAGTTGATGAAACAACCACAAGAGTCAAGAATCATCTACAAACAAAACGCCTATCACACAAAAGAGATCAAGCAAAGATAATATGCTCTATAACAACCCTACAATTTTGTATTGATTGCACAATAATGAATTGGGATACAAATAAGGTTGAATGGAAATATTAAAAATGCATAGATGAATTGCTTTTATAGAAAGCAATAGTTCTAATGATAGCCAAGAAGCTAACTCAAATGAAAAATAGCAAACTAGAGCTAGATATGCAAACTAGAGCCAAACTATACTGAACTAGGCTAAATTAGGCTCAACTAAAGCTCAACTAAGTGAACTTAAGCTAGGCATGCATGTGCAAACATGTGCTCAATTATGCATAAGAATATGCATGAGAATATTTTTAGGCATGCATGCAATTAATTTATGCAACATATGCAAATGTGCCTAATGCAACAAAATGTAGGCTCTAACAACTCCCCTAAGTGAAACTTAGGGAGAAACAAAACTCTAACCATGAAATGCATGAATGAATGGGTCTCGACATCTAGGCCTGATTAAGTACTAGTATACAAACCAATACAACTCAAACCAATGAGGTCTCTCTAAAAGAAGAAAAGGAGAAAAAAAACATGGGAAAAAACCCCTCTCCATAAGTGAGTGATGCAATGAAAAGAAAATACATTTGACAAGCATGAAGGACTCAAGATGTCCCCCAAGTAATGAATCTATATCAATAGTAAAATGAATATCCCCCATAAGAGAGAAAATAGGGCTAAGAATCCCCCCAATGAAGAAGTAGATCTTGTGCTAATGATGAATGCTTGAAGACAAAACATGATTCACTACCTACAAACAACATTTCTCCTATTAGCAAGAAACAAATCCAGTGAAGATAGGAGAAGCCACTCCGATAAACTGGAAGATGTAGGAATCCAAATCCAAAGTGTATGTACTAGAAATTGCTCAAATGTTGTTATGTCCATGATAGTTGATGATGCCACAAACTAATCAAGTACATGCCCAATCAATGTAGAAGGTGACAAATCAGGATTCTACAAATGATGATGAAGAACAAGATCCATGAGCGATAAAGATAAGTTGACAACACTGATGTGGCTATCAGCAAAGAGGAAACGAATATCCTCAAAATTATCCTCTAGATCTGCAACATGAGACTCCACAAAATGGAATGATATATCTACAAGATATGATCCCAAGTAGTTATGTCTGGAAGAACAATGTCCTGTTCTACTGAAACAATGGGGGCTATACATGAACCAATGCCAATCTAATTAGGAACAATAGAGGATGAATATGATTGAGATGGTGTCTCAATGTGAGGAGTGAGAACTGAGATACAAGTCTCCAATTCATCCGCATATGTAAGATCTGCAATCAACTCAAGCATCACAAGAGTACCACGATCATAGGGTATGCAATCTGCATCTTCAAGATAAATAAGACTGTAATGAGCCTGACTGGCTCTCTATAGTAAATCAACTGTAATTGAGTTTCTTTTCCTTCTATAGAAATATTTAAATTGCTAAGCACATATTTCTATCAATTTTCTTTGTACTTTCGTAATTAACACAATGCATATATGGAAGAGTTCTAAGAGTTCGAAACATATATCTAAAAAACTTATGCAAGAGGATTGATTTAATTCAATTTAGAGTATTACAACGCCCAGCATGTAGAACCATTTATTTGTTAATGTAAAATAAAAAGAACCTGATTTGCATCGGCCTTGTTGATTTGCTAGCCGCGGCTGACAGTAGTGTCTTCAAGGAATGATAGCACACTACCCGCAAGGATTACTAGCGTCCGCTGGGAGTGTTGGGTGTCCAGACATGAAGCCATGGCCTCCTTGCCATTTTCCTGGCAGACCTTAGACAGGTCACGTTTCCTGTATGGCGTCCAACGCCATGTGGGATGCTCTTTGTGTTGGCCGTGACTTCTGCAATGTGGCGGCCAGATTGTAACAAATGTCTTCCTTGCCATAGGGAGTTATGGTTACAATCACCCCGTCTCCTCTACCAAATTCAAGGCGTTCACCCACAGCCAATGTAATTCGCTGTCTCTCTTGCACTTCCCAAAACTTGAAATCGACTCCTTTGGCGAGCCTCAGTTCAACAGAATTCGATCTAGAATTCAGAACTTCTACGTATACATCAGCACGTAGGAAGGATGCAATCGATTATACAACAGCAATCGATTGGTGACTAGCCCAAGAAGAATCAGTCTTCAAGCAACTAATTTGACCCTTATATTTCAGCAAGGGCTCAGATAATCAGAGACAATTCTCCAAACAAGATTTGATATAAAAAACATTTGATGATCAGCTTCACAAATGATCTTGTATTTATAATTCCTTGGATGCCAAAGTTGCCAAAAATAGTCACCAGTTAACCATTCTTCAATATATCAACTTCTAAATCATTATAATAATAAAGTATTATTATTATAATAATATAACCCTTTTTATTAACTAATAACATATCATTATTATTAATATAATTAATTATCAAATAACATTCTGATGAAGATTCCTGCATCCTCTGCTGTACTGACTGATCAACAAGGTCTTCAACTGCACTGCCAGAAATAGTAACTGGCCCCCAAACTGACTTACTAAAAATAGTAAGTCCAGATTTGCGATAATTTGTAAATCTGACCACTGAGACCCTCAAAACATCCTATCAACTCACGAGGGTCGCGCTGATGAGTTGACCATACTCAAGTTCCCAGAACCTGCTAATTCGGGAACATCACAAAGACAATCTGTTGCAAGACCTTTGGAAATGGAGAGGAAAAATGAGGGTCTCCAAAAATCTCCCAAAGGCGAGTCCCAAGTGTGCACGACCATTTAATGCCAAATAGAGCACACATAGTGTCATGATCAACACTAGTCAAACGAACTCTTACAACATGCCCATTAATGATCCTCCAAGCAATCCTGCCCCTCCCTGTAGTTGTTGTAGAGATGAATCCATAAAAATGAGGTATAAAATTAAGCCACCTGAGATGTGTCAAGATGCCATGTCGCCAAGACTCATAATTGCCCTTTGTCAGGCTGATAACATAAGGATGAACCAAATTATCCATGATACCTCCTCAAATAAAATAATCAGAGTCCAAAAACCTCAAAACATGTAGAGCACATCGACAACAACCCTCTCAAACAAACAGATCCATTCTAGGTACCAAAATGTCCAAGTAATCAACAGATAGTGAAAACACAAAAATCTAAATAACAACCCTAAAATTCTATATTGATTGCACAATAATGAATTTATGTACAAATGATGTTGAATGGCAACATTATGATGATCAATGAATTGGTTTTAAAGAAAGAAATAGCTCTAATAATAGCAAAAAAGATAACTAAAACAAAAAATAGAAAACCAGAGCTAGTATGCAAACTAGAGCCAAACTAGACTGAACTAGGCTATATTAGGCTCAACTAAAGCTCAACTAAGTGAACTTAAGCTAGGCATGCATGTGAAAACATGTGCTCAATTATGCATGAGAATATTCGTGAGCATGGGCATAACTAATTTATGCAACATATGGAAATGTGCCTAATGTAACAAATATGCATGTTCTAACATAATGAACTTGCAATTATTTTGGCAATATTTCAGCAACAATTTCACAATAAGTTTCTCCTCTACAAATAAAATGAACAAGCCTTTATATGGGCTTTCAACTACAACCATTGGCCCACATTGATTCAAGATTCATGGCTAAGATAATTTGAAGAAACCCCAATTAAGGTTTTCTATAACTACCACCTACAAATATTAAATTCTAGTCAAAAAAAATAGAGCATCCTCCGTGGGCAAATAGAATAATTCCATGCAACATAGGATCATGTTAGCCACACTTTAGTAATTAGTAATAATACTTTATGTTTTGGCATTTTAGCCGTTAATAGTAATACTTTATATTTTGGGTTGTTATGTCAATGTAATACAAATGGTTTCTCGGGCAGTTGTAGGAAGTTGCAAACAGTTGGTATTCTCAATCAATCATCGGGTGCTTTATATATGTGAGACTGACCCCAAGAATGGGTTACTGTTGTACAAACATTACAAGGAATAAAAGATATATCATTCTGCCTATAATATGTGCAATGTGTTCATGCTGAATTATTGTGTATTCATATTTTTGTTAAATCTTTGTTTACTCTGTGCATAAACTAGATACCCCGTAGGGAGTAAACATTGTGGCGTCGTTGCCTAATCAAACCTAAGGTCTGGAGAAAGGTGGGATGGCAGAGTAATGGGCCGCACCTTCGATGAGTAGGTACTAACGATTGACAATGACATTGAAGACAACACGGAAAAGACCCGAGAAGATCAGTTGACCAAGGATTTGGTTCACGTGTGGGAAGTCTCGGTTGATCAATACGTGCACCGGGAGGCGAGAGAGAGAGAGCAATCCTGTAATGTCCCCTCTTTTGTGAGCATCAGAGTTCGAAGGATTAGCCTATTATTGCGACCCTCGTGGGATAATGTGGTGGTTTGAGGGTCTCTGTTGTTCTGTTATTCTTGGCAGAGGCGACATTACTCCTTGTCAGCATTCTGGTGATCAGGGTTCTGTCTTTGCTACTCTTTGTTTGGCTCGGTTTGAGGGACTTACTATTTATAGTAAGTCAATGTTAGCCAATTACTATTTTTGTCAGGGCACTTAGGCATCAGACTCTGTCAGTGAGTTTCTGCACTTGGAGTGGTTCATCCGGAAGAATTTATAAGCTATTAATTTAATCGATGTTATTAAGTTACACTTAATTAATAATTACATGAGCTTATTATAAAGTGCCAAGTTAATTTAATTCTTATTTAATTAAGTGTATTTATGACGCCTAAGTCATGGAGGGAAAATTAATTGTTTATTATTTTTCGAAAATCAAAAGCTAAGTATGGGATTTAAGTTATGTGGAGTGTAAGCTTGAAGCTACAGCTCGATTTGGGGTTGAGAAGAAATAAAGGAAAAACGATGAGAATTTGACCTCATCCTATGCTTGTTGATTTTGGAGGTTGTGTTGTTAAGAGCCAAGGGTTTTCAGAACTTCTGATCTTGTAGGATTGTGAATTCTACCAAGGTTGTGCACTTTGAATTGGTAAAAAATTGCCAATGAATTGTGCTAGAGGGTGGTTTCATTTAGAGCCAGCAATGTGCTGAAGCAGTGAACGAATTTGAAGGTCGATAGAATAGAATAGAATTTAGTTTAGTTTGCAGAAGGTTAAGAGGCAGCAAATAACACAGATCGCAGCTATTCAAGACAATGTATGAATTAATAAGGCAGACTCATAGAATCTGGAAGTTGCGTGAGCCATTTGGAGGGAGATGTGGTGTTTTGGAGGGCACGTTTGGGAGTTTTTGAGTGCCATTAGATCAATCCTTCTTTGGCATCTATGGGTATTTATTTTCAGACAGAGCTGCAATCAATTTGAGTCCATGAACTCAAGCTGTGATCCATTGCTAGGTTTTCCTAGTTGCAATAAATTTACTTTTCATTATATTAGTTGATCAATGAATGTGATCCATTTCCAGAATAGAAATAAAAGGAGATATTTGAGCAATGTTGCAAAGATAGTTTGATTTCATGTATTGTAGTATGTTTGCCAAGTATTTGACAAAATGCCATGTTGAGTATTAAGCAAATTTGAATGATATTACATAGTTGTTCACAAGTTTATCTCATTGAAAATCACATATTGGTGAAACTGACTTATTAGTTTGCAACCAAAGTGTTTGACAAAATGTCAAACTTCCAAGTTGAAAGTTAGAACCTGTTGGGGTTCTTACAGGTCCTGGACGGCACAGTATGTGCCGAACTCAAGGTGCACACTTCAGTGTATGATCTTCTAGGAAGCCTTCCATGGTTGTTTGCTCGCAACTTGATTGAACTGCAAGAACAACAAGAGGAGAGACGACGTGAGCAATGCGGATAATAGATACTACAATGGTACGAGGACAGGAATCGGAGAGAGGAGTGTGACACAAACAGACGTCGTACCTCCGGCAACTCCACTAATTAATGCCCCTTCTTCCGAACAAGGACAGAAGGAGACGTACTTGAAGAGAGAGGAGAAGCATCCATGAGGAGATCTCTTTGTATCAAAGAGAAAAGTGAAAGACGATGACAATTATAGAGAATCGTCGAGGAATCTCAAAGCCCACCATGAAGCAAAAGTTGGAGTGTCAGCCGAAGCCAGAGTAGAGATGGGCTGAGACCCACTAGCAAGGAAGGCGAAAGACAACGTACCAGGCGAGACTGGGAGGAGATTGTCAGAAACTTACCACTCTCCGACGAGGTAGGAGAGGATCTTACAGACCAAGCAAGCAATCCGTCTGTACGGGCGGTGATGGAGGAGGAGAATATCTTCTGATCAAAGATATTCTTAAACATGTCATTCTTGATATTACGCTGAGGTAATATCATATCATGTGTTTATCCTCCCTAGCTAAGAGGGAGTGTTGATGTTTTGTAGCTTCTGTCAGATAAATTCTATGAGACTATTGAAAATATATATATAGATATATATATTATGTGAGATATAATATATATAGATATATATCAAAAATAGTATTAGGAGAAATTAATATAATAATGATTCAAAGATATTATGTGTGTGCGTGTGTATATATATATATATATATATTTATGTAGTTATATAATCAATTGTCATTATATTAATCTCATAATAATGAATAGACATGGAGGACGGAAAAACGTGGTCGCCAACACAAGTAATGGAGCAGCGTAGGCAGTTTAGGTTCGATGATCGAGGTTTTGTCAGAAATCATGGCGGCCCTGGACCTCTTGCTGCACGCAGGTTCAAAAGTCCGAATACTTTTCCAAACCAGCAGTATAATGGGAGGGAGCATCGTACGAAGTTTGGAGCCCGCACTGTTAATCCACCCTTTGCAGGACAGAATCGCTCAGGCTTTCCAAAGATTTTTACGGGAGTCAAAGAAGTACCCAGAAAGCCCGAAGCCATCAGAAGACAAGCATGGGTCCCACGGCCAGAACAGCAAGCCAAGTCAATCACCTAGGAAGTACCAACTACAATTGACAACCGGTCGGTGAGCATCAGGATTGAAACCGAAAGTTGGAAGGCATCAATCCAAATGTTACGAGAAAGGGGATTCTTTATGAAATAGGGTGGAGGATGGCCGACTTACCCCAAACTCAGGGCATGGGTGGACGAGGAATGGGGGCAGCATTTTGATATCAAAACCCTGCCAAACGGTTTTTTCCTAATCATCGCCGGCTCTATGAGAGAAAAAATGGTAATGATCTTTAATGGTCCTTTTATGATGAATGGTATCGGCATGTACATTAAAGACTGGATCCCCAATTTCAACCCCAAGCAGGCCTCAATTGAGGAAATACCCATTTGGATCAGACTATACAATCTTCCCTTTGAATACTGGAATGCTGAAACTCTGGTAATTATCGGCAACAAACTAGGCACGTTCTTGAAAGCTGATGAGGCTATATCGAAGGAGGATCATTGTATGTATGCCCGAATATGCATCATGTGGAAGCCGCACCCACTACTTCCCAAAGATGTTGAGATTAGGACTGCTGAAGGGTATTGGTGCCAAGAAATCCAGGTTGAAGAAATCATGGAGGAATGTAAATCCTGTAAGGAATGGGGGCATAAGGAGCAAGAATGCCAAAAACTCTAGAAAGGGAAAAATGTATCAAAAAGAAGTCTAGAGGACAAATTAGCCAAAATGTTCACAACCGAAGATGCAAATCCATCAGCCAAATGGACAGATCCGGGAAAAAAAACTCAATCTAAAGAAAACCCTGGCGATTCACCAATCACTCTATCTGCTAAGACAGGAGTACCCGAAGTTTCAGTATTCGAAGGCGATCAAGAAGCCCCGGCGCTCTTTCAGGCGATGGAGGATCCAACGGGAGTATCGGATGTTCCAACCAAAAAGCCAGAGGTAATGACCCAAAAAATATCCAGGAATGCTTCCATAACCTGCTCATTGGAACCTGAAACAATGGATGGCACTGAAAGTACACAAAGAATGCTAGTTTATGAGGGAGTCAACATTGTAGCACCTATTGGTTTTCTAGATTCCTCTGAAGTCTCCCTCAAAGCTATTCAAACGTCCTCAGCAAAATCCGATATGGGGTTCTTTTCAGAAGAGGATACAGAACTAGACAATATGGACGACGAATTGGGCTGCAGGAGGAGTTAGGAATTGCTGAACAACGACTGATCTGTCAAACTAAAGCAAATTCTGGCAAAGCCAAAACGGGAGGCCATCGAACTGGAGGAAGGAAATCTATTCAGAAACTACTGGAAGATGCTGGCAACATGAAGGGCCAATCAAAGCTCAGATCCGGGAGAGATTTATTCTCTCCTGGACAACAATGAAAATCCTAACGTGGAACGTCAGGGGCTGCAATGCCCCTGACAAAAGGCGGATGATCAAGAGGGGTTTTGATCAGACGCATCTAGACATAGTCTGCATTCAGGAGACTAAACAAGAAGGGGAAGCAGCGGCTCGAACCTTTGGAGTACGACTACAATGGTCCAGTTTCTTTGTGGACGTTGAAGGGGCTTTAGGAGGATTGGGAATCCTCTGGAATCCAAGGACGGTAAATTTGTCGGCTGAATTCAAAACTTCATCATGGAAAGCACCAAAAGTAAGTTCCCTGACCTTAAATTTTACTGGATATCTTATTAATGTATATGGCCCTGTTAAAACAAAAGATAAAAGGCGTGTGTGGGGTGAAATCTCTGATTTCATCCATACTAAGGAACAAGCCTTGATTATCCTGGCCGGTGATTTCAATGCCACACTTAGCCCTTTAGACAAAAGGGGGGGTCAAGGAGGCCCAAGTAGACAACAGGAAGATTTCCAGAGCTTTGTTACTGACAATGGGCTCCTGGAAATAGAAGCTAAAGGAGGGACTTGCACATGGACGAATAGAAGACGGGGGTTCTCCAATATTGCAGAAAAGCTAGACTATTTCTTTCTAGCTGGTAACTAGCAAGAAGCATCTCTGATCCTCGAAGCTGAAGTTCTTGGACTCTCGAGGTCGAACCATTTTCCGGTGTCCTTGATCATTCAGAAGGATGGAATACCAGTTCGATGTCCTTTCAAAATGGAAAAAGTGTGGTTCCGAGAACCAGGCTTTCTAGAAATGGTGATTAAATGGTGGCATGAAGTGCCTGAAGTGGAAGGATTCTTAGCTTTCAAATTTTTCAAGAAACTCCAGCACGTTAAAAATAATTTAAAAGTATGGAACAGAGTTCATTTTGGAAACATCTTTTCGGAGAAAACAACTTTGGAAGAACAACTTAGTGCTTTAAACAACAAAGTGTTGACTGATGGAATGGATGAGACTAATTTTTTGACAAAACAAGACCTATTGAGCAGATACAGTGAAATTTTGCAGCAAGAAGAAATTTGTTGGCGGCAGAAATCTAGAGAAAAATGGCTTCTTGCAGGGGATCGCAACACTAAATTCTTTCACAGTTCCACCAAAGCCAAAAGGAGCATAAATAGAATTCTTTCAATTAAAGCCTTGGATGGATCTGTAACAACAGATGACAAGGAGATTAACACGACTGCAGTAGCATTCTTCTCTAACCTTTGGAGTAATGAACACCAGTCCAATGATGAAGCCCAAGCGGGCCTACTTGAAGAAATCGAGTCTAAAATAACAAGGGAGGATAATGTGAGGCTCATGGAACCTGTTACAGGCTCGGAATTAAAGGTGGTTGTCTTCAATCTTGGGAGTGAGAAGGCCCCAAGCCTGGACGGCTTCCAAGCTTTCTTCTATCAACAATTCTGGACTACCCTGAAGGACGAACTTTTGCAAGTGGTAGAAGAATCACGCAAACGTCAAATTATGTTGAAGGACTTCAATAACACATTAGTTGCTCTCATTCCAAAAAAAAGATAAACCGGGAGCTTTTGATGAATTCCGGCCAATTTCGCTGTGCAATACTGTTGAGTTTTAGGATCACTACAAATGTAATAGCACTCTTTATCTTTTCTGTGTGTTTCAAATGCAACAATCTTTCTTGTATTTATATTGAGAGAGACACTAAGAGAGACATGTCCCTTCACGGGACATGTCTATTCATTATAATTGTTAATGTTTCATTAATCAATTTTATATTAGAAGAATATAAGTTTGCATAATATATATTTAATAATAATCTAATATAATATATATATATATATATATCTCACACACACACACACATATATATATATACAAATGCAATATATTATTATTAGACAATATTAAAGTATTATATGTATTCTAGATGATCATATGACTGACGCTACAAACATTAACAAATACCATATACAAAATTATTTCTAAAGTCTGGATAAATTAATTTCTCAAGAGCAAAGCGGGTTCACTCCGAACAGAAGCATAGTAGATGGCATAATTGTAGCCCATGAGGCTATCTATTCTACAAAATTGTGTAAACAGCGGAGAATGATGGTCAAATTAGACATCAGAAAAGCTTATGATCGAGTTGACAGAGGGTTTCTTAGTAAAGTTCTCAAATTTGGCTTTTCACCTGGCTGGGTTGCATGGATCTCCAGCATGATCTCAGACTATAGGGCCTCAATTCTGGTCAATGGAAGACCTCAGGGGTTTTTTGTTACCTCAAGAGGACTGAGGCAAGGAGACCCCATCTCCCCTTTTTTATTCATCCTTCTGGCAGAGGTTTTGGGGCATTCTATCACATGCAAGAGAGATGCTGGGAGTTGGAAAGGTATTGAGATTGCTCGAGGAATGGCACCCACTTCACAATCCCAATTTGCGGACGACACTTGTCTCTTCAGGCAAGCTTCTATGCAGGAAGCAACGGTGATGAAAAATGTTCTCACAGCCTACAGTTCTGTGTCGGGTCAAAGTGTAAATTGGGATAAATCAGAGATTTTTTTCTTCAATATGAAGAATGGTACACAAAATGCCATTGCACACCTATTTGGAGTCCGCATTGGTAAACTGCCAAGTAAGTTTCTCGGTAATCCTCTCTTTTCTGGATCTCCCAAATTCACCCATTGGAAGAATCTGATTGATGGGTGTATCACGAAACTTGAGGGATGGAAATGTAAGTGGCTAACAATGGCAAGGAGAGTCTTAGTGTTGAAAATAGTTAAATCTACTATGCCAATCTTTTCTATGGCATGTTTTAAAATCCCCTCAAAAGTAATTAAAACCATCCAACAATAGATGAGGAAGTTCCTCTGGAACGGGGCCCATGATCATGACAAAATCCCATTAACAGCATGGGAAAACCTCTATGCTCCTAAGGGAAAGGGCGGCGTTGGAATGAGAAACTGGAAGCTGCTTAATGAAGCTATGGGAGCCAAGTTGATATGGCAGATGTTCAGCACTCCAGATCAAAGATGGGTCAAATTTTTGCAAGCCAAATACCTTGACAATCAGGATAGAGACAGAATTCTCACAATTGCAAATCCACCCAAAGGCTCCGTGCTATGGAACTTCCTTCTTAGCTGCAGGCATCTAATCACAAATCATCATACATGGTTAGTGGGGGAGGGCAAACAAACAAATTTCTGGAGCGATTCGTGGAATGGTCAAATAGCATTGCAAGATACAGATATCCCACAGAGAATCATTGATGCAACGTCTCAAAACTGGGGGCTCAAGGTGGCTGACTTTTATGAACATCAGGCATTACAGGAAGGTGTTCTGGTCAAATGGAAAAATGTTGACACTCTGGGGTTGCCACTACAAGATGCAAAACGTCTAAAGGAAATCTTCAGAAAGAGACCTATTCTGGCTACCACTGAAAAAGATACTCTGCAATGGTGCAGGTCTAAAAGTGGTAAATACTCAGTGAAGATTGGATATACACTACTTGAGGACAAATTCCAACTAGTAGATTGGGAGGGAAATTTTTTTTGGCATAAGCATGTTCTCCCTAAAGCCAGAGTGTTCACGTGGCTGGCTGGCAATAGAAAAATTCTAACAGGGGAAAAGCTAATGCGACTCGGTTTCGCAGGCCCTTTCAGATGTGTCCTATGTGGGAAGGCAGAGGAAACCATAGATCACATGTTTATGAACTGTGAATTTGCACAGACAGCTTGGAAATTTGTATTGACAAAATCAGGATGGCAAACCCCCATGCCAGTGAAACTTCGAGAATGGCTAGAATCTTGGCTATGTCCGAAGTCAAAATCCACCTTTGCCTCTATCTGGACAGCCGTGCTGTCTATCACTCTGTGGACTATATGGAAGGAGAGGAATAGGTGGATTTTTGATGGGGAGGAGGAAGACACAAGAAGGTTCCTATCCAGACTAGAAAAATCCTCAGAAGTAGTGTCAAATGCAGCAGCTCACGTGAACACATCTAAAACTCCCTTTGATAATAGGGATCTCAAGATCCAGAAAGAATGGCCGCTTATCAAATTCAGGCCCGTTCAAGGGCTTTGTATGGTTAAACCTATTGCTAGTGACCACACGCAAATTCAGTGGCTCCCACCACCGCCAAGCTGGATCAAAATCAATTTTGACAGCGCTTCAAAGGGGAATCCAGGCCCTTCAGGCGCTGGCTATGTTGCATGGTCAGAGAATGGCGATATAGTGGCTTTGGGTGCTTCCCGCTTGCTAGATGGGACTAATAATCCGGCAGAATGTCAAGCGGCACTCGGAGCAGCCCGCATGGCAAACACTTTAGGAGTGCAGAAATTGATTTTGGAGGGAGACTCGTTGTTAGTCATTAACGGCATAAAAAAAGGTGCAATGGAGGCATGGTACTTAAATCAATATATCCGTAGCATCCGAGTCATCCTAAGCCGGATCACAGAGTTCCAAATCAACCACGTTCCCAGAGAAGCCAACGGCCTTGCAGACTTACTTTCAAACATTGGAGTAAGAAGGCCACCTAATGAGAATATCAAACTGATGGAAGATTATACTAAACTTGATATTGGATGGGACTAGCTAATGTAATGAGATTGGCCTTGGGACTCTACAACATCACCAATTATAACAATGGGGGCGCGGGTATAAACACAAGCTGATCTTGTGTACTCCAAAGCCTTTGGCGCGTGATGGAACACATTCGAATCAGCCAACTTGCTTGGAAATTTGGCACAATGAAAAGACAAGTGTTAGTAACCCGCTTTGCATGAATGAAAGGATCCGCGGTATTGATGAAGGATAAATTTGGCATCTTTCTACCATAAACACTCAGTACTTCCTCCCTCTCCCGCACAAGTTCGACGACAATTGTGAGATGGGCTCATGAGAGTTTGTACGAAGAGCATTTATTGTGACTGCATTCTCGAGGGATGTAGCCAAGCAAAGCCTCTCTTTATAAGCGTGAAGCTTGGGGAGTTTTCAGCACAAACAAACAGTGTCTGAAGAGCCGAGAGCATTTTGGTAATACGAAAGAAGGCTGCGCTTCTTTCCCTACATAGTGAGCAAGATACTGTTGGTCATGGAGGCGAACTTTTCGCTTCACTCTCCAAAGCAACTCCCTGGGTTTCGAAATGAAATCACGACACATAGGCTGGGTAATGTCTTCCGTTTTGATGACCCCGAATTCATGGAGGCACTGTCAACACTTTTTGGGGAGGAATTCCTTAAGCATGGTTGGAGGCCACGAACTAACTTGGATATTTCCTCCCTTTTCCTGGCGCTTGGCCTCATGGTGGGGAATTCGAAGACGGAGACTCTCTCAGTGGCCTTACAATGTTTGGAGCCGAAGTGGGTTGTCGGCATTGAAGGCATTGTGCATCGAGCCGAGCTGGGTGTGGGGCTCAGAATGTTGCACGGCCCCTGGCACTCCATTGGAGGCGGTCATGGAGAGGTTCAGCATCTGGTTGTTTGGAGCTCCACACAGCCCAAGGAGGTGTGTCTTCCTAAGGTGAGGAGAGGGTGGATCATGATCTAGGACTTCCTCGACAAGGTGGCGTCCCGCAAAGCTCAAGGAAAACCGGCCAAAGTGAAGCAGCAGAAGACCACACCAGTCAAGTCGACATCGCCAACTGACAGCACTGGAAGGCCTCAACCTCGCCGCCAACTTCCGAAGAAAGACATGACTGGATGAGCATCTGCGTCAGGGGCTAGGGCCATTCCAATTTTTTCTCAGGAGGCGTGTGGATGGTTCCGGTAGGAACGAGGAGACGCTGAAAGTTTTTGTTTTTTGCTTTTTGTGTGTGCTGTGCTGTCGAGTAAAAAAAGGAATATGATCTTGGGATCTATGTAAGCACGAAATGTATTTCGAGACTGTTATTTTTTTGGGTATGGCTTGAAGTGTTTAGACTGTCGTCAGTGATGAAACCGTTAGGTGTTTTCTGCAAAATGGACATACATTGTAACACTTGAAAGATCTTTTTGTAAACTTTTGATTACTATGAATATAAATTCGAATTTACCGATCAAAAAAAATAATGAATAGACATATCTCATGAAAGGACATGTCTCTCCTAGCCTCATTCTCAATATAAATGAAAGAGAGATTGCTGCATTTGGAAAACACATACAACATAGAGTGCTATTACATTTGCAGCTATCCTAAAACTTGTCAGCTAAATCAAATTATCAAAAATGAAGACAACCCATTTCCATAGTGTTGAAATTCTTCTTGAAAATGTCAGTCTGAAATTATTGATCAATCTCAACTTCAATAGGAAGTTAGGATGTGGAGTCAAGTGTATTCAAACACTGGACTTAATACTGTAGGATGCGCAGTCCAAGAAATTAAACCAATGGAATGGATGATTTAGTGAACCTAAAATGGAGAACAACAGACCCAGATAGATGAAGGAACCAAGGAATAGAATGGAATTCAAAGAAGAAATCTGAACCTCTAAGTTGCCAAACTTCCCTTACCATCTTTTAGCTCATTATTTTGCAGCACAAACATTAGTTGATGAAATTACAAAAAGTAGGCTTGTACAGACATAATCATGAAGCAGGTGCACAACAATGAAGTTCAAAGTTCTGAAAACAACTCAAAGGGGATAAGTATAAAGAAGAGCTCATAGAACTTACGGACAGGTGAGTTGTACATACAGAAGATTATATGAAAGAGATGATATCCTCTACAAAATAACTATTTAGTAATTTACTAAAGCATGCAAAAAGTATCAAGCTTCGCAACATGTTGCAGTATAAAGATTCGGATTACAGCCAATATCATCAATATACACACACCAGCAGAAAGCAGATATTAATCTTGGTAACAAAAAAGAGCATGCGTTAACATGGAAAGACAGCTAACAGAAAATGGATCCCACAGCATTAATTGGGAAGTATATTATTGTGGAAGGAAGGTTAAAAGAAAATGTTGTCAAGCAGACCTAGTGGAAGAAGATGAAAATGGCAAGGAAGACTATGCTGAAAAATAAGAAGGTAGACTTCCCGATTATACTGTGGGATCCACAATGGGGTGTGTAAAACTATAAAATTTGTTAACCCTAAATTTTTAATGTCATAAATTATGAAACAAGATGAGCCCTCCTTAATCTCTGTTGAACCAGATCAGAAGCATGTTGCTTGGTGATACCACAAGGCTTATTTTTAAGCATATAAAGATCTTCCACAGACTTGAAACGATTTAAAGAGGTTCTTTCTGCATTCCACCCGCATAAAATTGAATAAGTTCCTAGTGGTGTCAGTTTGCAGGTGACCGAACATACAAGATGAACCTGGATTATCAATGCAGAAAGGGCATATGCAATAAATTAATAAGACATTAACCTATATCATATCTAAAGTCCCATAGTTATCTTTAGAAAGTAGGACAATACCCAGCTCAAAATGGATGTCATTTTTCAATTCTTAAGGAAAAAGTTGCCCGAAATAACACAGATTCCTTCTTGGACAAATTTCAGGAAGGCAAATTTGCAGTAGAAAAGGGTATCTATGCCTAGCATTTAATAACTCTTTAGATTGTTCAATGCACAGATCAAATCTCAGTGTTCCCGTGAAGAATGTCAACCTTAATTTTAAGCTCTTTCTTGATTACAGGTCAACTGATGCGAAATAGGAGATGCATGTTAAAGTGTTACAGGATGCACATCCATGCCAATATAAAGGAAAACAAAGCTCTCGTTCAACCCAGAGAAGTGTCCATTCGCAGCAACTTAAGGGAAGATCCTTGATTGCAAAGTCTGTGACGGAGAGATTTTAAGAGATGGGAGGTTTGAACAAGTGGAGAATAGTTAGCGAATCTTCCTCATTCAAAAAAGAGCATGATGGTAAAATAAGTGGAATGAACACAACCATATCCAGATATTCGCTCTGAAGACGGATTATTTTTTTTTATGATCAAATCTAAATCTAGTAATTTTTGTAATTCATATCAAAACGCAGTTGGAGTTATCAAGAATATTTGCTCCAATACTTTTTTCTTGAGATTCTATATAAACTTTTGCAGATGTGTCTCCATATCTAGATCAGTTAAGAGTCAAACAAGTCCTGCTGATTCAACTATATGATTTTCCTATTATTTCTACATCCCACAACACCGGAGATTGAAATTGTATGGCATGCAATAAATATTACAATCCTCAGAACATCAAAGCTAACGCAGACCAATCTCCCTAAACAAAAGCCTGGCCTAAAAAATCAACAAACAGATAAACCCATTTTGATAAGACCCATTGAATTACAATAACTACATTGCATGCATCTAATACGTTCTTCAATTTTGGCACTGTCGACATATAAGGTACTCAATTGAAATGATGATACAAAGGACAGAATATCTAGATTCCATTGAAATGATCCTGTGATTGAAAAGATGTTTATACATACCAACCAAATATAGTAAAATTAGGGGGGGAATTGATACTTGTACGTATAATTTGAAGAAACTGTCAAGAATGGCAGGATGCTTTGTAGTGTTATAACTTTTGTTTGGTTGTAGCAGAAGCCATGAGAGTTTTTCTTGTTTGTTCGTTGGTAACTATTTTAGCTTCAGGGTGTCTTTATTTCCCTGGTTCTCCATTTCATTGTCGGGAATATGGTATCATTTGCTTTTGTCAAGAATGAGGACTGCATTCAATATTTAAAGAGTTGTCACACCACACGGGCTCCTTAGTGACTGTTGTTGGGCATAATAGCATTTATTTCAGTTTACTTTTTCCAATTGCTTTTGAGGACATATGGCCCAATTTTAGATTTTTCTACTATGTCTAATATAAAATGATGTTTTGTATTTCATAATTAAAATGTTATTTTTTTTTAAATATAGTTTGTGGTCTATAGTGAATTATATAAATTAATATATGAAGAGATATATTAATTTAATTTACAATACTTTATGTAGAAGTTAATTTTTTGTGTGTACAATTTTGAATAACAATCTTGATTTTAAGTTCTTTATGAACATTACAATCTTGATTTTAGATTATTAATGAATTGTACGCTAAGATTGTAATGAAAGTGCAATGGTTATGTTGATTTTATAAAGAATAACATTTTATACCTAGACTTTTTTTTATAATTTGATATTGTTTTCTCAATGTAATCTAATTAGTGTAAATAATATTTTTTTTAGATATAATTAAAATAATTAATAAATGTTATCAAATATTCTTAAGAGTTTTAATATACTTATATTAGAATCCTTCACAAAATTAAGTAAGAATAGCATTTTTATATACAATATTTAAAGCTTGAAATACCTCATATGAGGAATAAAAAATAAATAAATATTTTATTGTTTTTTAATAATTGATTTTAGTTTTATATAACTTGGGCATCTATGACTAATGAGCCAACCATCAAATTCAATATTATCAGTTATTAACCACAAACTATCTAGTTGACAATAATAACCAGGATTATGTGATTTGAAATTATAGACAAAATGACCTTAAAAGAAAATATATGTAATTTACTAAAATAATTGAGGATAAAAATGAAGTTTATAATAAGGATATATAAATTAAATCATACTTGTACTATACTTAGAAATATTTGATGAATGGTCTATATTCAATACTTAAATTTTGTTCTAATTATTCATACTTATGATGATCCTTGCAAAGATCAATATCACTTGAATTTGATTCTCGAGTATAGACTCTAGTAAGGTTGGCATAAATATGAAACACAAGAATTTTCTAGGGTTAATAAGTTTTCTAATATCATTATTAATTATATGATGCACCCAACTCGGAAAGCTTCTGCTAATTAATTAAAGTGGAGTTTAGGCATCACACAAAAATGTATAATATTTTGTAAAGCTTAGCATTACTTTTATATGAAATTTAAAAAAAAAAGATATTTTGCTATAGATTTGTTAAGTTTTGATTATTTATCATAAATAAACTTTGATAATTTTGGGTGGGCACTCGTATACTTTGGTCCTTTATAAAAAGAATAAAATACATTGAACCCATGGAAAAGAATTACATTAAATTTTAGTCCAAAATTGTATCAAATTCCTTCTTTTGAGTCGAGGTTGAATAGGAAAAATTTACATCCCACTCTACTACTTCAGGTAGGGGGAATTCATTGATGTGTTGATTTTTAGATAATAAAAATTAATATTATGTATATGTTTTCTCAATTGAAGGAATATTTGGATTGCATGAAGCAATGATGAAGATTGGAAATGAATGGAAAATAATGGGGTGACAAAGAATGAAGATGAATATGGCTTTGGATTTGATGAGGTGGTATTAAATCAACCAATCCTAGAAAATAATTGTAGTTGTGTGCAATCAACACCCAATTTCAAGTAAACAAAAGTAACAAGAACTATGTAATTAAATAAAATCGAGGTTACATTTCTAAATAAACTAAAAGTTTGCATGATAGAAAATACCATCAAATATAATGAGATAAAATGTCAAAAGAAGTGAAATGTATAGAAGATTATAATAGTGCTTATGTATGTATTGTAGTGAAAATGTAGTTTCTTATAATTTTCAAATGTTATATAATTAGACATAAGCCATACATATAATTGGCACGTTTTTATTTCAAAAGACTTTAATTTTTTTATTTTGAATCGACATATATCTCCAAGGGAAAATGTGCTCCCATATTTGAGTAATCTACATTTGTAAGGGGCTACAAACATACATCTTGTAGATTTTAAATAAAAAACCTTATAATATCTATGTGTTGGGATTAGCAAGAATTTGAAAACAAATACCAAACTACAAACCATTAGCACACAAAAACCAAATGAATATTATCAAAGAGTTAACTAAAATGTACATAGAAGCTTTCCTATATAAGAAGGCAAGATGAGGTGGACTAGTTGGATACAACAACTGACTAACCCTCAAGGATGAGACACGTGTGACCACACTTGGCAAGTGTGTGTACAAGTGGATAATGTACATGCATTAAGTGTATCACTAAGTGAGTACACATGTCTCAACTAGATTAGGTGAGACAAAAGACTAATATGTCTAGTGAACTAAATCTTGTGTGAGAATAGGTCAATCTAGAAAGTTTTAACAACTAACTAGTTTATAAATGAGACTATTTACACTAACACCCCCTAAAGTGCAACCTAGGGAATAATGTATACATGATGATGATTCTCATCTACTAGGACATGTTAGGTACTCATATATAAATTTCTCATAAAGAAGAGTAAAGGAGAAAACCCAATGGGAACAAAACTCTTCTCCAAAAGAGAATTAACACAATAATGAATGTATAAGTGAAGAATATAGGTCATAGAAGGAAGTACTAATCAAGATCCCCTAGGGACTACTTCTATGCACTAATACAATGAATATTACCCTCCATAATAGAGAAGTGAGAGACTATGCAACCCCATCATAATGTGATGCCTATACATGTTTGATAGTGGATGTTAAAGATGATCGACACTCGCTAAACAACACCACAAATGTATGCAAGATGAATTCCCCTTCTATATGTGGAGGAAGTACTATCAATGTCTCTAAAATTTGCACATAATCCAATGTCATCATACTGGCTTCTAAGCCTGCAATGTTAAAAGTTGTATGCATATTTTGTTGCAAGGAATCACTCATGCTTTTTTTGAAGCATATATGGATTCATATGTAGCAACAAGTATCAACATCACAAGCATCTCATTGGACTACAGTGTTCATCCCCATAATACTCAAGAAGGTATGGAAGTACTCAAAGGCATGACTTTACGAAAATGCTCAAAGGCATGACTTTACGAAAATTCTCAAAGGCATGACTCAAGATATCCTTCTAAGAGAAATGATAGTAAAGAATATTAGGAATAAGGTGTCTCAACCTTGGATAATTCCTATTCTTATTATTTGTTTTGTAAAATGTATTTCTTGCAAATAATGTTGATGTGTCGGCATCTTGAATTGTGTGTAAGGAGATCATGGCTA
>MU223539.1:935311-972846 GCA_018584345.1 Thuja plicata
GTTGCAATATCTTTGTTAAAGTAGTTAACGAATCTGTAATTGTAAGGATTTAAAAGAATTTGCACAATACTTTCCTATAGAGATTAGCGTAGGAAGCTGTTTCCGCACCTGAGTTTCCTTACAAAGAAGTCATGGAAGATTTCATGACTTGACTCATGGAAGTGCTCATAGAAACGAATCAAGATAACCCCCGTTGAATTAATATTAGGTGACCCCCCCCCCCTTGGCACTTTATAATTTAGTGCATTTTACAATGCAAATACCAACTAGTTATTATGGTAAATAAATGAGAGCAATTTGAAAAGTCGCTGGTGAATTCAAACTTGATAAAAAAAATTGAATTCCCTACCAAGAGTCAGATTTCATATACAATATGAACAACGATGATGATTATATAGACAAAAAATAGGAAATGTGAAATTAGCACGATGTTTAGAAACTAGAAATAATTCATAAAAAAAACATCAAACTAGTAATTAATTGTTGAATGTCTCTATGAGGAACTCTTGATGAGGACAGGTGTAGATATGGGAAATTTTTTGCCTACATGGCTCTGATACCATGTTGCGATTAGCCAAAATATGAAAATAAATTATAAACCACAAACCATTAGCACACAAAAATTTAATGAATATTATCAAAGAGTTAACTAAAATGTACATAGAAGCCTGCATATATAGGAAATCAAGATGAGGTAGACTAGTTGGATACAACAACTGACTAACCCTTAAGGACGGGACACGTGTGAGCACACTTGGAAAGTGTTTGTGCAAGTGGCTAATGTACATGCATCAGGTGTCTCACTAAGTGAGTATACATGTCTCAACTAGATGAGGTGAGACAAAAGACTAAAATGCCTAAGTAAACTGAAGCTTATGTGTGAATAGCTCAATCTAGAAAGTGTTAACAAATAACTAGTTTGTAATGAAACTATTTACACTAACACTATGTGCTCCTTTGCATAACCTTCTCTATAACTGTGCATTAAAAAAATTAAGAGAACATTGGTGTAGAAACTTTGTTAGTCTCAAGTGAGTACATCATCTATTTAGTAGAGATTGTGGTGCTTACATATACATATACTCTTCCCCTAATCAATACTCACAAAGATCTTTGCAGCTATATCAATTCTTAGAGATTTTCTTGTGATTATTTTATTGACTGTCACAAGGGTAAGTATTGCATTGTGAAATGGAGTGTTTATTTTTCTCTTTCTTTTGTTCTTTCAAGGATTAATTATCAAGCTTTAAATTCAAATGATTCCACAAAGAAACATAAACATGTGAATATGTTGTAGAGTACAAACCTACATGTTTAAATTAATAATCCATTTTTATGGAAGCCACATGAGTTATTAAGATTTGGACTTATATGTGATGTCATACATGTAGTGCTTATGAAATACCTCATTTCCAAACAAGTTTCCTAATCTTTGGTCATCTAAGTATTTTATCAATTCAACATCATTAGATCTCAATTGAAGTGATTATTCACATAAATATCAACATAGCATAGATATGCTATTATGAAGATATTCATTATGTACAACCAAAATCATTCACATGGTTTCAACAATCACTACTAGGAATTTCTTCTTCTGAGCTCATGACCTAGAGTATAGATAGTTCCTTTATCAAGCCATACTTTTTTGACATAAAAACTCAAGAGTGATACCAAATTTCTCAGCCATTAAGATTTTTTTCTCTTAAACCAAAATATGTGACTCATGGAATATTGTATATAAGGTAAACCTCATTAAGTACAAAATTTAAAATGTATTACCAAATTTGCATACAAACATTAATAATTTATTACTTAATTTGTTAGAAGATTAACATGATTGGAAAAAGTGCAACTGTTACCCAAATTTCCCATTCTGTCAAAATTTGGCTACAAGTGGAGTAAATGTGGCTCCCACAAGGGTAGAGCCCAGCTTGTATGGTTTTTGTTCATGATCCTGGTCTTTGTCATTGTTCTCCATATTTTTTAGGCCTAGTTCAGAGTCATTGTTCTTTCTAGGTCTAGAAACCCTAAGATTTTGAGCATTCATGTTAAAACCCTGTCTCTTACATGACTTGTTCTAATTTCATGTTACTTTTTCAAATAACTTAAGTGTCTCTTTTTTCATGTGTGCTTTAACCTCCTTGTATATCTCTTAATCTCAAAATGAAAAATAATATGCCCTTTTTATCTGGAGATCAAGCGTAGGTTGTTGATTAGGTTGTGTTCATGTTCAAATTGGAGGGCCAGTGCTAGATATCAAAATGAAATGGTCGACTCAACTAAGTTCTGGAGATCACGCGCAGGTCGTCGATCATGTTTTAATCTTACATATGGCGCTAGATCTCGGAGTAGACCAAGGGTTAGTGAAAACATTCAGAGATTTAGCAATCCCTTTATCTCCTTATCTCCAGATAAATTTGAGTCAAGATCAAGCTCTAGTTGAGTTCTATTCATAGATTCAGAGATAAAGACTCAGATGTAGACATGTGTTCATGATCAAGTTCTAATCGGTTGATGTGCGCTAGATCTCTAAATTAAACCATGGTTAGGCCAGGGACTTGGAGATTGTGAGATATGCTTATTCGCATGATCTCAGAATGAATCAAAGTTAAAGTGAAGTCTATCAGATTCAAGTTTTGGATCCTTGATCATATTCTAATCTCACAACGATTGCTAGATCTCATGATAAACTCAGGGTTAGATCAAACATTGCAAGATCTAAAGAAGGCCTTTGTCGCTAAATCTCTAGATATACCCAAGTCAAGGCATTTAAAGTTAGGTTCAGCTCAGAGTTTACAAAAATAGAATATGAGTCATTGATTAAGATCAAATCTTGTGGTTGGCACTAAATTTATAGTTAAATTTGTGTTAGAGCTTTCCATTCAGAGACTCAGCGCAAGTTGTCGATCGATTCTTGATCTTGAGGTTGTCGCCAAGTCTTGAAATAAACTTAGAGTTAAAGAATGGATATGGAGATTCAGATATAGATTTATATCTGAATCTCGTAATGGAACCAGGGTCTAGCAACTTGGAGATACAAGGATTTCAGGTACCCAAGGTTAAAGATGAGTCAGAGGCAAGTTAGAGGCAAAGATCAGACAAGAGACAGATCTAACAGTCGGTGTTAAGCCTCAATGACCAAGATGCATGATAGATATCTTTGAGGCATTGCGCCTGCATGCCACATGTCCAGATCCGATCTGAAGTCGGTGCCGAAGGTAGGATAAAGGTAAGGAAAGTTTCTGAAGATCCGACGGTGGGCTCTATGGATTGAAGGTAAAGATGAAGATGTATAGTATTCGAGGCATCACACCTGTGTACCGTGTGGCATATCAGATCCTATGCCTGTGGGTAACTTAAAATAGATCGACGGTGTTGTTTTAAAGTCGGTAAAGTTTCAAACTTGAGCCGTTGATCGAGCATTTCACTCCACCTATGACCGTTAATATTCGAGTTCAAATATTTAAATGCCATTCTCAGGGTTTTCATGGTGGTGACATGTTCCTAATTGTAAAGATGATAGATGGATTGATCTGATCTGTTTGCTCAAATTTATAGTGAAGTGGGATATTTTCAAGGCTAATCCATGTGACTAAGATATTTCCCAAATGGATTAATGGGAAAACAAGACTATTTTAGGGTTTTTGCATTGTATAATGTATATCTATTGTAACCCTAATTATTCCCTAATCTAATCGATGAATTGACTCCCAAGCCTATGTGCTGGGGGAGCTTGTATATAAGTAGTTTTTTTATCCTTTTTAGGCAAGTTCGGATTACGTAAGGATTTTTCTATGACATTTTATCTTTCCTCAAACTTTTCATGTGTCTGTAATTCTCAGTCTTCCAAGGCTTATGTAGGACTTTCTGTGGTATTTTCCTACCCTCATGTTCTCATGTGTTTTAGGATTCTTTATGAAGCACAATATATTGGCTGAGTATTGAAGAAGTTGTGATTTATCCCAAGTTTTTTCTTTCTTTTCTGCATCTTTGTGTACTATTATGGATGATTTGATAAGGCTAATCTTGTGGATTTTTTTCATCCCTTGTTATCTTTGTCTCATTCATGTGCCTATTTGTTGGAGTGGATGTTTTTTTTCAGGTCATGGTATGTGTCTATCTCTTTGGATATGCTATTGTTTGTGAAATCTTCTCTTTCCTTGAATAACCTCTTTTCATTTCAGACCTCTCTATGAAACACTTTTTGCAAACCTATCTAGGAAGTTATACTTGTCTTAATTCAAGAATTTCATGCTAGTTCCTGGTTATTATATTGTGATTCATGTCACTTTCGATGCATCACCTTGTAGGTAAAATTTTTCTTTATTTCCCTTTCAATTCTCATTCATCCCCTTTTCCTCCCAAGTTTACTTTTCATGTTTAAAGAGCAAAAAATAGGTGATTATCCAAGAGGAACCAGCCTAGAATCTAGAGGTTTCACTTCAGTTACCATATTTTTCACAACCTGGAAGTGATTCCCATGTTATACCATATCATTAGGATCAAGCGCTTAATAGGGTGCAAATTTGGTGTATAACAATTCTGGCATGCCTGGTGGGACAACAAAAAGAAGTGTCATTTTTAACTATGTTATCTCTTATATGTTGATTACATAATACTAACCTAGAAGAGGTTTCTCTTTAAGTCATATTCGGTGACTCCATTGGTATTAAGAACAAGAAGATCCAATCCTATTCAATTTTATGAGAAGGATAGAAACAAGGAGTTCAAAGCCTTCTGATTTTTTGTAGATGCCTCCAACAAGAATAAAAAGGAGATCATCTCAAAGGACATCGCGTACAAGAAGAGTACAGTCTACACCACCTATTTCAGAGGAGAGACCCTTGCTTTTCCATTTTAGAAGGATAGGAAGGTCTTTAAGCAGAGAGTTACTACAGGATTAAACTTCATTGCCTGGTTCACATACAACCCCCACAATTGTTTTTCAGAAAATCATAGTCCCTATAATGGTAAGACAGTTTGCATTTGTACCCTTCAATCAAGGGAGCCCATTAAATTTTGCTCAACATCATGATGTGCCACTAGCAGCACTCAATATTTTTCTTGATTTCAGAGGTGAAATCCACACAACAACTTGTGAGCACATCAGAGATGTGGCTATTATCTGCAATATACACCATGTCACTAAGGAATATGTAGCCACCGAGTTATTTCCAACCTCCTTCAAAGGTAAGGCCTTGGAGTGGTTTAGAACTTTAGCATTTGGCTCTATAGATTCATGAGACAAACTTTGAGACTCCCTTAACAGATGTTTCAAAGATAAGTCAGATCATTTATCCCTGGTTGAGCAACTCACTACTATCAAAAGAGCCCCTTAGGAACATATGACATATTTCAACAACAAATTCCTTAAGACATGGAATAGGATTCCTATTTCTGTAAGGTGCTCAGCAGATTATACCTTTCTATATTATTTGAAAAGTCTGAATAGTGATATATATGTCATGATCCAGCCTTTGGGAGGTACCTCACTGCCCCAAGCTTTTGATATAGTTGTTAAGGTATAAAATTGTCTAATTCAAGCTGGAAAGATAGGCCCAAGGCCACCCATGCCTCTCTACCCTGATATTCAGCCCAATATGCCTCTGAATATTCCTCCATTCACCCCTATACCTACTGTCATAGCACCTCAAGCTAGTTCTAGCAATGAGGAATCAAGAGTAGTTTTTCCCAAGAATTGCAAGAACTGAGAAGTGATCAGCAAGTAACAAATAGCTTATTACAAAATAGTCAACAAGAAATGCAAATCTTGTTACAAACCATGAGCAAAGAGCTGACCAATATAAAAAAGCAAAATCAGGAGGTTAGGCCACCCTTTCAACAACCAAATCCAAATCCTAATCAGCATTACCAGGCTCAAGGACAATCCTATCAGCAAAATAGACCACCATATCAGGGGAATTATCAAGGGAAAAGGCAGAACTACAATCAAAATCCATTTCATCCTTACAACCCATCACCTCTCAAATTTGCAAATCCAGTCAAAGATATGGTTCCAAGTCAAAACAATCTTGCCTCAAAGGTTGAATGGTGCTATCCTTGTAACCAACAACATAATTAGACTACATGTTTGAATGGGTTGAGAAATCAAGCACTCATGACACAAAATGCATCATACACCCAGTCAGAGGCCTCTCCTAGTGGGTAAATACCACAACAAGATGCACAGTCTAATGAGACTACTCTCTTTAATTGTCAAGAGGAAGATTTTAATGGGGTAAATGATGAGTCTTCTATTGCAGCCAATACTCGTTCCAAGAGAAGAGCCCAAGATATGGAGCAAGCAAAGAATGGAAGGAATGTTACTACATTTGCAGAGTCAGTGCATCTATCTTTTCCTGCCATGCTAAAAAATCCTCCCACCATGCCAGACAAGGAGATTGAGCCCACAATAGTGAAAGCACATCAAAGAGCGCACACATTAGTGCCTTTCAATATTGTGACAATATGAAGAGGATGAATGTGACTATGTCCATGTGGGACTCCTTAGACATTCCAGGGCAACCTGAAATCTTGAAGAAGGAAATGTCTGAAGAGGAATTCCCTCAATAGCCCACGAATGATGTAGCTAAGCCAGGGTTGGTCAGCATTGATCAAGAAAAGAAAATTCCAAGAAACAACACCAAAACATATGTCATTAAAGGTAGGAACTTAAAACCACCTCCCTTTTATGTATCATTAATTATTGGAGATTCTCTAGTACATAATTGTATGGTAGATAGTAGGGCTACTAGTTCAGTCATGCCCAAGAAAATAGCTAACCAATTAGGACTCAAATATGAACCATTCCAAAAGAAGGTAATACAACTTGATGGTTCATGGGTGAACACAGTAGGTGTGGCCAACGATAGAAGCTTGATCCTTCATGAAATCCCCAATTTCTCCATCCTACTTGACATCTACATCATAGACCTCCCTGCTCTTTTTTTCATATGTCTGTCAAGAGAATTCACAACTAAGATAGGAGGCTATCTTTCTTTTGTCTCATATGTTTTTCCATACCAGATACGGAACCAAGGTCACTATCAAGTCTGAGTCATTAGCATCTCATCATATAGAGCCTTATGTGTCTAATGACTTTAATGCAAGTTGTCTTGCACTTGATAGTAATGACTTTCCAATCACCAAAGAAAAAAATACCAAGATAGAGAGTATTCTAGATATATATCTAGATAAATTGGGATCAGAAAATACTTCAGAGGCTCAAGCTAATGTCGCGTGGGATGTTGGTTTGGGAAATTACATGATACAAGAAGATGGTCTCATAGTGCCAAATCTTTTCAAGGCAAACATTGAAGCATCAAAAGAACAAAGCAATGAAGTGTTGGAATTATTCTTTGATGGTGTTAAGACATGGTTATGGTGGTGGTGCAATGCTACTCTCTCCAAAAGGTTAGAGATATTATACAACTTTTAGATTCAACTTTTCTTGTACAAGCAATACTGTTGAATATTAAAGTTTAGTGAATGGGCTGCATTCGAATAGAAAGAGAGGCATTAAAGCCTTAAAGGTATATGGTGACAGTGAATTGATTGTTAGCCAAGTAAGATGGATACGTACTACAAAGATAATACTTTGAAAGCCTGCAATCATAGGGTTTGGGATGCAATAGAAGATTTTCATGTTTTCAATATCATTGCTATCCCTAGAAAACTAAATCAAATTGTAGACATGTTAGCCGTTGTTCGATCCCAATTTGACATTCCCAATAACATTTCAGTGGGAAGGGATCAACAACATGTCAAGATTATTGTCAGGCCTTCCATCCCTGATAATGATGTTAATTGGCAGGTGTTTGAAAATGATAAGCAAATTCTACAATTCTTGTTCGAAGAAGATGTTTTTTCAGAGCACAACCAGGATAGGTTAATGCATAATTATGATGACCAAGTGGTGAAAATCAATTCTAATAAGTTTCCTAGAGGCCTCATAACATTAGAGTCAATCTTCAATAAAGATGACCAAGCCAAGAAAAGTAAGACTAGCTTGATAGTTCAGCAAGGGCATTACATTAATTTAGAGCTTGAACTAGGTAAGAATTTAAAGTTTAGAAAGGTAAGCACTAATTTAGAAAAATAAGCTTACATCCAATTGTTTCAAGAATTCTGTGATGTCTTTTCTTGGAAATATGAATATCTCAAAGGATTTGATCCAACACTTGCTCAACATACCATAGAGATAGAACCTAATGCTAAGCCTATCAGGAAAAAGAAAAGGTATGTTAATCCCAAACTAGAGCCACTCGTGCATAAGGAAGTTCTTAAGCTAATAGAGAGTGATATCATATATCCTATTAAACAAACTAGTTGGGTATCCAATATTTTTCCTATTAGAAAAAATAATGGAGAACTAAGGTTATGTGTTGACTTTAGGGACTTGAATAGGGCATCCCTGAAAGATCCCCACCCATTACCATCCATGGAGCAGATCCTGCAATGTCTCTGGATCTGAATGCTTCTCATTGTTAGATGGATATTCAAGGTACAATCAGATCTTGGTCAATAAGGAGGATCAATTCAAGACTGCATTTACAACCAAATGGGGACCATGGACTATCAAAATATGCCTTTTGGTTTTTCAAATGTAGGTGCCACTTTTCAAAAGGCTATGGATATGGCCTTCAAGGGCCTCGTGTAAAAATTTGTGCTGGTCTACCTTGATGACATCACTGTCTATTCAAAGCATGCAATAGACCATATCAAACACTTGAGGAAAATCTCTGAAATGTGTAGGGAGTTTGGGATCTCCCTCAATCCCAAAAAGTGTGTATTTGCAGTACATGAAGGGAAGCTATTGGGATATATTATGTACAAGAAAGGTATCACATTAGACCCCGAGAGGATTGCAGCCATTCTAGAACTCCCCCTACCACCTCACAAGAAGAGTCTTCAATCCTTCTTTGGTAGGACTAATTTTGTCAGGCGTTTCTTGTCCAATATTGCAGATCTCTTGAAGCCTTTGACAACCATGTTGAAGAAGAATGCAGTTTTCAGTTGGAGCAAGGAAGGAAAAGATAGTTTTCAAGCCATTAAAGGGGCTTTGACAGAGGCTCCTTCCTTACTAAATCCTGATTTTATAAAAGAATTTATTCTTTATGCCTATGGAGGCTCTGATGCTATCTCTGCAATATTGACTCAACAAAACCCAGAAGGATTGGAGCAACCTATTGCTTTCTTTAGCAAAGGTTTGGAAGAGTATGAACAAAGATACTCTTTTGTAGAAAAACATGTACTTGTTGTGGTAAAGAGCCTTAAAAAGTTTAGACATTTATTAAGCCCTAGTAAGATAAATTTAAGGGTCACTCATCCGAGTGTCAAATAGTTCCTACTTTCCAAGGACTTGAATGAAAAGAGAGTTGGTTGGATAACCAGAGTTATGGAGTATGATATAGACATTCAAGTTACCAAGATGGTCAGAGGAAGGGGTCTTTACGAGAAATTGATAGAAGATGAGGCTCCAAAGGAACAAGAGCAAGTGAATTCATCCTTAGTTGTGCATTCAACAAAGAATTAGGACAAGGCAGTAGGTTAGTTGCCAAACATGGTCCATTTTTTGAAGATGGGTGAGTGCCTTGTAAATTTAGATTCAACAAAGAGAAGGTACTACATATTGGAATCTATTCCTTTTGTGCTGATTAAAGAGGTCCTTTTTAGAAAGGATCATAAAGGTCTTCTCCTTAGATGCATTGATTCAAAGAAAGTAGCAGATGTCTTACATGAACTCCATGATGGACCTTATAGATGTCATTTTCCTCTAGGACTACTGCTTTCAAGATCACAAGGGCTAGGTATTATTGCCCATATGTTTTTAAGGAGAGTCATGATCATGTGAGGAAATGCATGAAATGTGCCATGTTTGTAGGCAAGGAGAAGCTTTTAGCTTTACCCCTCCAACCAATCAAGCTAGACCAACCTTTTGTCAAATAGGGCATTGACTTCATAGGCCTAATTAACCCCCCATCTAGTGCAGGCCACAAGTGGATAATCTCTGCAACTGATTATTTCACCCAGTGGAATGAAGCCATTGCATTAAAGGAAGCTAATGAGACTATTGTCCTGAACTTCTATGATGATATCATACACAGGTTTGGCATTCCTTATTCAATTACATATGATGATGCACTTTCCTTCACAGGATTGAGACTCATTGAATGGGAAACTAGGCATGGTATTTGCCTCAATACTAGTTCTAATTATTACCCCCAAGGTAATGGTTTAGCAAAGTCTACTAATAAGAATCTGATCAGGATTATTAAAAATACTTTGCAAGAAAATAAAAGAGATTGACATTCTAAGCTGAATTTTTCCTTATGGTTAGATTGGATCACTCCAAAAAGGATCATTAGGAACTCCCCTTATATGTTATTCTATGGAAAAGAGGCTAAGTTTTCCATCTCAACTAAGTTACCAGCTCTAGAACTTGCTACTCAACTTTTTCTCTTTGAAGGAGACCCCTTGCAGGTACGCTATACTCAGCTTATGGAGTTGGAAGAATGTAGAGATAAAGCTATGAAAACCATGGAGTTTCAGCAAATGCAAACCAAGAAGAGCTTTGACAAGAGAGCCAGATCAAGAAGCTTTAATGTTGGAGACATAATCCTCAAGTGGGATGAGTTCAGATCTAGGCCTTGCAGGCATAGAAAGTTTGATTCATTTTGGGGAGGCCCATTTGTGATCACAGAATGCAAAGAGCATAATGATTTCCAACTCTCAACTCTTGAAGGAGGAATCTTTCCAATCTTTGTCAATTGCTTTCACCTCAAGCCTTGTTTTGAGGTTTCTCCTACCTTGTAATTATTATTATTTTTTTGTTGCTTTTTATTTTGCTTTTAAGTTAGTTTTCCTTCTTTCCTCAAAGTTCTTGTGCATAGTTAGTTTGTTCAACTTGTATATAGCCCTTTTACTATTTTAGTTTGTTGTTTCCTCCTCTTGGTTTCAGTCCTCCTGATTCCCAGAGGTCACTTTTTGTGCTTATGCAGACTCCTTTCCCAATGGAATGTCATAAGGTCACTAGTTTTATATGTCTTGTAGGCTGACATCCAGCCGGAATCATAAAAAATGTTACCCAAATTTCCCATCCTGTCAAAATTTGGCTACAAGTGGAGTAAATGTGGCTCCCACAAGGATAGAGCCCAGCCTATATTCTTTTTGTTCATGTTCCTGGTCTTTGTCATTGATCTCCATATTTTCAGGCATGGTCATAAGTCCTTGTTCTTTCTAGGTCTAGAAACCCTAAGTCTTTGAGCATTCATGTTAAAACCCTAACTCTTATGTGACTTGTTCTAATTTCATGTTACTTTTTCAAATGACTTAAGTGTCTCTTTTTCCATGTGTGCTTTAACCTCCTTGTCTATCTCTCAATCTTGAAATGAAAAAGAATATGCCCTTTTTATCTAGAGATCAAGCGCAAGCTATTGATATGGTTTTGTTCATGTTCAAATCGGAGGGCCAGTGCTAGATCTCGAAATGAAATGGTCATGTCAACTAAGTTCTGGAGATCACACACATGTCGTCAATCATGTTTTAATCTTATAGATGGCGCTAGATCTAGAAGTAGACCAAGGGTTAGTGATAAAATTTAGAGATTCAGTGATCCCTTTATCTCCTGATCTCCAGATAAACCCGAGTCAAGATCAAGATCTAGTTGAGTTCTATTCAGTGATTCAGAGATAAAGACTCAGATATAGACATGTGTTCATGATCAGGTTCTAATCGGTTGATGTGTGCTAGATCTCTGAATTAAACCATGGTTAGGCTAGGGACTTGGAGATTGTGAGAAATGCTCAGTCGCATGATCTCGAAATGAATCAAAGTTAAAGTGAATTCTATCAAGTTCAAGTTCTGGATCTTTGATCATTTTCTAATCTCACGACTATCACTAGAACTCGTGATAAACTTAGGGTTAAATCAAACATTGTGAGATCTAGAGAAGGCCTTTGTCACTGAGTCTCTAGAGATATACCCAAGTCAAGGCATTTAAAGTCAGGTTTAGTTCAGAGTTTGCAAAGATAGAATATGAACTGTTGATCAAGATCAAATCTTGTGGTTAGCGCTGAATTGCTAGATAAATTTGTGTCAGATATTTCTATTCAGAGACTCAGCACAAGCCGTTGATCGAGTCTTGATCTTGTGGTTGTCGCCAAGTCTCAAAATAAACTTAGAGTTAAAGAATGGATTTGGAGATTTAGACATAGCTTTATCTCTAAATCTCATAATGGAACCAGGGTTAAGACCAGGATCTAGCAACTTGGAGATAGAAGGATTTCAGGTACTCAAGGTTAAAGATGATTCAGAGGCAAGTTAGAGGCAAAGATCAGACAAGAGATAGATCCAATGGTCAGTGTTAAGCCCCAATGACCAAGATGCATGACAGATATCTTTGAGGCATTGCGACTACATGCCACGTGTCCAGATCAGATCTAAAGTTAGTGATGAAGGTAAGATAAAGGTAAGGAAAGTTTGTGAAGATCTGATGGTGGGTGTTATGGCTCGAAGGTAAAGATGAAGATGTATAGTATTTGAGGCATCACACCTGCATGTCGCGTGGAAAATCAAATCATGTGCTCGCAGGTAACTTAAAATAGATTGACAGTGTTGTTTTAAAGTCAGTAAAGTTTCAAACTTGGGCCGTAGATCGAGCATTCCGCACCACATGTGACTGTTTATATTCAAATTCAAATATTTAAATGTCATTCTCAGGGTTTTCATGGTGGAAAAGTGTTCCAAATTCAAGAGAGGGTAGATGGATCGATTTGATCTCTCTGCTCAAATTTATGCCGAAGTGGGATATTTTCAAGGCTAATCTAATCAACTGAGATATTTCTCAAATGCATTAATGGACAGACAAGACATTTTTAGGGTTTCTGCATTGCATAATATATATCTATTATAACCCTAATTCTACCCTAATCTAATCAATGAATTGACTCCCAAGCCTGTGTGTATAAGTAGTTTTTTGGTCTTTTCTAGACAGGTTCGAATTATGTAAGGATTTTCTGTGAAATTTTCTCTTTCCTTAAAATTTTCATGTGTCTTTAATTCACAGTCTTCCAAGGCTTATGTAGGACTTTCTGTGTTATTTTTCCTACCCTCAGGTTCTCATGTGTTTTGGGATTCTTTTAGAAGCATAATATACTGGCTGAGTATTGAATAAGTTGTGAGTTATCCCAAGTTTTTTATTTCTTTTTTGCATCTTTGTGTACTATTGTGGATGATTTAATAAGGCTAATCTTGTGGATTTTGTTCATCCCTTGTTATCTTTGTCTTGTTCCTATGCCTATTTTCTAGAGTGGATATTTCTTTGCAGATCATAGTCTATGTCTATCCCCTTGGATATGTTATTGTTTGTGAAATCTTCTTTTTCCTTGAATAACCTCTTTTCATTTTAGACCTCTCTATGAAACACTTTTTGCAAACCTATCTAGGAAGTTATACTTGCATTTATTCAGGAATTTCATGCTAGTTATTGGCCATTATATTGTGATTCATGTCACTTTTGGTGCATCACCTTGTAGGTTAAAGTTTTCTTTATTTACCTTTCAGCTCTCCTTCTTCCCCTTTTCCTCCCAAGTTTACTTTTCATATTTAAAGAGCAAAAAATAGATGATTCTCCAATAGGAACCAACCTAGAATCTGGAGGTTTCACTTCAGTTAGCATAGGTCCCACAACCTGGAAGTGATTCCCATGTTATATCAGATCATTAGGCTCAAGCAGTTAATAGGGTGCAAAATTGGTGTATAACAGTAACTCTAGATTACAAAGGCAAAATGGTGAACACGTGGATGCCATGAGCTCAAAAATTTTGATGATATGTGGGGATGGATTAAAGCAATAGTTTTAAGAGAGTGGTATTGGCACATCTCATTTTAAAAATATTTCTTCTTTTTTGGGTCATAACGCTTTCCAACAAACTCTACTTATTTTTCAGAGAGACATCCTTGAGAGAGCACAACTGGTGTAATCTTAAGGTAAGTCGCTTGCCACAATATCAACAAGGTTTATATGTAGTCGGCCAAATCACTTTTTCAGTTACATGTCCATGATGAAAAGTAAAACTTAAAGCATGAGAAAATACATCAAGCAATATAAATATTAAGGAAAATAAATCCTTGTGGAAACTACATGCAAAAGAAGTTCTACGCATATTGTGAGACCCAATTTCAAATACGAAAATTTTAAAATGGTACCTCTATAGATACACTCACCACTAGATATTTCCTTTTTAGTTTTACTTCATCGATTTCCAAATGGAACGAGTGGTATCTAGAATAATCAATTCATGTTTACAAGTTGAGATTTACTACATGTACCAATGATGTCATTTGCTTGATCAATATGACTTGATTTAATATAGATTAAATGTCTTGGTAAGCTAAATAATATCTTAAGTCCTTTCTAATTATCCATATTACATAATTACATTATCAAATGTGCTCCAACTCTATGACTTTTCATTTATCAATAAGATAACATTGTTAGGTTTAATTTATCCAATCTTCTAAAAATAGATTAATAGTAGTTATAAAAGGGACGCTCCTGGAACCATATCATTTTTTCACTAAGCTTGTTGACCAAGCGCTCTAGGTACCCCTTCCGCCTGTTCCTCTTCAATAAATTCTTCAACGCTCGCATAAACAGTATGTTGATGGGTATGTAACGTATTTATTAAATACAAGTTACCAAAAAATAACTCGATTTAATTAATTTCTCCAAGTAAATTACCTAACTAGTTCTTTGTGGTAACCTATTTACATCTTGAGTTTACTTAGGACTTAAGTTAATTTGCCTAGGTGGCATTCTAGAAGTTCCTTATAATGGGTCATATTTCATTGTTTTCTTTTGGTCACATAGCATTTAATAATTGCATCAAGCATTTAATGTTTGTCAATGGTAGTTGTCATCCTATCTCATCAACTTGTCAATATAAACAAGACCTCTCTTCTACATTTTGTATGATCATTATCATTTCAATCAATCTTGTATTGTTGAAGTAATATTTCTTGTCATTCTCTCTTGTGGAAGTTGTTTTGGTCCTTTAGGCATCATTGGGGTATTCTAGAGTCACCTAATTACTCTAACATGGTATTAGAGCTCCAAATCTAAAAACTCCTTCCTTTGAGAGTTGTGTTTTAGATTGATTTATTTTGGTGCAGTTTGAGACAAAGAGGGCATGAAAATTGTGTTCAGATGGTTGATCCAATGTATTTTGACAACAAATTTGCCTATTCTCATAAAAATTTATTTCTAAAACAAAAAAAATCCCAGAGTGGCCTTAAAACCCCTCTTGAGATTCCAAGGTACAAAACTTTATTGTTAAGTTTCATCAAAAAATTTGTGTTGTATGTTTTGGTGAAATATTTTTTATTGGGTGCATATTTGGGTGTACCATATCATATGTTGTAGGCATATTGTATATCTGTTTCATGGGCATTATTTTATTGGCCCACTTGGCCCTTATTTATGTCATCTTTATATTGTTTTATGAGTCACTATTGTAAGGGAAATAAGATCAATTGATTGTCAAACACATATCTCCCTTGTTGTTTAGAACCTTATTTGGCTTGGGTTGTGGCATAGTGGAGAATTTCATTGTTAATTGAATCTTGGGGTTCCATTACTTAACCAACATTGAGTTATCGAGCTCAAATCTTTATATGCCAAACTACCTATACTTTCCTGTAGGTGGTGTACCTTTCTTTTTTGTAGATTACTATTTTACCAACTACCAAGTCACTTTGTATGGTTGGCTTGTACTTGTTGGTTGACTTTATTTACAAATGAGTGTTATCTCCCTACCAGTCCATATATTATTTATTGTAGATATGGAGCAATGTGTTATCATTGATGTTAACCTATGTGATGTAGGAACATCTTGGGATCATTGCAATCTTGCATGAACCAAAGACATATGATTTTTCTATTCCTAGTCACCAGTTGTTGTGTGAGTTTTTATGTTCTTGGTCACCAGTTGCAGTGTTTTTTGATGCGGTCGAGTTCTTTAGATCCTTAGTGGTTGTGATCATGGATTTGTATTCTATAGATCATTAAGAATATTTTCCTATGATAGAAAATCATTTGGAGTATCGCACCTAAAGTTCTGATAGATTCTTTGGTTGTGTTTTGAATATACTCTTCATATTATTACACCAGTTAGTGTTTGAATCGTTGGATGGATTTCCTTTCTCAGTGGTGTTTATGACTCATCTTCCTATGTGGCTATGTGTTTGGCCGACCTGTTTGTATCATCGCTCCTTGAAATTTAATCAATGGATAATATCTTTTAGATCTGAGGCCGACTGGGGAGTTAGTTAGTAACACATTTTGTTTTCTTGGGGAATGTAATCTTGGGACGACTTGTTAGGTCACGATCATGTATTTAAGTTGGATCTTGGTCCTTATTTAGGGTAGAAGACTGGAGGTTGGAAGTAGTGAGTTAGTTTTTATAGAAAGGTGTTTACAGTCGTAGGTCAGGAAGATAATTAAGTTCTTTTTTATAAGTCCCTAGCATTTTTGAGTTGGGCATACTGACTGCTATTGACAAGCTTTGTAATTGTTTTACCTATTAATGGAAATATTGTATGTGTGTTCCATACTCTAGATCGGTGTGTTCTCTCATGAATTCTCTTGGTTTATGTTGTGTAAATCTTGCTGCAATGTTGGACTGTTCATATCTTTGCAGCCTCCTACCTTGGTTGCATCAAGTGGTATCAGAGAAAGGTTTTCGATTGCGGTGAATAGATCTTGTCTCCTGAGTGTGCGGTTCCTGATTTGTTTTTTCGTGGGGTAGCAGAATAAGGATCTAACCCATGGTTGCAGAGGAAGATGTTAGTCAACTGATGGAGATGATGATGAAGATCGAGATCAGAGATATACAAGATTGTAGAAAGAATTAGATCAGTTGTTATTTTTTCATTGATGTCAAGCAATTGATTTCTGGTTCATATTGAATTTTCCATATCTTTCAGAGTTGATTTAATTGGGCAATAGATAAAGATCATACAATGATAAGATCACCTTGAGATAATTCATTTCTATTTTATCAAGTCATTAAAGAAGATTGGGAAAGTTGGTAAGACTAAAGAGTTAAGTTACCGAGCAGAGAGAGTCTGTTGGTAAAGGGTTATGAAAGTCGGTCAAGACACCGAGATATTGAAGCACTGAGCAGTGCATGTTAGTCACTGAATCGAGAGTTAGTTGCTGAGCATAATAGATGATATAAACAAGGATAAGAACACATTTAATGTAATGCTACAATGATATGGAGGATTCCAAGAATGAAAAGGAAGTTGGTTACAAGATCTATGCATGGGAAAATTCAAGGAAGAAATCTATGGTATAGATTAAGCGGCAAAAGTGAAGGTTTTATTTCCAAGAAAAGTGCAAGTTCTGAGGTGATGCAAAAGTGGCTAACCGAGTTTCAAGTTCATTGAATTACTTCAAAAATTTAATCTAATGGATGAGGGTGATTGAAGGAAAACCTAATCAAGAAGATTAAAGGGAAAAAATAGAGTCTATTTAAAGGATAAATTCAAAGAACAACTAGCAAGTTGAAGTTTTGAAGTGCTACCGAGTGATGTAGTGAAGAGAAAAGAAGTGATAATATGAGTCTAAGAGAAGAGATTGATGAAGTTTTGATGCCATTAGTTAGAGAGCGCATAAAGGTACCTGATGAAGCAATATGAAGTTGTAGTTTTACATATCATTTTACATATTGTTACTTATTTTCATTTGTAATTGCAAAATCTCTTAACGAAGTGGACTTAGCAGTCTTATTGAAAAATCCTTGAGAAATGTGACATTCTAAAAGAGTGTTCAAAGCCCTCTAACCAGGCCACTCCTAATAGGGTGAAGATCTTAACGGGTTTGAGGTAAATCCCCTAACAGGGTCACATTTAACAAATCTGTCTTATAATCTTTAACAAGATAAGCTTTTAACTGAGCATACTTCAGAAGAGTATTTTTCATTTGTGGGTGACAAATCCCACAAATTTTTTTCCCAAATTGGGTTTCCTCATTAAATTTTGTGGAAAATGTGTTGAATGATTCATGTGCATGTTATTTACTGTTTATGCAAGTTATTGTTTAAGTTATTGAAGATATTTGGTGATTCAGTTGTTGTTGTTTATCCTATTGAGTTAAATCAGAGTTAAGTTTTTAAGTTTAAAGTGTCATAGTTTTCATATTCACCCCTCTCTACATAATCCAACAATTGGTATCAGAGCTAAGTACTGTAAGAGATAAGTTTAAAATTCTTAAGTTAAAGATTTGAAGATGTATAAGAGGGAGGGATCTAAGTTGAATAAGGATAACTTCTCTACATGGAAAAACTAAATGAGGTTGCGCCTATCTAGTATTGGATATTATGCGGTATATTATGTTGACAATGACTATACACCACCGGCAACTGGTCCTTTGACAATTGAGAAGATAAGAGAAAAACAAGCCCACACACAAGCAATGATTGAGATATCATCTACTCTCACCGATCTACAATTCAATGACATTATAGGATGTGATACAACAAAGTAGATGTGGGATAGGATTGAATTGATACATGGTGGAGATCGACATGTTATGAAGGCAAAAGTTGAAAGCTTAAGAGGGAAATTTGATTCTATGAGAATGAAAGAAGGAAAAAATGTTACACTATACAACACTAGACTAAAGGAAACTGTGAATGCTATTAGAGGTGCTAGAGGACAAATAACTGAAGAAGATGTGACAAGAAAACTATTGAGGACATTGTTACCTATGTATGCCATCCGAGTGTCTGCAATACAAGAACTAAGATCTATTCCTTAGATGACTGTTTCACTGGATGCTACCATTGGTAAGTTGATTACTTTTAGCTTAATGATTTTGGTAATAGTTTACCTGCTACTACTAGGATTGAGTCTGCATTTAAATCATCTTTGAAGATTGGAAGTTCTAGGGAGTCTAGACCTAGTGATGGTTCTGCAAGTAGTGCTATTGAAATATTATATAGCTCTAAGACTGAGTTAGAAGAACTGTATGGTGAAGATGAAGAAAATGAAAGAAAATTTGAAGCTCTGCTAGCTACAAGACTACAAAGAGGTAAAGGAAAGTATCGAGATAAGATACCCTTGAAATGTTTTAAATGCAATAAGATTGGACATATTGCTTCTAGATGCCCTAACAATGACAATGATGAGAAGAAAGATAACTGAGATGAGAACAAAAGAGAAAAAATATTTAAGAGATTCTGAGATTACAAAAATAAAGGTAAGAAGTCATGTCATATTGCTAATGAAGGACTAACTGATGATGACATAGATGATGATGTCGAAGAATAAGTTGTTTATGTTGCCATCAAGGACAATTATGATGAATAAAAGCAAGAAGAAAAATCCCTAATATCACATGTAAGCAAAAATGATACCTGGATTATAGACAGTGGGTGTTCACACCACATGCCTGGTGATACACTTAAGTTTATCAATATGGAAGAACATGATGGAGGATATGTTAGATTTGGTATTGATGCTCCATATCCTGTGAAAAGTAAAGGCTCTATAATTTTTTTAAATAATAAAAGATGTGATGATGTATATTGGGTTGAAGGATTAAAGTACAATTTGTTGAGTGTGGCACAACTAAACAATTCAGGTCATCGACTAGAATTTTAGTATGGGAAGGTAAAATTATTTGATCGGAAAGGAAGTCTGATTGTCACTAGAGAAAAATCTAAACGTAACTTATTTTACCTTGATACATCTATCATGAGTTGGTTGTATGCTAAAGTTGAATATGCATGGTTATGACACAAGAGGTTGTGTCATGTAAATTTTGACAATCTAATTAAAGTGAACAAAAAGAATAGAGTAAGAGGTCTACCGAGATTAGAGAAACCTGGGACTCTCATGTGCAAGGAATGTCAAGTTAGAAAAATGACTAAGTCAAGTTTTACAAGTAAGTATTATGTTACACAAGGAATTTTGGACTTAGTGCAAACTAACCTATGTGGACCAATGAGAACACAAAACTACTATAGTGATAGATATTTCATTCTGTTTGTTGATGATTATTCTAGAATGATATCTGGCATGTTTTTAAAAGAGAAATATGAAGCTTTACAGATGTTTAAGTGGTACAAGGCAAGATTGAAAAGGAGACTAGAAGAAAACTGAAGTGTCTGAGATCTGACAAAGGATGAGAGTTTACTTATGAAGATTTTATACTCTTCTGCAATAAACATGAAATAAAGAGACAAATGTTTGCACCAAGGACACCACAGTAGAAGGGTATAGCTGAAAGTAGATCCATTGTGGATTGTGCGAAAACACTAATGATTGAGAAGGGTTTTTCTCAAAATTATTGGAGAGAAGCAGTCAACACTGCTGCTTATACACTTAACTGAGTACAATTGAAGAAAGGTACACACAAGACACCATATGAGATTTGGTATGATCACAAACTTAATGTGAGTTATTTCAAAGTATATGGAAGTAGATGATATATTATTAAAGATGCTACAGATGGTAAGTTTGATTCTAAAGGAGACGAGGGAATATTATTAAGATATTCTACAAAGAGAAAAGCTTACAAATGTCTTAACAAATCTACTAACAAAATTGTAGAAAGTGCAAATCTGAGAATTTATGAATTTGTAGAGAGAAATGATGAGGACAATGAGAAGGAACTCGAAGATTATCAGATATTTGTATATGTTCAACCATATGTTCCTGATACCTTACCGAATGCACAAAGTGAGGAGGAAGATGAAAAGAGAGAACTACCACTGAATGATAGAAATGACGTTCCACCGACCACCAAGCTTGTTCTAGCCAAGTATGTCAGGAGACACCACTCACTGAGTAAGATAATTGCAGACAAATATGCGGGAATTATGACAAGAATCAAGGTAAGAGAAAATGCATGCTTAATTTCTGAATTAGAACCAAGAAGAGTTAAAGAAGCATTGGAAATTGAAGACTGGGTTACAGAAATGAAAGAAGAGTTGGATCAAATTGTAAAGAATAAGACATTGACTTTAGTACCGAGACCTAAAGATAAAAATGTTATTGGTATGTACTATATGGAATTTTAGAAATAAATTGAATGAGCACGAAGATGTAGTGAGAAACAAAGCAAGATTAGTTTGCAAGGGATATGCACAAGAAGAAGGAATTGACTATGATGAAAATTTTGCACCTGTTGCTAGATTAGGAGTTAGAACTCTACTAGCATATGCATCTTACAAAGGATTTAAATTCTATTATATGAATGTCAAGTCTACATTTCTTAATGATATTCTTGAAGAAGAAGTTGATATAGAACAACCTGAAGGATTTGATGAGAATACTAACAAGGACATGGTATGCAAATTGTACAAGGCACTATATGGTTTGAAACAAGCATCCCGAGCTTGGTATGAAAGATTACATGCACATCTTATCGAGATTGGATTTCAAAGAACTATTGATAATAGTAATGTTTATCTGAAATGTGATAGTACTAACAAGATTTTGATTGCTGAGATATTTGTTGATGATATTGTTTTTGGAGGCAATAACACATTATGTAGATATTTTGCTGAATAAATGAGAAAGGAATTTGAGATGTCCATGATTGGAGAGATTAAATTCTTTCTTGGACTACACATTCAAAAAGTAAAAGATGAGATCTACATTACACAATCAAAGTACATCAAAGAGATCCTAAAGACCTTTGGGATGGAAGACTCAAGACGGGTTGGAACACCAATGATCATTGGTTGCAAGCTATCAAAGGAAGATGAGTCAAAGGAAGCAAAAGAGACACTCTATCGATCAATGATTGGTAAGCTACAATATGTTGTTCATAGAAGACCTGATATAGCTCATGCAGTTGGTATTGTTGCTAGATTTTCTGCCAATCCAAAGGATTCACATATGTCTGCAGTGAAAATGATATTTGGATATCTGAAAGGAACCGAGGAATTTGGTCTACTATACAAGAAAGGAGGAACTTTTGAGTTAACAATGTACACTGATGATGATTGGGCTGGAGACATCGATGATAGAAAAAGTACAAGTGGAGGAGCTTTCTTTTTAGGAGAAAGACTAGTTACATGGCTGAGTAAAAAGTAGAGTTGCATATCACAGTCTATTGCCGAGGCTGACTATGTTCCTGCAGCTATGAATTGTGCAAACATTGTATGGATTAAACAACTACTAGAAGGTATGCAAGAGGAGATTACCAATCCAGTTACTATATTTTGTGATAAAAAAAAGTGCTATAAACATATCAAATAATCCGGTAATGCATTCTAAGACCAAGCACATATCTATCAACTATCATTACTAGAGAGAGCAAGTTCAAGACAAGAATGTGATGTTGGAGTATGTGAGCTCAAAGGAGAAATTAGCATATATATTCACGAAGCCACTACCGAAGGATTCTTTTGAGTATCTTCGAGGAAAATTAGGGGTCCTACCCCTATCCAACATTCAATAGAGAAAGATGCATGCTGCATCAATTCTAGGACTCAATCGAATATCTATTTTGTGAGTTGATGCTAGTGTTCACACTTTAGGTGTTTCCTGAAGTTGTGTCAAGTAATTCTGTATGCAAAGAGTTATCAGTACATGCAAGGTATGATCCACTGCCTGAACAAGTATTCAGGAGTATGAACCTTTGGCATTTTTGTCAAAGAGGGAGAATGAATAATTGATGAATATAGAGATTAAGGGAGAATGAATGATTGAAAGAACAGAAAGAGGGAGAATATGCATAAAGATGTTAAGAGACAATGGACATAGAGAAAGAACAAGATCAAACAACTCAGAGGGAGTAAAGACAAAATAAAGATGAACAATGTTTCCATCAATGCCAAAGAGGAAGATTGTTACTCAACTGGTGGAGATGGTGATGAAGACCGAGATCAGAGGTATACAAGATTGTATAAATAACTAGATTAGTTGTTATTTTGTCATTGATGTCAAGCAATTGATTTATGGTTCATATTGAATTTCCATATCTTTCAGAGTTGATTTAATTGGGAAATAGATAAAGATAAGACAATGATAGGATCATCTTGAGATATTGGTGTCTACTTTATCAAGTCGGTAAAGCAGATTGGGCAAGTTGGTAAGACAAAAGAATTAAGTTACCGAGTAGAGAGAGTCTGTCAGTAAAGGGTTATGAAAGTCGGTTAGGACAGCAAGACATTCGAGCACCAACCAGTGCATGTTAGTCACCGAACCAATAGTTAGTTGCTGAGCATAAAAATGTTAGAAACAACGATAAGAACACATTTAATGCAATGCTACAATGATCTAGAGGATTCCAAGAATGAAAAGGAAGTTGGTTACAAGATCTATGCATGGGAAAATTCAAGGAATAAATCTATGGTATAGATTAAGAGACAAAATTGAAGGTTTTATTTCTAAGAAAAGGGCAAGTTCTGAGGTGATGCCAAAGCGGCTAACCGAGTTTCAAGTTCACTGAATTAGTTCAAAAATTTAATCTAATGACTGAGCGTGATTGAAAGAAAAACTAATCAAGAAGTTTAAGAGGAAAAAACAAAGTCTATTTAAATGATAAATTTAAAGAACAAATGGATGGCAAGTCGAAGTGTTGAAGTGCTACCGAGTGATGCAGTCAAGAGAAAAGAACTGATAATTTGAGTCTAAGAGAAGAGATTGATGAAGTGTTGATGACAGTTGTCAGAGAGTGCATAAAGGGATCTGATTAAGCAAGAGGTAGTTGAATTTTTATAGATCATTTTACATACTATTGCTTATTTACATTTGTATTAATAAAATCTCTAAACCGAGTGGACTTAACAGTCTTATTGTAAAATACTTGAGAAAGGTGACATTCTAAAAGAGTGTTCAAAGCCCTCTAACCAAGCCACTCCTAACATGGTGAAGATCTTAATGGGTCTAAGGTAAATCCCCTAATAGGATCACATTTAACAAATGTGTATTGTAATCTTTAATAGGATAAGCTTTTAACCAAGCATACTTCAAAAGAGTATTTTTATTTGTTGGTGTCAATTCCCATAGAGGTTTTTTCCAAATTGGGTTTCCGCATTAAATTTGGTGTCAAATGTGTTGAATGATTCATGTGCATGTTATTTACTGTTTATGCAAGTTACTGTTTAAGTTATTGAAGATATTTGGTGATTCGGTTGTTGTTGTTTATCCTACCAAGTTGAATCAGAGTTAAGTTTTTAAGTTTAAAGTATCATAGTTTTTTTATTCAACCCCCTTTCAGTAATCCAACAGAAGCATCAGAGATAGCTAGGAGAGTTGTTAGAGGTGGAAGAGGTGCATACCCTAATGTTGTTGAGATCTTGAGATAGATTGTTGCCAGATTGGAGGCGGTTGAAGTGACCCAGAGCAGAGGTCGACATATTGAAGAAGTAAGTGATCTGTTGAAGAGGAATTTTAAGAACAAGTTGAAGGAGAAGCTCCAGAATGAATTGAAGTGGATCAAGAGAAGAAAGGTTTATTAGGGATCTTACCAGGTTTAATACAAGACCACATTTTAATCCACTATATTATAATGGTTGACTGGATGCAAATGAGTTGTTGGATTGGATCTCAGTTATAGACAAATATTTTCATTTTGAAGGTACTGATGAAGACAATAAGGTAAAGTATGCTTGTACTAAGTTAAGAGATCATGCTTCACTTTGGTGGGATCATATATAGAATGAGAGGAAGAGTAGAGGTAAAGAGAAGATCAAATCTTGGGATAGGATGGTGAAGAAAATGAAGGAAAAGTTCTTACCCTCTGATTATCAGGTCAGTTTGATCAGAAGATTGCAGAATTTGAGATAAAAAGATATGAATGTGAAATAGTACACCGAGGAGTTTTATAAGTTGGATATCAGATCTGGCTTTAAAGAGGATGAATTAGGGAGGGTTTCACAATACTTCAATAGTTTAAGGATATCAATACAATAAGAGCTTAGTATGATCAAGATTGGAGTGTGGAAGATACTTGCTAGTATGCCCTAAAAGCTTAAGACAAGTTGAATAGAAGACAAAAAAAATGACAAATAGGTAGAGGTGGAAGATTCCATAGAGGTAGGGGTGGTAGATCATTGGTGACTCTGATAAAGGGAAGACATAGGAGAAGATTCCTAAAAGGAATTCTTACAGAGGTGGTTATAGGAATGAAGGCTACCAGAGAGATGATAAAAAGGTGTTTAAGGGCACTAGTTTCAAGTGTGTTGAAGAAGGTCATAGGGCCTTTGAATGCAAACAAGGTGGATCTGAAAGAAGGATTGAAAGAAGAAAAAGAACAACTCTTGTGGAAGAAGAGGGATCTTATGAATTAGTTAAAAATAATCAGGCTGAAAAGGGAGAGACATTGATCATGAGGAGAACCTTGTACCATGATGAAAAAATGGAGGACTCTTGGAAAAGAAAGAACTTGTTTCGAACTAGATGTCTTGTTGATGGTAGTAGTTCTAATAATTTGGTATCTGAGGAAATGGTAGACAAGTTGCAGTTGCAGAGATCGAAACATTCCAAACTCTATGAGGTTGCATGCATAAAGGATGATCATAAGGTGTTGGTAGGTGAACAATGTTGGGTTAAGTTTAAAATAGGGAAATATCATGACGAAGTGTTGTGTGATATATAACCTATGGATGTATGTCATGTTTTGTTGGGTAGAACTCGGCAATTCGATAGACATGCTATACATGATGGAAGAAGAAATACCTATACTTTTGTGGCTAATAGTATGAAACAAAGATCGATGCCTTTGAAGCAATCTTTTAAAGGGGAAATTTCTCCTAGTAATAGGATTTTCATGGTTGATGGAAGGAAATTTCTGGAAGGTATGAGACATGAGAATGTTTGTTTTGAAATTGTTCCAAAGAAAACTAAATATGTAGATATGAACAGTGAATACCTTGAAGAAATTAAGGACATGTTGGATGAGTATGCAAATGTGATTTTAGATAATGTACCTGATGGTTTGTCACTGGCTAGGAGTATTAGTCATTGCACAGATCTAATTCCCGGAGCTAGTTTTCCTAATAAAGAAGCTCACTGGTTGACACCAACAGAGAATGAGGAGTTTAATAGACAAGTACATGAGTTATTTCTAAAAGGATTAATCAGAGAAAGTTTGAGTCCCTGTGATTTTTCAGTATTGGCACCTAAGAAGAATGGACAATGGAGGATGTGTACAGACTCTAGAGAAATAAACAAGATTACTATCAAGTATCAGTTTCCTTTACCTAAGATGGATGACATGATGGATTTCTTAAGTGGAGCTAAGTATTTCACAAAGATTGATTTGAAGAGTGGTTATCATCGAATCAGAATAAGAGAAGGTGATGAATGGAAGACTGCCTTTAAGACTAAACAAGATTTGTATGAGTGGTTAGTAATGCCTTTTGGTTTGTCTAATGCACCAAGTACTTTCATCATGAGGCTGATGAATGAGGTGTTGAAGGAATTTTTGGGTAAGTTTGTCATTGTTTATTTGGATGATATTCTAATTTTCAGTAAAGAAAAGAGGAACACCTGTTGCATGTAAGGCAAGTATTACAGAGGTTAAGAGAGGAGAAGTTGCTGATAAATTTGAAGAAGTGTACTTTTATGAAGAATGAGCATGTATACCTTGGATTTATGATTTTTGCTGAAGATTTGAAGATGGATCCTGAGAAGGTTAGAGCAATTTTTGAATGGCCTGAACCTGAAGGTGTTAGTGAGGTAAGATCATTTCATGGCTTGGAAAGTTTTAATAGGAAGTTCATAAGGAATTTTAGTTCTGTTTGTAATGCTATGACTGAGACTATGAGGGGAGATAAGAAGGAATTTAGATGGACACATGGAGCACAAAGGAGCTTTGATTCTTTGAAGCAAAAGGCAATTGAACAACCTATGTTAGCACTACCAAATTTTAGTAAAGTATTTTAGGTTGATTGCGATGATAGTGGAAGTGCAATCAGAGCATTACTGAGTCAAGAATGTAGACCGGCTACTTACTTTAGTAAAAGGTTGAATGATGCACGAAGAAAGTATTTTGTGTATGATCAAGAATTTTATGCTATTGTTCAAGCTTTGAATAAGTGGAGACATTACTTTTTGCCTAACGAGTTTGTGTTGTATACCGATTATCAGGCTTTACAGTGTTTGCATAGTCAGAGTAAGTTGAATCTGAGACATATGAGATGGGTTGAATTCTTATAGAGTTACTCATTTGTGTTGAAGCATAGAAGTAGTAAGTCTAACAAAGTTGCTGATGATCTGAGTAGAAGAAGGAATCTTATGACAGAGATGAAGGTGATAGTGCTTGGATTTAATGAATTGAAGAATTTGTATGAGGAGGATCTCGATTTTGTTGGACCTTGGAAACCTTCTAAGGAACCTTTGGTTACTGGTAAGATTTATTTGTTGGATTATTTCATACAGGATGGATTGTTGTTCAAAGGAGTTGAGATGTGTATACCAAGAGAATCGATGAAGGAAAGTTTGATCAAGGAGAAACATTATGGATGATTAGCTAGACACTTTGGAATTGATAAGACATTGGAAGTTATCAAGGAGCAGTATTATTGGCCGTAGATTCATAAGTATGTTAATAAATTCATTCAGAAGTGCAAGATTTGTCAAGTTGCTAAAGGGAGTAGTCAGAATACTAGATTGTATACATCATTGCCTATACCAGAGAGACCTTGGGAGGAGATTAGCATGGATTTTGTGCTTGGTTTTCCAAACACTCAAAGAAGTAATGATTTAGTGTTTGTGGTGGTTGATATGTTTTCAAAGATGGCTCATTTCATTCATGTAAGAAGACATCATATGCAGTACATATAGCTGATTTTTTTTTCAAGGACATTGTAATATTGCATGGGTTGCCTAAGAACATTGTTTCAGATAGGGATACTAAATTTATTGGATATTTTTGGAGGACTCTTTGGAGGAATATTAAAAAAAAATTGAATTTTAGTTCTACATTTCACCCATAGACTAATGGATATACTGAAGTTGTTAATAGGAGTTTGGGAAATCTGCTGAGATGCTTGGTTGGTGAGAAGGTAGGTAATTGGGATTTGGTTTTGGCACAAATAGAGTTTTCTTATAATAATTAAATGAATAGGAGTATTAGGAGAACACCATTTGAGCTTGTTTATGGTTTCCATCCTAAAGGAGTGACCAAATTGAGGGATATTAGTGTTGAAGAAAAAAGGAGTGCTGAAGCAGAACAGTTTACCGATAATATGAAGAATTCGCATGATAGAGTTAAGCAACATTTGGAAGACATGAATAATAAGTATAAGGAGAGAGCTAATAGGAGGATGAAACATAAGGAGTTTGAAGTTGGTGACGAAGTGATGGTTTTCCTAAGAAAATTTCAATTTTTAGCTGGTACCTATAGTAAATTCAAGATGAAGAAGTTTGGACCTTGTAAGATTTTGAGGAAGTTTGATTCAGGGAATACTTATGAAGTTGAGTTACTGAAGGACATGGACATCTCAAGTATATTCAACATAGCAGACTTGTATGAATATCATGGATCAGATAACAATGAGGGTGATGGATGAGAGAGTGCAGTACAATATCCTAAGAAGTAGAAGGAAGAGGTTGAACAGATCTTGGATACCAGAATTGGTTGAAGCACTCGAGGAAAGCAATATGAGGAATATCTTGTTTAGTAGAAGAATAGACCGGTTGAGGATTATTCATGGATTTCTTAGGTGGAGTTAAACCACTTTGGTTTTCTTTCATATTAGAAAAGTGAGAGGCTCACTTTTCAAATAACCTCGGGTGTCTGATGCAGGAGCATCTTGTGATCATTACAATCTTGCATCAACCAAAAACATCTAAGTTTTTCTATTCCTGGTCACTGGTTGTTGTGTGAGTTTTTCTATTCGTGGTCACTAGTTGTAGTGTTTTATGTCACAATCGAGTTCTTTAGATCCTCAGCGATTGCAGTCATGCATTTGTGTCCTACAGATCATTAGGAATATTTTCCTATGATAGCAACTCATTTGGAGTATCGCGCCTAAAATTATGATGGATTCTTTGGTTGTGTTTTGAATGTGCTCTTCATGTTCTTACATCGGTCAGTGTCTGAATTGTTGGATGGATTTCCTTTCTCGGCGATGCTTATGACTCATCTTCCTATGCAGCTACGTGTTTGGCCGACCTATTTGTATGATCGCTAGGATTGTAATTTAATCATTGGATAAGATCTTTTAGATCTAAGGCCGACTGGGAAGTTAGTCGGTAACACATTTTGTTTTCTTGGGGAATGTAATCTTAGGCCCAACTTGTTAGGTCGTGGTAATGTATTTAAGTTGGATCTTGGTCCTTATTTAGGGCAAAAGACTAGAGGTTGGAAGTAGTGAGTTAGGGTTTATAGAAAGCTGTTTAGAGTCCTAGGTCAGGAAGATAATTAATTTCTTTGTAATAAGTCCCAAGAATTTTTGAGTTGGGCATGTTGAGTGCAATTGCAGAGCTTTGTAATTGTTTTACCTATTAATGGAAATATTGCATGTGTGTTCCATACTCTAGATCTGTATGTTCTCTCACGAATTCTCTTGGTTTCTGTTGTGTAACTCTTGCTGCAAGGTTGGACTATTCATATCTTTGGACCCTCCTACCTTGGCTGCAATAACTATGATATGATTATTGTAGATATGGAGCATTGGTGATATGAGTTGTATGATAAGTGGTAGTATGTTTTCATTTATATCAACATATGTTTGTATGACTTGAATGTTCATGGTTGGGTATGTTGATCTAATGTTCATGGTTAGATGTCAAATGTGTTGATCTAATGTTTATGGTTGGATGTCAAAATGTATTGACCTGTCTTCAGTGTTTATTGTTCATGGTTGGATGTCAAATGTGTTGATCATACATTTTAATGAATGGATATCAAATATTCTTTGATTGATAGATTGTTGCAGACATGTGAAGTAATGTGAGAGATTGTTTTATTTGAGTACAACTATGTGGTAATGCTCTTTAGTACAGTTCAAAATTACAATGATAACTTGTCAAGTTACAAAGAAATGATCTAAAGCAATAATAGTTTACCTTCCAAGATAAAGACAGTGTTCTGGTCTACATTTTCTACAAGTAGTAAGATTTTGTTTTATGGTTTAGAATTTATGTTCACAAAGTCGAACATATGGTGTATCCAAAGTTTCAAGCCACAATTCCTTTCTCAAAGAAAGAGATAACGGTTCCTCAAACTACACTAAAATAGTATTGATGATCTTAGAGGAGTGCTCCACATTCCATAACACTAAAATATATTATCAAGCGGATTTGAGGATATTATCTTGAGATTATCTAAGCCATATTTTGTTCAAGTTCTCAGAGATACCACAAGTATGCACCTAGTTATTATATCTCAAGACTATATTGATCGATTTACAAATGATGCCAGGATTTTCAATATTTGTTTATTATGTGAGCTCAATTAAATAGGCCAGTGTGAAAAAATGGCATAGGAATTATGTTGAAAGGCATATAACGTAGTTATGAGCTTTGCATAATGGTTCCTGGTCTTTCTGGTACTATTTTTTTACTATAGTGGATGCTTGGAGGGTTAAGTGGTTATTTGTCTAACTTGGAATATTTCTGCCAATGCCTTGTGATTTGAACCAACATGCAAAGGTGTGATAAAGTCTTTTGGGTCATGTTTATCTCTTTCCTTGGTCCAAATTTGCTTCCTGTCCATCGCATAAGTGTTTGGGGCCAACCTCGGTTGATGCACATTTCAGGTCATCATGTTTTATCTTGGTTGACTTGGGGAATGGTGTTGTTGCTTGCAAAGGATATAAATGGAAATAAAATCAATTTTGAGTGTGTGTGGTTGTGAACTGTGTGAATAAATGCTTAATGCATATCAAAAGTAGTGAATTAAAGATATCTACTTTTTAATAAGTCTAGAAGTGTGCTAGAGGAATTTAACCGAAGGTAATTGATTGTTTGTATGCATGGCGGTGGATGCTAAATAGTTTTTTGTGATATTCTAAGGTTGTAGCCTCCTTCTGTAAGTATTTTTATTCTCAATGAGTAGTGAAATCAGACTTTGATTGTAGCCATAAAAATAATATTTCAGGGAGTTGATACTTCCATGGGTTGCAACCCTAAAAAAAAGTTGTAATCTTGTTTTATTTGTAAGATTTCTCTTCATGGTTTTTCCCTTGTTGGGTTTTCCACATAAATCTAGCACATTATCTTGTGCAATTGTATGGAATGTTATGTTCATTCAATGTTACATTATTATAGATATATGAACTAAACGAATTTAACATAATATGCAATGAAAATTTTAAAGGTTTTATTAAGATACTGACTCACCCCCCTCTCAATATCATGTTATGTTCAACAATTGGTGTTAGAGAAAGGTTCCTTTGTAGAAATCCTAACAACTTGAGGAAGATCTTGGATGGCACAAGATGTTTATCACTCATACAAGATGTCTAGGTTTGATGAAACAAAATACAACTTCTGGTAATATTTGAGGATGTACGTCCAACTGACTTCCTTAGGATTTGGGGTTTGGCAATTAGTTAAGATGGTTATACTCCTCCTACTAGTCCTATAACTAATCCAATTGAAATTAAAGCATGTGAGGACTATAAGAAGACCAAAATTGCTATTTTAAGTTGATTGGTAGACCCTAAACTTGTGAAGGTTTGTAATGTCCCGTTTTGAGACTTTACTTGATTTGCCATAAAATTCCCAATCAGAATTTGGATTGCATTTGGAAATAGAAATTTACTTAGCCTTTGTAATGTTATGGAATATCCCTTTGTGGGACTTCTTAGATTTTGCCTATTATTAAATAGATTAGTTGTTCTACTTATCTGTATCATAGAACCCGATGTTACAATGATCGCCAAGACTAGCAACTGTCCCATCGATGTCATCTTTTGTTCAACGTTGCCAAGACTGGTTCTGGGTCTGTTCAAACTCCGATAACGATCAATGCTAAGTCTTCAACACTACCAACTACTTGTCTACCAAACATCTTGCAGTCTCATCGACATCGGTTCATCGCCAAGACTTCTTCGTGTCATATCGACCTGCACTGATCACGACTTCGACAAAACTTTCAGATGTCTCATAAAACCCGATGTTACAATGATCGCCAAGACCAGCGAATGTCCCATCGATGTCTTCTTCTGTTCAACGTCACCAAGACTGGTTCTGGGTCTGTTCAAACTCCGATAACAATCAATGCTAAGTCTTCAACACTACCAACTACTCGTCTACCAAATATCCCTAAGTCTCATTGATATCTGTTCATCGCCAAGACTCTTCATGTTTTATCGACCTACACCGATCACTGTTGAACCTTTAATCTGTTCATCAACAAAACGCCACAATGTCCCATCATTTTGATACTTTCGAAGGGATCCGACCAATAATTTTGAGGCACACTTCCTCAACATTGTTCCACTTGACGAAGAACTTATTGGTATCTCCAGAAAACTCAGAGACTACTGAGGATCATGGGCACCAAGGCTCATCGAACTAGCACACCATTTGAACTTAGTTGTGTTCACATGCTTTGCCAATTGGTATCTCCAGAAAACTCAGAGACTACTGAGGATCATGGGCACCAAGGCTCATCGAACTAGCATACCATTTGAACTTAGTTGTGCTCACATGCTTTGTCAATGCATCTGAGTGTCTACCTTTTCCAGATTAACCTTTCCATCTTCCACCATGTCACGAACAAAGTAATACTATACATCAATATGTTTTGTCTGATATGAAAAGTAGCATTTTTAGCCAAATAAATGGTACTCTGAATGTCACAACATATAGAAATCTACCCTGCATTAAACCCAATATCATAACACAATGCTTAAACCAAACAACATCTTGACAGGCACGAGTTGATGCCATACATTATGCCTCTATAGTAGATAAAGTGACTACAACATGTCGCTTGCTCATCCAACTACTTGCACCACCTTTCATCGTAAACATATATCCACTGGTGGATCTTCTTCTATCAATATCCACTACCCAATCAGAATCCACATATCCTCTAATGCTAACATATCTCTGTGATCCAACTGAGATGCCATGGTAACACCTGGCATACCGAGAAATACCCTTCAGATATCTAAAAACTCTCTTCACATGAGTATCTAATGTGATCTTCTTAGATTATCCATAAACCAACTTAGTACTCCCACTGCTTGGGCAATGCCTAGTCTAGTACAGACCATTGAATACATTAAACTACCAACTGCACTTGCATAAGGTACCTTGGTCATATCCTCCACCTCGGTAGAAAATTTTGGGCAATCTTCAATAGAAAGTTTCATACCCTGCAACACTGGAACAACTAACTACTTGCAATTTGTCATATTGAACCTCTCAAGGATAGTATTAATATACTTACTCTGACTGAGCCTAAGTTTTTTTATTCTTCCTATCCCTTCTGATTTCCATCCCCAAAATGTACCTAGCTGCACCTAAATCTTCCATTTCAAACCGTGTTGACAATTGATATTTTAATTTTGAAATCATAACCTTACAATTCCCAATAAATAACATGTCATCCACATACAGGGAAACACTAAGTAAGCGACCATTCTAGTTTTTAAATACACACAATGATCCAATTTTGACCTTACAAAACCCATTGACAACACAAATGTTTCAACCTTCTAGTACCACATTCTAGGCAAGTGTTTTAGACCATAAAGATATTTCTTTAAAACTTGCAAACCGAAGATTCTTTACCTTTTTCATCAAAGTACTTAGGTTGGGACATATAAATCTCTTCCTCCAAATCACCATGAAAGAATGTTGTCTTCACATCCATCTTCTTGATCTCGAAGTCATATGCAGCTGCAAGTGACAAAAGAAATCTAGTAGATGTCAGCTTAGCTACAAGGGAAAATATTTCTCCATAATCAATTCCCTCTACCTGGGAATAAACTTTTGCAACTAGCCTATCTTTATACTTCTCCACACTACCATCCAGTCAAATTTTCTTCTTAAACACTTACTAACAACTAACTGGTTTTCAACCTTTAGGCAATGACATTAGATCCTAGGTTTCATTCTTCTTTAAAGATGTCATTTCTTCATTCATGGTCTCCAACCAAGAATCTGAAACAGACATTTTAATTGCCTCTTTTATAGTCTCAGGCTCATCTGTGTGAGTTATCAAAGCATAGACACAATTTGAATCAAGCATTGAATATCCAAACCTTTCTGGGGAGGAACCATATCTATCATGTTGTCGCCTTTCCCATGTAGACCTCCTCAATGACTGAGGTGGAGGTTCTTCTTCTTCTTCTTGTTATGAACTTTCAGAGTTTCTTAAGATCTCCTCACTTTCAGGTACACATGGAGTTCATAGTTCCTCCTTTTCTAGAGTTAGATAAATTAAAACTACATATTCCCCTTTCTCTTTCTTTTCTTGAAGGTTTCAGCTCACAAAAGATAGCATTTTTGTTGTACATTACCTTCTCAGTGACTAGATTCCAAAGCTTGTAACCTTCCACACCAATGCCATAGCCAATAAAGATACCCTTTTAACAAATTTGTTTTCTAATTTATATCTATTTACAATAAGCACATATACATATGCCTTACAGCCAAAGACACGAATATGTCTTAGATAGGGCTTCTTACCAGACCATGTTTCCATAGGCATTTTGTCTACTAGCATTTAAGTGGGAGATCTCTTTAACAAATAACATGTTGTAACTATAGCCTCAGACCAGAACTTCTGCTCTAGACCAACACTGCTCAATATGCTTCTTTCCTTTTCCATCAATGTTATATTCAAGCTTTCAACAACTCCATTTTTCTATGGAGCGTAAGGTGTAGTTTTATGCCTCTTAATTCAATGATCTTTGCAATATTGTTCAAAATCTGCAAAATAGGATTCCCCGCCATTATCTGTCTTTAAACATTTAATTTTTCTACTAGTCTAATTTTCAACCAAGTTTTTAAACTCTTTAAACCGACTGAATACTTCTGATTTAGTTTTTAGAAAGTATACAAATGCCCTTCTCAAATAATCATCTATAAAAGAAACATAATATGTAGCTTTTGACAATGAAGGAACATAAACTAGACCAAATACATCAGAGTGAACATAATCCAACAAACAAAAATATTTATGAGGACTAGAATAAAAAGAAACATGATGTTTCTTTCTATATATGCAATGTTCGCAAAAAATGAATTCAAAATTATAGTCATCAAGCCCCTCAACTAGGTTTCTTTTCTTTAGATATTTTAAGCCCTTTTCTCCTATACATGACCGAGTCTATGATGCCACAACATAGTTTTCTCTATAGGAAGTTTTACCTCCATAGAGTTTGCAACGTTCTCCTTACAAGAAGCTTTATTTGACTTTGCAAAGACACTGTTATATTGAATAACTTGTGCATCCAGCTTATACAGAGTGTCATTTCATAGACCCTTGGCCAACACCATCGAGCCTCTAGTTATTTTAAAGCCACCAATCGGGAATGTAAGTTGTACACCAACATCATTCAACTTACTAACAGAAAGCAAATTTCAAGCCAAACCTAGTATGTGCATTACTCCATCAATTCTCTTAATTCTTCCATTAGGAAATTGAATTCTGACTCTACCACGACCAATAATTTCGAGAGCTGAATCACTTGCCAAATACACGTTTCCACCATCATAGTTCTCATACTTTGAGAACCATTCTTTGTGAGATGTCATGTGAAAAGATGCACTTGAGTCAATTAACCGGTTATTATCTGATGTCTAAGCTGCCAAGGAAACAATGAAAGCATTTGCATTGCTCTCACAATACTCGCTGTTAGAAAAATTCTTCTTCTTATGTTTTTCCTCTTTGCAATCTTTTTGGATATGTCCAATCTACCAACAATTCTAGCACTTTGACATGGACTTCTTTCTAGGAGACTTTAATATTTCTTGTGACTTAGATTTGGACTTCTTGTCCTTTTTTCCTTTTTTCCTTTGATCTGCCTTGAACAACAAGAGCCTCCTTGGCCATCTCAAAAGATTTCCTTTGTGCTTCTTCTAACAGTAGCAAAGAAACCACATCTTCCATTTTGAAAGTGGTTGTTGTACTTCTAATAGCTATCACCAAATGATATCACGTGTCAGGAAAGGAACATAACAAAAGCATACAATGATCCTTGTCATCAAACTTTACACCCATAAAAGTCAACTGTGCAACAACTATGTTGAAAGCATTCAAATGATCTGCTATAGATGTACCTTCATTCATCTTCAAAGAGTATAACTTTTTTCTCTAGAACAACTTATTTACCAGAGACTTTCCTTGATAAATGTCACCAAGCTTCTTCCAGAGAGAAGTTGTTGTTTTCTACTCATGAACATTCTAAAGAATAGAATCTAATCAGCCATTTGGCTTTCCTATCTGCGAAATCCCAATCCTCTTGTTTCATGCTTGAAGGTTTAATTCCAGACACCACAACCCAAAGATCTCTATCCACCAATAGATCTTCCATCTTGAGTTTCCACAACTCATAATTGCCTCTATTGAAATTCTTAATGTTTACTCTTCCTAATGTGCTTGTCATCTCTATCTCTTCTTGATGTGCTTGTCATCTCTATCTACAATCTCGATCACCAGTCTTTTGTAAAAAAATCATTGCAGAAATGACGCAAAAAACCTGTCCTACCCACAAGGATTACACAATTGGCCAGGCTCGGATACCACTTGTTAGAAAAACAAAGTGCGGAAACGCTTTCGAGAATGTCAAATTCTTGAAGGAGAGAAACAGGGGTAACTTTCAATTTCAATTACAGACATTAAGATGCACAAGAATAGATAAACAAAATAAACAAAAGATGCACACAAACATAACAAAATCACCAAAATTTATCTGGGATAACCCTTATGGGTAAAAATCCCACACACCAAAGTCAATCACTTGTATTACAGTAAATGATGTCTACAAACAAGTTACAAATCAACCTTTCTCAAGTGTATATTCCCAATCATTGTTTTAATTGCATATAGAGCTTTTTTATCAAAACAATTCTTCACAAATACTAGTTAGAGAATTCTCTGCAACTGATATTCGCTTTACAGAACTCGCAACAACAATGAACAGATTCAACAACCATCTCAACCGCTCTTGCAAATTCTTATATGTCTCTATCCAAAATGATTCAGTTCAGCTTCATTAACGATCAAACAGTTCACAATATGATTTCTTCGAAGTGTCTCTGAGAACTCACATCAAATTCCAAAGGCTCCAACTTGGACCAATCGCCAACAGATATCTCAGCTTGCCAACATGAGTTCAAATGTGGTCCCCACTTATTCATATTATGGCTTATCAGAGAGAGTCATGACTTCGGCAAGACTTTCAGATGTGTCATAGAATCCAATGTTATAATGATCGTCAAGACCAACGAATGTCTCATCGATATCAGTGAGAGTCATGACTTCGGCAAGACTTTCAGATGTCTCATAGAACCCAATGTTATAATGATCGCCAAGACCAACGAATGTCTCATCGATATCAGAGAGAGTCATGACTTCGGCAAGACTTTCAGATGTC